>CAWUFW010016583.1:0-302493 GCA_963921515.1 Calotriton arnoldi | reverse complement strand
ACGGACGCGGAGCCTCACGACGCCGCCTACCGATGCGCAAGGGTACTGCTACGCAGAAAACTTTCCGGATCCAGCCTGACGCCTGGGGATATTCTAAGGTAAGGAATCTGTCACTAACGTGTCTCTTTCAGATATACCGGACTCGCTGTTCGGGAGGATAAGCATGAAACTGCGCTGTGTCCAGAACCGCTCCGATGAAGAGGAGCTTCTGAGAGGGAATCAGGTGTGACTTCGGCACATTGATCGTGAACCCCAGCGAATGCAGGAGGTCCACCGTAGTCTGGAGGTGGGAGACACCCTGGGGCGAGCCCGCCTTCAACAGCTAATCATCGAGATAGGGGAAGACTGGAACCCCTGATCTGCGCAGATGAGCTGCGACCACCGCCGTCACTTTCGTGAAAATCCGAGGGGCACTGGTAAGGCCAAAGGGGAGCACGGTAAACTGAAAATGCTCGTGGCCTACCATGCACCGCAGGTAGCGCAGGTGGGCAGGCAGGACGGGAATGTGAAAATAAGCGTCCTGCAGGTCCAATGCCACCTCCAGGGTCGAGGGCAGACAGAACCTGAGCCAATGTCAACATTTTGAACTTCTCCTTCCGGAGGAAGCGGTTGACGTTCCTGAGATCCAAGATAGGACGCAGGCCTTTGTCCTTCTTGGGCACCAGAAAGTAGTGGGAATAACAACCACGACCTACTTCTGGGGCAGGAACTCGCTCGATAGCTCCCTTGGCCAAGAGAGCCGTAACTTCCTGGCAGAGGAGGGCCAAGTGATCCTCTGACATGCAATGGAAGTTCGGTGGCATGGATGGAGGGTTAGTCTCGAAGGGGAGGGAGTAGCCCCTTCGGACTATATGCAAAACCCTCTTCTCGACGTAATGGTTTGCCAGTGAGGGAGGTGATGGCTAATCCTGCTGCCCACTGGCAACTGGTGGCCCTGAAAGGTTGGACTAGGAGGGTTTGGAGGCTGCTGCAGAGGGGGCACTGGTGGACTGGCCCGCCCGCTGGCCCCCAGACCCACGACGCTGGGTCCCACGTCCCCGGCCGCGCAGAGGCTGGGAAGCTTGCGCCGGCCTGTGGCTCTGGGAGGAACGTGGCGGGGCACCCCTTCCGTAGCCACAAAAGCGATGAAAGGCAGACTGCATGGGCGAGATGTAGTCGCGAGGCCCAAGGACCTGGCCGTAGCCCTAGAATCCTTGGAAGTGCTCAAGCGCGTGGTCTGCCTTGTCGCCAAACAAACGACGGCCATCAAAGGGCATGTCCAAAAGCGTAATTTGGAGATCACCCGAGAAGCCAGTGGATCTCAGCCAGGCGTAGCGTCTCAGGGCTACTGACGTTGAAATAGTCCTGCCTAGCGAGTCAGTGGTGTCCAGCCCACAGCGAATGGCGAACTTAGCTGCATCTCTCCCTTCGGCAACCGCACGGGAGAGTGCGGCCCGGGCCTCCTCCGGGCACTGGACAGAACCTGCTCAACCGGATCCCACACGGAATGGGTGCAATGGCCCAAGAGCCATGCGGTGTTCACCGACCACAGTCCTAAGCTGGCGGAAGAATAAATTTTCTTCCCAAGGTGTTCCAGCTTCTTGGATTCCCTATCTGGGGGAGCAGTAGGGAATAAGCCTTTGGAAGTAGAGGCTTGGACTACCAAGCTCTCAGGGGTAGGGTGTTGGGAGAGGAAAATAGGGTCGCCCGGAGGCGGGCGGTGGCGTCTGGCAATCATCCTATCCACAGGAGCCCCTGTGCTGTGCTTGGACCAAGTGCCCAGAAGGATGTCCGTGAGGGCCTCATTGAATGGCAGCAGGGGCTCCGAAGAGGCCGCTGCTGGTTGAAGCACCTCAGTCAGGAGGTTAGTCCTGACTGCCACCGAAGGAAGCTCAAGGCCTCAGCCACCCTACGCAACACCACAGCGTAGGAGGCTCCCTCCTCCGTAGCCACGGTAGGGGGAGAAAGCATGCCAAGGTCTGGGGAGGTATCCAGACCACTGGCATCACCCAACTCCTCTCTCCAGTCCGGATCTTCAAGTTGGTCTGCAAGAGAGTCAATAGACCCCTCCCAGTCCTCCTCACCCTTCCCTGGCTGCCACTCAGGGCGATAGGGAACACCAGGATAGAAAATTGGCACAAAAGTGCCGGTCGACACCGGTCCGGCTCCGTATCTAGGTCGAGGTGGAGGCCAGGGTCGACGCCGGCTGGGGATCCAACCGGCATTGGAGGCGGTGTCGTCAATAGATTCAGCGCTGACGGTGCTGTCGGGAGGTCGACTGGCGCCGATCCGGATCCAGGCCTAGATCCTTGGGGGCCCTGCGGCACCGGGGCCGAAGCCGCCGGTGGCAAAGGCCTAGAACCCCCAACCGAGTCCGCGGGACCCGAAGGCTCGCCAGCGGAGTGTGGCTGCCCAAAGATGGAGTGAAGAGCTTCGTAAAATGTACGAAGTTGGGCAGGGGTCGCTCCGGCTCCCGGAAAGGGGGGGAAACTCGGAGCCGACCAAGCAGGCTCTGCGGACGCAGCAGAAGGACGACGGCGACCGTCCGCATCCCTCGTCTCGTCAGCCGACGAACGGGGAGAAGGCGAAGAGCAACAGTGCTTCTTCACCTTCTTCTTATGCTTCGACTTACCCGAAGACGAAGACTTCGACGAGGAGTGGTTGTGATGCCTACGCGAACAATCCCGCTACCTCCCTCTCGACCGGGACCTCAAGCGGCACAGAGCCGACTACCAGGCCTCCAGAAGCTTTCGGGACCGCTCCCGCAAAGACTTAGGGCCATGGCCCGGCAGTCGGAGCACGACTTCGGGTCGTGGCCGCGCTCCAGACACAAGAGGCACACTAGATGTGGGTTCGTCACCGACATCAACTTGTGGCAGGAGCCACAAGGCTTGAAGCTGGTCCGCCGATGTGACATCCCTGTGCACCAGGAGTCAAACGACTCGAAAAGAAGTCGACAAAAAGTCAAAAAAACAGTCAAAAAGTGACTAGGGTACCGCTCTCTCCGGATCTGCGCTGGCTGGCGCGGAAAAAGAAAGAACTGACGTCAGCGCGCAGGGGCAGTGTCTAAGTAGATACCGCGACGTCATTCCGGCGATCACGACGCCAACAACGAAAGCGGAGTCGACCGACACCACCTACGACGAGCAAGGGTAGTGCTTCGAAAACATTTCTCTGGATCCAGTCTGACGCCTGGGGGTAATTCTAAGGTAAGGAATCTATAGCTAATAGTCTCTGTCAGATTGGTCATTATCCACTGATATTCATATTTTTATATATTCATTTAATAATTTTTAGACTCATTTCATTTGCTAAAGAATTCAATTTAAATATATTTGTCAACTAGAGGAGTACAATCAACAATACAGTGTTCTACAAAAATGAAGAAATGTAAGTATTTGAACCCATTCTAAGAGCCCATCTAACATTTATAATATTTGTAAATTCACAGCATAGCCAAACCTGTGATAATTCAATCCACAAAGTAAGCACTACTGTGGTAGTGTTTCACGTGTCTTTAGCAAAATGGGCCAGCTTCCACCTACTTTTTATGTATTTCTGTCTGGTTCACATAAATTCATTCAGTATGCCAGCCTCCATAATGATGTTTCCATTACTAAAAAAAAATCCAAGAGGTGGTGATTTGGAACAGAAATTAATACAAAGAGAGGCTTACCAAAAGAATTATTAAATATAGCGGTTCTAAACGGGATGAATAGGAATTAGATTTGATTTTTTTTGTTTACTATGAACTTCAACAAAGGTTTGGGCAATGACAAATAAGGATGACCCTTTCTATATCTGTATTGGAAATGGACTACAATAAACATAGTAGAAATAAGAGGAACAAGAAGCATCAAAGTGAGGACAATATAGGATGCAAATCCAAATAAAGTGGAAGTACATCAATTCCATTGTGTAAAAAATATGGGAATCTCGATTAGCCAGGCTGGTGTATTGAGCAGGATTATGTGAACTAGACAGAAATATGTAAAAGAGAGAAGGAAGCAAACACCGCCCACATTTCTTTGGGGATTGAAGGACTGAATGAATTATCGCATGTCTGGCTCTGCTGTGAATCTGTAAATATTAGAAATGTTACATATGCTCTTAAAATATTTTCTTGTACTTGCAAGTCTACATTTTTTTCTAACAACACTATTGTTACTTGTGCCCTTGAAAAAGAGGAAAAGGCACAAGTTACTAACTTGTGTAACGATATATCTGTAAGAGACAGTAGTTAGTGACAGATTCCTTACCTTAGAATATCCCCAGGCGTCAGGCTGGATCCGGAAAGTTTTGCGTAGCAGTACCCTTGCGCGTCGGTAGGCGGCGTCGTGTGGCTCCGCGTCCGGCGTCGGGATCGCCGGGATGACGTCGCGGGCAGTACTTAGACGCCGCCCCAGCGCGCTGACGTCAGTTCTGTACACGACTTTCCGCGCCAGGAACGCAGAGCCATGCAAGAAGCTGACATAGGTGTCTGAAAAATACTAGGGCCCTGAAAGGGATGCCCTTAACCCTAGAAATCAGTCCGCAGAACGGGGAGGATGGGTGGGGTGGTAAGGAATCTGTCACTAACTACTGTCTCTTACAGATATATCGTTACACAAGTTAGTAACTTGTGCATCTGAAAGAGACACGTTAGTGACAGATTCCTTACCTTAGAATAGATACCCCAGCAATACCAACCCCGGTGGTGGGTCTGCGAACAGATTCAGACAAGGAAGTCCCGGAGGACAGAACGGCCAAAGAAGCCGTCCCTCCGGACCTGGCTGTCAAGGCAGTAATGTTTGGTAAACGTGTGCAGCGAGGCCCACGTAGCTGCCTGACAAATATCCTGCAACGGAACACCGCGGCCTAAAGCCGTGGTAGCAGCCGTAGCCCTGGTGGAATGGGCACGCAGCCCAACAGGAGGCTCCTTCTTAGCCAAAGAATAACAGGCCTTGATACACAAGATGACCCAGCGGGAGATGGTCCGCTTGTGTACCGCCCGACCTTTTTGGCGCCCACGTAGCCAACAAAGAGCTGGTCATTCACCCGGAACTGTTGTGTGCGGTTGAGGTAAAAGGAAAGCGCACGTTTTGGGTCCAGACGGTGGAGCCTCTCTTCCTCTCTGGAAGGATGCGTAGGCGGAAAGAAGGTGGGCAAAGTGATGGTCTGCCCAATGTGGAAGGCAGTAACCACCTTTGGCAAGAAGGACGGACGCGTCCGAAGAACAACCTTGTTTGGATGAACAGACAGAAAGGGGGGTTTGCATGAAAGAGCCTGGAGCTCACTCACCCGCCGAGCGGAGGTGATGGCCACCAGAAAGGCTGTCTTCAGAGTCAGAAGACGAAGAGGACAGTTATGCAGAGGCTCAAAGAGAGCGCACATTAAGAAGGTAAGAACCAAGTTTAAGTCCCACTGAGGCATTATAAACGGAACAGGAGGAAAGAGGTGTGTAATGCCTTTAAGAAACCTGTTAACAGGGGACTTAAAAAGAGAGGGCTGATCAGGAAGCCTGAGGAAGGCCGAGATTGCACAAAGATAGCCCTTGATGGTACCCAGGGCAGAACCCTGTTGGGCCAGAGAAAGAAGGAACAGAAGAACCTCAGAAAGAGGGGAAGAGAGGGGATTCACAGCCTTTGCTGTGCACCATGCCACAAACTTGTTCCACCTGCAGGCGTATACCACCTTAGTGGAGGGACGCTTGGCTGCCAGAATCACATCACAAACTTCGGGAGGCAAGTCGAAAGGAATCAACTGCCGCCGCTCAATCTCCACGCAAGCAGGTGTAGACTGGACAGGTTCGGGTGGAGGACCGTCCCCTGCTGCTGCGACAGAAGATCCTCCCGAAGAGGCAGACGGATCGGGGGATCGACGCTCATACTGAGTAGCTCGGGATACCAAACTCTTCGAGCCCCGTCCGGAGCCACAAGGATGACTTGGGCCCAGTCGTGCCGAATCTTCTTCAACACTCAAAAGTGGTATAGGCGGAAAGGCGTACAACAGACCGCAACTCCACTCGCGACGAAAAGCGTCGCCGAGCGAGTGCCGCCTTGGAAATTCCAACGCGCAGATCTGATGACATTGCGCGTTCTCTTCGGTGGCGAATAGATCTAACCAAGGCTCTCCCCACTGCTGAAAGAGACCTTGCACCACCTCCAAGTGAAGACGTCATTCGTGATCGAGCATGCACCTGCGACTGAGTTCGTCCGCCCTGGCGTTCAGAGAACCTGCCAGGTGTTGAACCACCAGGGACATGCCCTGATGCACAAGTTACTAACTTGTGTAACGATATATCTGTAAGAGACAGTAGTTAGTGACAGATTCCTTACCTTAGAATATCCCCAGGCGTCAGGCTGGATCCGGAAAGTTTTGCGTAGCAGTACCCTTGCGCGTCGGTAGGCGGCGTCGTGCGGCTCCGCGTCCGTCGTCGGCGTCGTGATCGCCGGGATGACGTCGCGGGCAGTACTTAGGCGCCGCCCCTGCGCGCTGACGTCAGTTCTGTACACGACTTTCCGCGCCAGGAACGCAGAGCCATGCAAGAAGCTGACACAGGTGTCTGAAAAATACTAGGGCCCTGAAAGGGATGTCCTTAACCCTAGAAATCAGTTCGCAGAACGGGGAGGATGGGTGGGCGGTAAGGAATCTGTCACTAACTACTGTCTCTTACAGATATATCGTTACACAAGTTAGTAACTTGTGCATCTGAAAGAGACACGTTAGTGACAGATTCCTTACCTTAGAATAGATACCCCAGCAATACCAACCCCGGTGGTGGGTCTGCGAACAAAGATCAGACAAGGAAGTCCTGGAGGACAGAACGGCCAAAGAAGCCGTCCCTCCGGACCTGACTGTCAAGGCAGTAATGCTTTGTAAACGTGTGCAGCGAGGCCCACGTAGCTGCCTGACAGATAACCGGCAGCGGAACACCGCGGCCCAAGGCCGTGGTAGCAGCCGTTGCCCTGGTGGAATGGGCACGCAGCCCAACAGGAGGCTCCTTCTTGGCCAAAGAATAGCAGGTCTTGATGCACAAGGTAACCCAGCGGGAGATGGTCCTCTTGTGCACCGCCCGACCTTTTGGCGCCCACGTAGCCAACAAAGATCTGGTCATCCACCCGGAAGTGTTTTGTGCGGTCGATATAGAAGGAGAGCGCACGTTTTGGGTCCAGACGGTGGAGCCTCTCTTCCTCTCTGGAAGGATGCGGAGGCGGAAAGAAGGTGGGCAAAGTGATGGTCTGCCCAATGTGGAAAGCAGTAACCACCTTTGGCAAGAAGGACGGACGCGTCCGAAGAACAACCTTGTCTGGATGAACAGACAGAAAGGGAGGTTTGCACGATAGAGCCTGGAGCTCACTCACCCGCCGAGCGGAGGTGATGGCCACCAGAAAGGCTGTCTTCAGAGTCAGAAGACGAAGAGGACAGTTATGCAGAGGCTCAAAGGGAGCGCACATTAAAAAGGTAAGAACCAAGTTCAAGTCCCACTGAGGCATTACAAACGGAACAGGAGGGAAGAGGTGAGTAATGCCTTTAAGAACCCGTTAACAACAGGGGACTTGAAAGGGAGGGCTGATCAGGGAGCCTGAGGAAGGCCGAGATAGCACAAAGATAACCCTTGATGGTACCCAGGGCAGAACCCTGTTGGGCCAGAGAGAGAAGGAACAGAAGGACCTCAGAAAGAGGGGCAGAAAGGGGATCCACAGCCTTTGCTGTGCACCATGCCACAAATTTGTTCCACCTGCAGGCGTATACCACCTTAGTGGAGGGACGCCTGGCTGCCAGAATCACATCACAAACTTCGGGAGGCAAGTCGAAAGGAATCAACTGCCGCCGCTCAATCTCCACGCAAGCAGGTGTAGACTGGACAGGTTCGGGTGGAGGACCGTCCCCTGCTGCTGCGACAGAAGATCCTCCCGAAGAGGCAGACGGATCGGGGATCTATGCTCATATTGAGTAGCTCGGGATACCAAACTCTTCGAGCCCAGTCCGGAGCCACAAGAATGACTTGGGCCCGGTCGTGCCGAATCTTCTTCAACACTCTGGGTAGAAGTGGTATAGGCGGAAAGGCGTACAACAGACCGCAACTCCACTCGCGACGAAAAGCGTCGCCGAGCGAGTGCCGCCTTGGAAATTCCAACGCGCAGAACTGATGACATTGCGCGTTCTCTTCGGTGGCGAATAGATCTAACCAAGGCTCTCCCCACTGTAGAAAGAGTCCTTGCGCCACTCCCGAGTGAAGACGCCATTCGTGATCCATCATGCACCTGCGGCTGAGTTCGTCCGCCCTGGCGTTCAGAGAACCTGCCAGGTGTTGAACCATCAGGAACATGCCCTGATGTTCCAGCCATGTCCAGAGGCGCAGAGCCTCCTGACAAAGGGTCCAAGACCCCACCCCGCCCTGTTTGTTGCAGTACCACATGGCGGTGGTGTTGTCTGTGAACACCTGCACTACCTTCCCTTTGACAGAGGGAAGGAATGCTTTGAGTGCAATCCGGATCGCCCGGAGCTCCAGAAGGTTGATATGGAGCCGGGACTCCGCCGGAGACCAGAGGCCTCTGATCTCCGCCTCTCCCATGTGACCGCCCCATCCCAGAAGGGACGCGTCCGTCACAACTGTATGCTCTGGCTGGGGAAGGGAGAGGGATCTGCCCATGACCCATTGCCGGTTCGAGAGCCACCACTGCAACTGTTTTGCAGTCCCCTCCGAGATCTGGACGTGATCGGACAGGTTGCCCTGGTGCTGCGCCCACTGGAACTTCAGGTCCCACTGCAGAGCCCGCATATGCCATCTGGCATGATTGACCAGCAGGATGCAGGAGGCCATGAGGCCCAGCAGCCTCAGGGTCATCCGTACCGAAACCCAGGATAAAGGCCGAAAGATCGGAATCATAGCCTGAATATCCCGGACTCGCCGTTCGGGAGGATAGGCCCGAAACTGCGTCGTGTCCAGAACTGCTCCGATGAAAAGGAGCTGTGGAGAAGGAATTAGATGCGACTTCGGCACATTGATGGAGAACCCCAGCGAGTGCAGGAGTTCGGCCGTAGTCTGGAGGTGGGAGACGACTGCCTGGGACGAGCCCACCTTCAGCAGCCAGTCGTCGAGGTAGGGAAGACTGAAACCCCTGCCCGGCGCAGATGAGCTGCGACCACCGCCATCACTTTCGTGAACACCCGAGGGGCACTGGTAAGGCCAAAGGGGAGCACGGTGAACTGAAAATGCTCGGGGCCTACCGTGAACCGAAGGTAACGCCGGTGGGCCGGCAGGACGAGGATGTGGAAATACGCGTCCTGCAAGTCCAACGCTACCAACCAGTCTCCAGGGTCGAGGGCAGTCAAGACCTGAGCTAGGGTGAGCATCTTGAACTTCTCCTTCCGGAGGAAGCGATTGACGTTCCGGAGGTCCAAGATAGGACGCATGTCCTCCTTGTCCTTTTGGGCACCAGAAAGTAGTGGGAGTAGCAACCACGCCCTACTTCTGGGGTCGGAACATGCTCGATGGCCCTCTTGGTCAAGAGGGCCGTGACTTCCTTCTGTAGAAGCACCAAGTGATCCCCTGACATGCGGTGGAATTGAGGTGGCATGGCTGGGGGGTGGTCTCGAAGGGGAGGGAGTAGCCCCTTCGGACAATGTCCAAGACCCACCTGTCCGAGGTGATGGTGCGCCAGTGGGGAAGGTGATGGCGGACCCTGCCCCCTACTGGCGTGCCGTGCACCTGAAAGGAGGGACTAGGAGGGCTTGGAGGCCGCGGACGGGTTGGAGGTGGTGGCCTGACCCGCACGCTGGTTGCCCGATCCGCCACGGCGGAATCCACGTCCTCGGCCACGCGAAGACGCCTGCTGCGCGGGCCGGTGGCTGGGCTGCTGACGTGAAGGGCGCCCCTACCGTGGCCACGATAGGGGCGAAAAGCAGAAGGCAGCGGAGGGCGTGTAGCAGTAAGGCCCAGGGACTTGGCAGTAGCCCGTGAGTCCTTAAAGCGCTCCAACGCATGGTCTGCTTTGGACCCAAAAAGACCGACTCCATCAAAGGGCATGTCCATGAGAGTATTCTGGACATCCCCTGAAAAACCAGTGGTTCTCAGCCAGGCGTGGCGTCGGAGCGCCACCGTCGTTGCAATCGACCTGCCCAGCGAGTCGGCGGTGTCAAGGCCACAACGGATAGTGTATTTGGCCGCATCCCTTCCTTCCGCAATGGCGCGGGAAAGCAGTGCCTGGACCTCCTCAGGGCACTGGGGCAAAACATCCGCCACCGAATCCCACAGGGAGTGGGTATATCGGCCCAAAAGACAAGCGGTGTTAACGGACCGCAAGCCAGCACTGGAGGAAGAAAAACCTTTCTTCCCAAACTGATCCAGGCGTTTGGATTCCCTATCCGGAGGAGCGGTAGGGAAGGCGGTTTGGGAAGCGGAGGCTTGGACAACCAAGCTCTCAGGAGTGGGGTGGACAGAAAGAAACAGGGGGTCGCCCGGAGCAGGGCGATGGCGTCGTGACACGTTCCGATCCACAGGAGCCCCTGTGTTGGGCTTGGACCAGGCGCCCAAAAGAACGTCAGTGAGGGCGTCGTTAAACGGCAGCACAGTCTCCGCAGAGGAGGCTGCCGGCTGAAGCACCTCTGTCAAGATGTTAGGCTTGACCGTCAAAGTAGGGAGCTGGAGACGTAAGGCCCCAGCAGCCCTACGCAACACCGTACCAAAATTGGCCCCCTCCTCCGTAGCCACGGGAGGAGACAGCATGCCAGTGTCAGGGGAAGTATCCAGACCACTGGCCTCCCTAGACTCTCTGTCCAGTCCTCATCATACTGACAGTTGCGCGTCAGAGGGTCATCAGACCCCTCCCAGTCCTCCTGGTCCTCCTCTGGTTCAAAATAAGGAGGAGGAGGGACATTTGGGACCCAAGGTCCCATCGGCGCCGGAGCCGGCGTCGAGCGGCGTCGCTCCGGGTCCATGTCCGGAGCCGGAAGGAACTGGGGGACGACGCCGCCCGGAGCCCAGGGCGGCGTCGAGAACGGCACCGGAGACATCGGCGCCGGCGGAGGTGTCGTGAGGTCGACCGGCGTCGATGGGGGTTGTGGAGCCGGGATCGAGGCCGAAGCCGGAATCGAGGCTGGAGGCACGGGCGACGCCGGGGCCAGAGCCGCCGGCGACGCCGGAGCAACCCCATCAGGGCCCGCGGGGCCCGAAGGCGCACCGGAGGGGCCTGAAGGCCCGAAGAGGCGGGCCATGGCCGACAGGAACTCCTGTACCTTGGCCGGATCCGCCCCGAACCCGGGAAGGGCGGGTATGGCGGGGGCGACTCCACAGGCAAGTCCGGGGCTGCGGGGGCGGGGACGGTGCCGGGAGGGGCCTCAGCCGAGTCGCGAGACCGGCGAGGCGAAGTCCGAGAGCGACGATGCTTCTTGGACTTCTTGTGCTTAGACTTACCGGACGAAGAAGACTTCGACGCCGACGACCGGTGTGCACTCCGCGAGCGACCCCTGGACCTCTCACGCGACCGGGGCCTCCGTGGAGCCGAATGCCGGGCCTCGAGGAGCTTTCGAGACCGCTCTCGCAAAGCTTTCGGGTTGAGGGCCTGGCATTCGGGACAAGACTCGGTGTCGTGGCCTCGGCCGAGGCAGAAGAGACACTCCCAATGCGGGTCGGTGACGGACATCATCCGCGCACAGGCGCCGCATCGCTTGAAGCCGGGCATCCCTACGACACCTTTAAGTTGGAAAAAACAGTGAAAAAATCACCAAAAAGTATGGTCAAAAATTGACCAGGGCACTGCTCTTCCCGGATCTGCGCTTGCTGGCGCGGAAAAAGAAGAACTGACGTCAGCGCGCAGGGGCGGCGCCTAAGTACTGCCCGCGACGTCATCCCGGCGATCACGACGCCGACGACGGACGCGGAGCCGCACGACGCCGCCTACCGACGCGCAAGGGTACTGCTACGCAAAACTTTCCGGATCCAGCCTGACGCCTGGGGATATTCTAAGGTAAGGAATCTGTCACTAACGTGTCTCTTTCAGATGTTCCAGCCATGTCCAGAGGCGCAGAGCCTCCTGACAGAGGGTCCACGACCCCACACCGCCTTGTTTGTTGCAGTACCACATGGCGGTGGTGTTGTCTGTGAACACCTGCACTACTCTCCCCTTGACAGAGGGAAGGAATGCCTTTAGTGCAAGCCTGATCGCCCGCAGCTCCAAAAGTTTGATATGGAGCCGGGACTCCGCCGGAGACCAGAGGCCTCTGATCTCCGCCTCTCCCATGTGGCCGCCCCATCCCAGGAGGGACGCATCCGTCACCACTGTGAACTCCGGTTGGGGAAGGGAGAGGGATCTGCCGTCGACCCAATGCCGGTTCGTGAGCCACCACTGCAACTGTCGTGCAGTGCCCTCCGAGAGCTGGACGTAATCGGACAGGTTTCCCTGATGCTGCGCCCACTTGAACTTCAGGTCCCACTGCAGAGCCCGCATATGCCATCTGGCATGATTGACCAGCAGGATGCAGGAGGCCATGAGGCCCAGGAGCTTAGAGTCACTCTGACCGAAACCCGGGACAAGGGCTGAAAGATGGGAATCAGAGCCCGAATATCCCGGACTTGCTGTTCGGGAGGATAGACCCGAAACTGCGCCGTGTCCAGAACCGCTCCGATAAAGAGGAGCTTCTGGGAGGGAATCAGGTGCGACTTCGGCACATTGATGGAGAACCCCAGCAAGTGCAGGAGGTTGGCCGTAGTCTGGAGGTGGGAGACGACTGTCTGGGGCGAGCCCGCCTTCAACAACCAATCGTCGAGATAGGGGAAGACTGAGACCCCTGATCTGCGCAGATGAGCTGCGACCACCGCCATCACCTTGGTGAACACCCGAGGGGCGCTGGTAAGGCCAAAGGGAAGCACAGTGAACTGAAAGTGCTCGTGGCCTACCGTGAACCGTAGGTAACGCCGGTGGGCTCGCAGGACGGGGTTGTGGAAATAGGCATCCTGCAAGTCCAGCGCCACCATCCAGTCTTGTGGGTCAAGAGCAGACAAGACCTGAGCTAGAGTGAGCATCTTGAACTTCTCTTTGCGGAGGAAGCGATTGACGTTCCGGAGGTCTAAGATAGGACGCAGGCCTTTGTCCTTCTTGGGCACCACAAAGTAGTGGGAATAACAACCACGACCTACTTCGTGCGTCGGAACGCGCTCGAGGGCCCCCTTGGCCAAGAGGGCCGCAACTTCCTGCTGAAGAAGCACCAAGTGATCCCCCGACATGCAGTGGTATTGAGGTGGCATGGCTGGGGGGTAGTCTCGAAGGGGAGGGAGTAGCCCCTCCGGACTATCTCTAAAACCCACCTGTCCGAAGTGATGGTGCGCCAGTGGGGGAGGTGATGGCGAAGCCTGCCGCCCACTGGCGTTTGATGGGCCTGAAAGTTCGGACTAGAAAAATTTGGAGGCAGTGGTGGCGGACTGACCCGCCCGCTGGCCCCTTTGTCCGCCACGGCAGAACCCGCGGCCGGGCTGGGATGATTGTTGCGCCGGCCTGTGGCTCTGTTGCGAACGCTGCGGGGCGCCCCTTCCTGTGCCACGAAAGGAGCGGAAGGCGGAGGAGGGCGGACTGCCGAGAGTCCCAAGGACTTGGCCGTAGCCCGTGAGTCCTTAAACCTCTCCAACACGCTGTCCTCTTTGTCGCCGAAGAGGCGACGGCCATCAAAGGGCATGTCCATAAGGGTGTTTTGGACATCCCCCGAAAATCCAGTGGTCCTCAACCAGGCGTGACGGCGAACCGCCACCGTCGTTGGAATGGATCTGCCCAGTGAGTCGGCGGTGTCTAGGCCACAACGAATCATGAACTTTGCTGCATCTCTCCCCTCTGCAACAGCCTGGGCGAGAGCAGGCCGGGCCTCCTCCGGACACTGGGGCAGCACGTTCGCCACCGTATCCCACAGAGAGTGGGAATAACGGCCCAAGAGGCATGCGGTGTTCACGGACCGCAGTGCAGAGCTGGTGGAAGAGAAAATCTTCTGCCCAAACTGATCCAGCTTCTTGGATTCCCTATCCGGTGGTGCGGAAGGGAAGGCGGTTGGGGAAGCAGAGGCTTGGACAACCAAGCTCTCGGGGGTGGGGTGTTGGGAGAGGAAAATGGGGTCACCCGGAGCCGGGCGATAGCGTCGGGCCACGTTCCTATCCACAGGAGCCTCTGTG
This sequence comes from Calotriton arnoldi, assembly GCA_963921515.1. Taxonomy (NCBI): domain Eukaryota; kingdom Metazoa; phylum Chordata; class Amphibia; order Caudata; family Salamandridae; genus Calotriton; species Calotriton arnoldi. Next base: position 288,377 of record CAWUFW010016583.1, on the reverse strand, counting down.
GTGGGCCTGGACCAAGTGCCCAAAAGAACGTCAGAGAGGGCTTCATTGAAAGGAAGCAGCGGCTCCGCAGAAGTAGCTGCTGGCTGAAGCACCTCTGTCAGGAGGTTAGTCCTGACGGCCACAGTAGGGAGCTCGAGGTGTAGGGCCTCGGCCGTCCTATGCAACACCACTGCATAACTGGCGCCCTCCTCCGTAGCCACGGTAGGAGGAGACAGCATGCCAAGGTCTGGTGAGGTATCCAGACCACTGGCGTCCCCCAATTCCTCAGCCCAGTCCTGTTCAGACTCGCAGGCTGCAGCGAGAGGGTCCTCAGACCCCTCCCAGTCCTCCCCTTGCTCCTCAGGCTGTTCAACAGGTCGAAAATAAGGAGCAGGGACATGGGGATAGAAATCCCCAAGCAGGGTCGAGAACGGCATCGATCGACGCCGGCTCGGCGCCGTGTCCACTTCGGGGCTGAAACTGAGGTCGACGTCGTCCCGAGGTGCGGGCGGCATCAGGATCGGTGCTGGTGGGGTCGACGTCGGTGGAGGCATAACAAGGTCAACCGGCGTCGACCGGGATCCAGGCCTGGATCCAAAGGTGTCCTGCGGCGCCGTGGCCGGAGCCGCCGGCGAGGAAACGCGAGGACACCCATGCGGGACCCGACGGCCCAAAGAGGCGAGCCATGGCTGACAGGAACACCTGTATCGGGGCCGGAGACGCCGACGACCCCGGGAAGGGCGGGTAGTCGGGCGGCGACTCCATGGACTGCGCCGGAGCCGTGGGGGTGGCACCACCCATACCCTCAGCTGCGTCGCGCGACCGGCGAGGGGAAGTCGGAGAACGATGGCGTTTCTTCGACTTCTTGTGCTTCGCCTTACCTGACCCCGAGTGCGAAGACTTGGATCCCTAAGATCGTTGGTGATGACTCCGCGCACGGTCCCTCGACCTCCCTCTGGACCGGGACTTGGAACGGCGCGGAGCCGACTGCCGGGCTTCCAGCAACTTTCGGGACCGCTCCCGCAAAGTCTTCGGCGCCATGGCCCGGCAGTCGGAGCACAACTTGGGGTCGTGGTCGCGCCCCAGGCAGGAAAGACACACACGGTGCGGGTCCGTCACCGACATCATGCGGTGACAATCCCCGCAGGACTTAAAACCGGGCATCCTAACTGCACCAGGAGTCGAAGACTCGATGAAAAAATAGAGACAAAAAGCCTCAAAAAGTCAGTCAAAAATTGACTGGGGGTTCCTGCTCTTCCCGGATCTGCGCTTGCTGGCGCGGAATAAGAAAGAACTGACGTCAGCGCGCGTGGGCGGCGTCTAAGTAGCGCCCGCGACATCATCTCGGCGACCACGACGCCAACGACGGACGCGGAGCGGCACAACGCCACCTACCGACGTGCAAGGGTACTGCTGACGAAAACTTTCCGGATCCAGTCTGACGCCTGGGGATATTCTAAGGTAAGGAATCTATCACTATGTGTTTCTTTCAGATAGACATTTCTTTGAGGTTTCTTTCTATAGCGGGAGCTCGACCCGAAGGTATTGGAGCAGTTTACATGAGCACCAGTTACATTACACAAGGTCACATTTATTTTTGAGGGGGAGATTAAGCGATGTGCACACTGAGCGGATGTTGAGACTCGAACCTGGTTCCCCTGATCCATAGTTGCCAGCTCTGGCCGTAACCTCACTGAAACAGTCAGAGTAGGAAAATTCAAACCATCAGAGGTGGACACTATAGGCATCAAAAGAACCTTCGTAGTTTAAAACGTTTTCAGCTTCACCGAAGATGCAATCACGCTAGGAAGCAACTGGTGATATTTAGTACCAACATATTTAAGAACTCCATTACAAATTTAGAAAATGTCCAAAAAATCGCGGTCATTCTTTGTAAAAACATTTTGATGAATTGTTGGACTTTGCAACTTCTAATTACAGTAATTGTTAGAGTTGGTAATGTGAACCCATTAGGCTCTGGTCAGTTTGGATAGCAGTAATATATTTTCCCCACTATGCAGGGTTTCTAAGCTTTAAACCCGATGCACAGCTAGGGTTTTTTTTTTTTTAAATGTTTCAAATTTCACTTCATGATTCTAAAAAGACGAAATTGAATGTAAAAAACGGCAGGGATTTTTTTAAAAACATTTGTTTAATCAAGCCATTGAAATGTGTGTTTAAACGAGCATCTTAAAAAATCACTCTCGGTTATGATGTTGAGGGCGGTGGAGAGACGTGGAGGGAGAGACTCCTGTCCCAAAAATACAGCCATATCTAACATTGCTTTAACAAAAGCATGGGTGATACATAAGTTAGGTGAGCCTCACGTGAGCAACCACAGCAAGATCTGGCAGGAGTGAGGGAAAGGACAGAGGCCAGGATACATATAAAGCTCGATTTAAGCCTTGAAATGAGGGAACGTAAGGGAAGGACAGGGGTGGGTGACAAAATGCAAGAAGTGGGGGCAGGACAAAGCTTTTAGCACATTTCAGGAGAGTGTGAGGCGTGCCGCCTTGTAAGAGATCAAACACATTTCTTCCAACTGGATGAAGTGATTCTCTGCGATGGCCTAACCATGTTTGAATGTCATCTCTGAAGGAAATTGCAGAGGCAGCCCCCTTGCTGTGGATATGAAAGTACTGTCAAACCTCAAGACTACATTATATGCCCATACAGTCATACACATGATCAATACATATACCTTTAGATTCTTTCCTTTGAAGGTGTAAATGGGGCAACAGGGGGATAGGAGAGCAAGCATTCTTCACGATCAGTTAACGCTGTTGTACAAATAAAGTTAGAAGAGCAGCTTAAAAGGGGACTCCGGTTAAAAGTTGGAAGGCAAGCCTAAATAAAGTTCCAAGGAGAGGGAAAAAGACGCAAAGGCACACTGTAATTCCAAGAACCTATTACTTCAGACAATTTACTTCAAAAAATAAAATCAGAATGGTAAATGATTACCCAAAAGCAATCATGTCATCATCACTCAAAGATGGAATAAAATAATTTTTTTGTGAAGTGGCTGAATGAGAGCAACTTAAAAGCCACGGAGCCTGTCAGAAGCACATTATTTCTTTTTACACCCCGTTTCCCAATTCATCTCGGTGCTGCTGACTAACCCCGACTCCCAGCAGGTGGAGCATTTAAAATAAATAGCATTTCCTGCAAAACGCGCTCCAACTGCCCCATGACAGACGCTTCCGACTCCCGGCCAGCCACTGGATCAGCTTCAGCGGCATCTAACAAGGTGTAAATACAATAACAAGCATGTAATTAAGTGAGCATGATGAAGTTAATGGAGATAATTCATTCCATTTTGGGCTTATGAATATTCTATTAGATGTTATCAGGCAGCTGGAATAGCTGTTAATTTAATCATCATTCAGACCAGCAAAATGTTCTTTGTGCGAGTATAATTGCAGAGAATGAATAATTGATTTGACAATTGTACCAGCGGATTTCAAACCGTTTCGTACGCTCCGAGAGCAGGAAGGGAGGAGAACTGGAATACTCAAAGCAGTGAAGAGGTGGCAGAGAAGGCAGCCTGCAAATTGAACATTATCAGGACACAGATAAAGGGACAATTTCTATTTTATCAATGCAACACAATTACATTACAGCGCGCGAGTAATCACTCTGCCCACACTTAGAAAGAAATAAAGGAGGGAAATAAATTACTCTGCATGGGAAAAGACAGAAAAGAAATATCAAATGCATTTAGAATCCATTGATATTGAATATTTAATTCTTTTTTTTGCATTACATTTTATTATAGGAAATGGCAAACTGTGTCTGAAATTGCAGGCACATTTGACTCTGTTACCTGCAATCAAGTATACAGACTGTTATACAGGTGTCCCTGTATTACAGCATGCCCAATGATTTTATGGCACTCTCCTACAAGGATTATATATCACAATGTACTCCGTCTACAAAACCTTCATTCATTATAGTTTGAAACTGGACAAACAATGGAAAAAGGGAACATGTCCAGACTTCTGAAAAAAGATCGGATACAAAACAGATAGAAACTGTACGCAATGCCGTGGAAACCAGACAGATATGCAGATTTCACTTGCAGTAGCAAACAAATAACCACATCTGCAAAAGATCTGCTACAGTCTCCAGAGAAGGATTGTTTAAGCAGTTAAATGTTGTATCTGATATTCGCACTATAACAGAAAACTCAGGGTAAGAATATATATATATACATATATATTTTTTTTCTTTTTTGCTGCTAGCCTAACATCTACTTTTTAACTTTTTTTTTTGTCCACAACATACAATGCGTTGGCAGTATAATCTATTTGCGCAATGTAAAAAACATATAACCTATACAACGGTTTGACCCAATAAAGCTGCAATCACGTTTTTTCATTAAACGAACTATTACAGGCAGACCAACTATCCGAATCAAAATGAGTGTTGCACAGCTAATCATGTAGCGGCTGACCCAAGATAGCATAATATGGAACATAGTGTCTCACTGAAGAGAGGCGAGGAGCCCTATATGGACAACACACAGTCAAATGCAATGTTACGGTGCTAACCGGACTCAAATAGTTAAGACACTAACTGGGCTCGGGTGTGGATTAGCAATCAATTATGGCAATAAACCAGGCCTGGCATCCTCCAAAAATGTCTAAATGCAACCTGCACCATTTATCAAAGACACTGGGAAGAGAGCACTCAAAAGGATTCATGTGAACAAGGAATGAACCGCGCAAGAAGTTGTTACGTTTCACTCGCCCATCTTTGTAGATCTAAAAACACTTCACAGTTCAGAAACAAAGGCACCGACTCCAGACTTCGGTTAAAAAAACAAAACAGAATTTCATTCAAATATCCATCTGAAAGTGAGGTAAGCTGAAAAGAACTATTACGTCATGGTGTATATGGCTTGTGAATTTGCAATAATCACTAAAAGAGAGACTGGTTAATATGTTGGATCAACTGACTGCTTGTGATTATTCAATGTGAAAAAGTATTTAATTCCCAGGATCTCAGGCCTTGCACAGTAAATGCCCTGCATAATTTGCCGAATTTACAGTCAGGGTCTACTCTATAGGTGCTGTGCAGCAGTAACCCGAGTGAGTGCGCATTTTAATATTCCTCTATAACAATGAGCAGGTCTTGTGCCAACCTACAGATGCCTCATCAAGGGATGGATACTAAAGTCTAGTAAAGTCACAAAAATACCATGAAGAAAGATAACGGGTCTGTAAAGCCCAGCCCTTTTGGGTGGAGGTCTTTACACATTTCAACTACTGAATATGATGTTTTTACTTAAAAAAAATTACTTCTGGAGAAAACTATCGCGAGAACTATAGTTAACGGGTCCCTTGGAATTTATAAGTGGCACTACTCTGAAGCTTCCCAATCTTAAAAAAAATTGCAAAACATTCCACAATTTTATTTTTTGAATCAATCCCCTCAAGAAGCATTACAAAAGAGAACTTGAAATGCATGCCTTATTGCTGGAGTCCATATCACCAAGAAAGTGAAAAGTGTATTGTTGCATCTCATCGACATATTTTAAAGAATTAACCGAAATCCTCAAGGTTTTTGCTTCTAAAGGAATTTCAGGCTTACCGAGTTCTCTGTTCAAAAGCCAACTATGAGTCTATTCAAACACGTGGGTCAAAAATACAACTAAATAACAATAGTAGAATTTCTAAAACTGCCGCAAATTCATCAATATGCTGTTAAAAAAGGGGGTAATCAATTACAACAAACTGAAGAGTATTAGTTTTTTTACCAAAAACGTATCTATTACATTTGGGCATAAGAGTTATAGGAAATTTAAAAAATGGACACCACTGTCGAGCAGAAGGAGCGAGATGGTTACAGTACTAAACAATGACAAGTTTATGAAAAGGAGACAATGATAAATGCTGTGGTTTTTAATGAAAGAGAAGAAGGCTTTATCTCAATGAGTTACAAACTCCATGGGTTGGGAATCAGTTGAGATAGACTCACCAAAATAAAATTGCAAACGTTTAGACGTGTTTCATTAATGATCTTTCACAAAAAGGAAAACAAACTTTCTTTGAAATTGGGGGTAGACCACTACATCCCACAATCTCCTTACCTTCTATAGACTGCCCTCCCATTTTTTCTGGCGACATTTTATTCGCAGAAACCTAATCGTGACAAGGAGCCGTTGTGAGTGATTCATTTTTTGGACTTTAGTTGACAGCTAAAGTGTATGTATGTGTATATATACAGACATATGATGTTGAACAATACATTGGCACTGTAGCACCATCCATGATTTTTTTAGGAGGCCTTTTAAATTTTTTTTTAAAGTGGTGTAGGAGTTTAAGCTTTCACATGATGTTAGCAGCATTCAATTAATAATGATTGAGTTTGTATATAAAATGACAGCGTATTTTGCATAAATAATGGCAGTTTTATTCATTTTAACATACTAATTGTTTTTAATATGTAATTTCAGTATCGTTGTTTTACCTGATGTATTTATTGTATTTTTACAAATACGCATAGGATGTATAAACGTTACTGGAGTATGTGTAAACAGTCTATTTTCCATGTTCACTTATTGATTTGTGAGTTTCTAGAGGAATTAGTGCACATACACTATTTTATTTGTTCACTGTCATGTGATCAAGATCGCGGCTACGTGATCGAAACGCGTCATGGCAGGCACTACGCCTGAACAGCATTTGGAGTTTTATGTTATCGTGATGGAATAAAGCACTGCACTTTCAAAAGGTGCCGCTTTGAATTGTGTGTTTCCAAGCGTGGTGAGGTCCGTACCTGGGAGGACCCGCCGGGAAGGAGACGGGCCAGGAAAGTGGTTGTGTGATTCTGATTATCCGGTGCACGGCTGATACCGGATTTACGGACCCTCCCTCTGGCAAGAGGCTCATTGATTTTCAGCCATCAACGCGCAAGCTTCTTACGTCAACTCGGAAGGAGTACGTTTTGCTGAGCCCCCCACATTTGCAACAGCAACACTGCTTCGGATTTCTTCTTCCCGCCGGTTGCGTTGCGGAGCCCGAGGGTCGGAAGACTTAAAGGACCGGGAGTTCCACATCGGTTAGAGAACCCGTTGCAGCGCCTAATTCAGCAATAAGCGGGTAGAGGGATAGCACGCTAAGAATAGTTGGGCCATTCATCTCTGGCACTGTATTGGCTACCTTTTTGCAGTGATCACCAAATAGTAAAAATTCCCAAATATGTCGTCCAGTGATGCGCTACGTGACCGAGAGGCAGAGGCACTTTTTCAAAATATGCCAGACATCAGTAGTGAGCAAAGAGGACAAACTAATACGACAGTAAAAAATGACGTAAGATCATTATTAAGGACATTGGAGAAATTATTAAAAAATGAACTCACAAAGTGGTGGGAAAAGAAGTCCCTTGAAAAGTACCAGGACGTTAATCGTGTACCAAGAGGTCTTAGAGTTATTATAGCACCAACGTTTGAGAACCCGAACCCGGCTATGTTAAAGGAGTGGGCGGAGAACAACTTACAGGCGTCCATGAACATGGTGAACATTCTCATTAAGTATGCAGAAATAGATCGAGAGGGGATTCTAATAGAGATTGATCGAGTGAATGGATTATTGGAGGCAACTGGGCAACCAGAAGTGGTCGCAAGAGGTCGCGCTGATATCGCTATAAGAATTAAAAAGCATGAAGATACGATTAAAGCGCGTAAAATATTTAAGTTTGCTCGTGACAAAAACGATTACGCCACTGGGAGAATATTTACATTCTCAAGGAAATTTGATAACTATAAACGACAGGCGTTGGCAAACAAAATATCTGAACCTCTAGTATTTACATCTACTGCGAACACTTCACCAATCATAGACTCTGATGCCAGCTCACTTACTGCTACAAGTGACTCAGACGATGGTGGACCAAGTACATCTGGAGCACAGCCAATAGGCATCATGAATTTGACACCGGCGGAGGAACTGAATTTTCTCCGTCAGGACCGGAGGCAAACCTTGCGCCCCCGCAATCCGCCAATACAGCAAGGCGAAGGAACAACCAACATAGGAGGAAGCGGAGGCGCAAGCACCGGCAACAGTACAAACCGAGGGAATGCGGGCAAAAAATGGAGACGTTAGCGTCAACGGCTAACAATACCATGATCAACCTTACTGATGTAGAATTAACCTCAGCAGAGTCGCAACTTCTATCTTTGGGCTTAAGTTATTGCCCGGAGAGTAATTTCTCTTATAATCAATCTCGGATAGAGGTCTTTAAATTTATTCGTAAACTGAAATTAAGGAAATGTTTTCAATTGAATAAGTTTTCTACAACCTCCAGTGATACCTCTATTTATCATGAGCCAGACACGATCTTACAAGCCAAAGATATTCCAACGCTACGACTTTTACAATCCTTATCTAATGAGGACAGTACCTCAACTGAGTCAACACAACAAGAATTGATCAAAATGGGAATCAAGTAAATAAACAAACAAATAAATCGGCCTGCAGCCCTTTTCGCCCAGCTTCCGCATTTTTACCACTTATGCCTAAAGATGCTGTTGATACTTTCAATGACAGAGTGGTGGATGAATTGAAACTTTTGAATTGTAGTGTTAAACAAAAGCATCATCACAAAAAATTCAAGCAGACTGAATATTATGCCCTAGTAAAGAAATTAAAAGATAATCATGACATTATTGTAAACAAAAGTGACAAGGGCGGCAATATCATATTGTGGCCAAAGAATATGTATTTGGAAGAAGCCAACAGACATTTATCTGACCTCACCTGTTATAGTAAAGCTTCTAAACAAGACCTACGGTCAATCCAAGACAAGACGTCACAACAAGTGTCCCAATGGAAGAGGCAAGGACTGCTAACTAAAGATGAACTGAACTTTTTAAAGATCGAACATCCTGTAATTCCTGTCCTCTATTTTATCCCCAAAGTTGATAAGAAGGTGGTCCCTATTCCAGGAAGGCCTATTATATCGGCCAGGAGAAGCCTAATGGAAATGATATCTAAATATGTGGACTATTTCCTTCAGCCTCATGTCACCAATTTGCCTTCTTTTGTAAAAGACACTAGCGACTTCCTCAGGAAAATTGATACTGTTGTATGGAAATCAAACTTCCTGCTTGTGGTTATGGATATAGAATCCTTATATACTAGCATTCATCACACTGATAGGCTCCTAGCAGTGAAGTATTATTTGGACAATAGATCCATCCATTTACAGGAGCATAATTGTATGCTGATTGAAATGATCAAGCTTTTTCTTTTTAACAACTATTTCCTATTCAACAAAGAAATTTATCAACAACTTAGAGGGGTCGCTATGGGGGCGTGCTTCTCCCCCAGCTACTCATGTCTTCACGTGGGCCGGTGGGAGGAGCATGTCCTCAAGAGGCACCATAAGGTGATGTGGGAGTCTCATGTCAGACACTATTGGCGTTACATAGATGATGTCTGAATGGTGTGGGAGGGAACGAGAGAGGCAGCTATGACATTTATAACATCTTTAAATGAGAACACACTAAATTTAAAATTCACCGCCACCATAAGTGAGGAAAGTGTTGAATTTTTAGATGTACTACTGTACATTAGTGAGGGTCGGATCCATACCAAACTACACCGCAAGAAAACTGCGGGAAATTCAATTTTACACGCAGAGAGTTCACTTCCCCGCCATTTGATTCAAAGTATCCCATACGGGGAATTCTTGCGGATTCGCCGAATATGTAGTTGTGATCTTGACTTACAGGTGTGTCAGCAGGAAGCAGTTGATCACTTCCTCTGTTGAGGATATAAAAAGGTCCATGCTTAACAAAGCCCTGAGTAAAGCGAATGAACAGTCTAGGGAGGATTTATTAGTACCCAACGCACAAGTTACTAACTTGTGTAACGATATATCTGTAAGAGACAGTAGTTAGTGACAGATTCATTACCTTAGAATATCCCCAGGCGTCAGGCTGGATCCGGAAAGTTTTGCGTAGCAGTACCCCTGCGCGTCGGTAGGCGGCGTCGTGCGGCTCCGCGTCCGTCGGCGTCGTGATCGCCGGGATGACGTCGCGGCCAGTACTTAGACGCCGCCCATGCGCGCTGGCGTCAGTTCTGTACACGACTTTCCGCGCCAGAAACGCAGAGCCATGCAAGAAACTGACACTGGTGTCTGAAAAACTAGGGCCCTGAAAGGGATGACCTTAACCCTAGAAATCAGTTCGCAGAACGGGGAGGATGGGTGGGGCGGTAAGGAATCTGTCACTAACTACTGTCTCTTACAGATATATTGTTACACAAGTTAGTAACTTGTGCATCTGAAAGAGACACGTTAGTGACAGATTCCTTACCTTAGAATAGATACCCCAGCAATACCAACCCCGGTGGTGGGTCTGCGAACAAAGATCAGACGAGGAAGTCTCTGAGAACAGAACGGCCAAAAAAGCCGTCTCTCCGGACTTGGCTGTCAAGGCAGTAATGCTTGGTAAACGTGTGCAGCGAGGCCCACGTAGCTGCCTGACAGATGTCCTGCAATGGGACACCACGTCCTAAAGCCGTGGTGACGGCTGTCGCCCTGGTGGAATGGGCACGTAGTCCAACAGGGGGCTCCTTCTTATCCAAAGAATAGCAGGCTTTGATACACAAGACAACCCAGCGGGAGATGGTCCACTTGTGTATCGCCCGACCTTTTTTGGCACCCACGTAGCCAACAAAGAGTTGGTCGTCCACACGGAACTGTTGTGTGCGGTTCAGATAGAAAGAAATCGCACGTTTTGGGTCCAGACGGTGGAGCCTCTCTTCCTCTATGGAAGGAGGCGGAAAGAAGGTGGGCAAAGTGATGGTCTGCCCAATGTGGAAGGCAGTAACCACCTTTTGCAAGAAGGACGGACGCGTCCTAAGAACAACCTTGTCTGGATGGACAGACAGAAAGGGAGGTTTGCATGATAGAGCCTGGAGCTCACTCACCCGCCGAGCGGAGGTGATGGCCACCAGAAAGGCTGTCTTCAGAGTCAGAAGACGAAGAGGACAGTTATGTAGAGGCTCAAAGGGAGCGCACATGAGAAGGGTAAGAACCAAGTTCAAGTCCCACTGAGGCATCACAAACGGAATAGGAGGGAAGAGGTGTGTAATGCCTTTTAGGAACCTGTTAACAACAGGGGACTTGAAAAGGGAGGGCTGATCAGGAAGCCTGAGGAAGGCCGAAATGGCACAAAGATAGCCCTTGATGGTACCCAGGGCAGAACCCTGTTGGGCCAGAGAAAGAAGGAACAGAAGAACCTCAGAAAGAGGGGCAGAGAGGGGATTCACAGCCTTTGCTGTGCACCATGCCACAAACTTGTTCCACCTGCAGGCGTATACCACCTTAGTGGAGGGACGCCTGGCTGCCAGAATCACATCACAAACTTCGGGAGGCAAGTCGAAGGGAATCAACTGCCGCCGCTCAATCTCCACGCAAGCAGGTGGAGACTGGACAGGTTCGGGTGGAGGACCGTCCCCTGCTGCTGCGACAGAAGATCCTCCCGAAGAGGCAGACGGATCGGGGATCGACGCTCATACTGAGTAGCTCGGGATACCAAACTCTTCGAGCCCAGTCCGGAGCCACAAGGTTGACTTGGGCCCGGTCGCGCCTAATCTTCTTCAACACTCTGGGTAGAAGTGGTATATGCGGAAAGGCGTACAACAGACCGCAACTCCACTCGCGACGAAAAGCGTCGCCGAGCGAGTGCCGCCTTGGAAATTCCAACGCGCAGAACTGCTGACATTGCGCGTTCTCTTCGGTGGCGAATAGATCTAACCAAGGCTCTCCCCACTGTAGAAAGAGTCCTTGCGCCACTTCCGAGTGAAGACGCCATTCGTGATCCATCATGCACCTGCGGCTGAGTTCGTCCGCCCTGGCGTTCAGGGAACCTGCCAGGTGTTGAACCATCAGGAACATGCCCTGATGTTCCAGCCATGTCCAGAGGCGCAGAGCCTCCTGACAGAGGGTCCACGACCCCACCCCGCCTTGTTTGTTGCAGTACCACATGGCGGTTGTGTTGTCTGTGAACACCTGCACTACCTTCCCTTTGACAGAGGGAAGGAATGCCTTGAGTGCAAGTCGGATCGCCCGGAGCTCCAGAAGGTTGATATGGAGCCGGGACTCCGCCGGAGACCAGAGGCCTCTGATCTCCGCCTCTCCCATGTGACCGCCCCAACCCAGAAGGGACGCGTCCGTCACAACTGTGTGCCCTGGCTGGGGAAGGGAGAGGGATCTGCCCATGACCCATTGCCGGTTCGAGAGCCACCACTGCAACTGTTTTGCAGTCCCCTCCGAGATCTGGACGTGATCGGACAGGTTGCCCTGGTGCTGCGCCCACTGGAACTTCAGGTCCCACTGCAGAGCCCGCATATGCCATCTGGCATGATCGACCAGCAGGATGCAGGAGGCCATGAGGCCCAGCAGCCTCAGGGTCATCCGTACCGAAACCCAGGATAAAGGCTGAAAGATCGGAATCATAGCCTGAATAACCCGGACTCGCCGTTCGGGAGGATAGGCCCGAAACTGCGTCGTGTCCAGAACTGCTCAGATGAAAAGGAGCTGTGGAGAAGGAATCAGATGCGACTTCGGCACATTGATGGAGAACCCCAGCGAGTGCAGGAGTTCGGCCGTAGTCTGGAGGTGGGAGACGACTGCCTGGGACGAGCCCGCCTTCAGCAGCCAGTCGTCAAGGTAGGGGAAGACTGGAACCCCTGCCCGGCGCAGATGAGCTGCGACCACCGCCATCACTTTCGTGAACACCCGAGGGGCACTGGTAAGGCCAAAGGGGAGCACGGTGAACTGAAAATGCTCGAGGCCTACCGTGAACCGCAGGTAACGCCGATGGGCCGGCAGGACGGGGATGTGGAAATAGGCGTCCTGCAAGTCCAACGCTACCATCCAGTCTCCAGGGTCGAGGGCAGTCGAGACCTGAGCTAGGGTGAGCATCTTGAACTTCTCCTTCCGGAGGAAGCGATTGCCGTTCCGGAGGTCCAAGATAGGACGCATGTCCTCCTTGTCCTTCTTGGGCACCAGAAAGTAGTGGGAGTAGCAACCACGTCCTACTTCTGGGGTCGGAACATGCTCGATGGCCCTCTTGGCCAAGAGGGCCTTGACTTCCTTCTGCAAAAGCACCAAGTGATCCCCTGACATGCGGTGGAATTGAGGTGGCATGGCTCGGGGGGTGGTCTCGAAGGGGAGGGAGTAGCCCCTTCGGACAATGTCCAAGACCCACCTGTCCGAGGTGATGGCACGCCAGTGGTGAAGGTGATGGCGGACCCTGCCCCCTACTGGCGTGCTGTGCACCTAAAAGGAAGGACTAGGAGGGCTTGGAGGCCGCGGACGGGGCGGGGTTGGTGGCCTGACCCGCACGCTGGTTGCCTGACCCGCCACGGCGGGAGCCTCGTCCACGCGAAGACACTTGCTGCGCGGGCCGGTGGCTGGGCAGCGGACGTGACTGGGCGCCCCTTCCGTGGCCACGAAAGGGGCGAAAAGCAGAGGTTAGCGGAGGGCGCACAGCAGAAAGGCCCAGGGACTTGGCAGTAGCCCGTGAGTCCTTAAAACGCTCCAGCGCAGGTCTGCTTTGGTACCAAAAAGACCGACTCCATCAAAGGGCATGTCCATGAGTGTGTTTTGGACATCACCCGAGAAACCAGTTGTCCTCAGCCAGGCGTGGCGACGCAGCGCCACCGTCGTTGCAAGCGATCTGCCCAGCGAGTCTGCGGTATCAAGGCCACAACGGATGGTGTACTTTGCCGCATCCCTTCCTTCCGCGATGGTGCGGGAAAGCAGTGTCTGGACCTCCTCAGGACACTGGGGCAAAACGAGCGCCACCGAATCCCACAGAGAGTGGGAGTATCGGCCCAAAAGGCAAGCGGCGTTGACGGACCGCAAGCCAGCACTGGAGGAAGAAAAGGCCTTCTTCCCAAATTGATCCAGGCGTTTGGATTCCCTATCCGGAGGGGCGGTAGGGAAGGCGGTTTGGGAGGCAGAGGCTTGGACAACCAAGCTCTCAGGGGTGGGATGTTGAGAGAGAAACAAGGGGTCGCCCGGAGTAGGGCGATGGCGTCGGGCCACGTTCCTATCCACAGGAGCCCCTGTGGCGGGCTTGGACCAGGTGCCCAAAAGAACGTCAGAAAGTGCATCATTAAACGGCAGCAATGGCTCCGAGGAGGTAGCTGGCGGCTGAAGCACTTCCGTCAGGAGGTTAGTCCTGACAGCCACTGTAGGCAATTGGAGGTGTAAGGCTCCAGCTGCTCTACGCAACACCGTTGCGAAATTTGCTCCCTCCTCAGTAGCCACGGAAGGAGGAGACAGCATGCCAGTGTCAGGGGAGGTGTCTAGACCACTGGCATCCCCAAGTTCCTCAGCCCAGTCCGGATCATACTCACACTGCTGTGTGAGAGGGTCATCCGACCCCTCCCAGCTCTCCTGGTCCTCCTCAGGTTGAAAATGAGGAGGAGGGACGTCCGGGACCAAAGGTTTCATTGGCGCCGTAGCCGGCGTCGGGCGACGTCGGTCCGACGCCGCGTCCGGATCCGGAGATAACTGGGGAACGACGCCGCCCGGAGCCCCAGGCGGCATCAGGAACGGCACCGGGGACATCGGCGGAGGCGTGGTTAGTAGGTCAACCGGCGTCGATGGGGATTGCGGTACCACCGGAGCCGGGATCGAGGCCGGGGCCGAAGCCGGGAGCGAGGCTGGTGGGACAGGCGACGCCGGGACCGGAGTCGTCGGCGGCGCCGGGGCAATCCCATTAGGGCCCGTGGGGCCCGAAGGCGCACCGGAGGGGCCTTGAGGCCCGAAGAGGCGGGCCATGGCCGACAGGAATTTCTGTATCTCGGCCGGAGTCGCCCCCGAACCCGGGAAGGACGGGTAATGCGGGGGCGGCTCCACAGGCACATCCGGAGCCGCGGGGACGGTGCAGACAGGGGCCTCAGCTGAGTCGCGAGACCGGCGAGGCGAAGTCTTAGAGCGATGGTGCTTCTTAGACTTTTTGTGCTTCGACTTACCCGAGGAGTGCAAAGACTTGGACTCCGATGACCGGCGAGGACTCCGCGACCGGCCCCTCGACCTCTCGCGTGACCGGGGCTTGGTGCGGAGCCGACTGCCGGACCTCGAGGAGCTTTCGAGACCGCTCTCGCAAAGCCTTCGGGTGCAAGGCTCGGCAGTCGGAACACGACTTCGTGTCGTGGTCGCGGCCGAGACAGTAGAGACACTCTAAGTGCGGGTCTGTGATCGACATCATTCGACCACAGGCGTCGCATGGCTTGAAGCCGGGCATCCCTACCGACACCGTGGAGCCGAGATGACTCAAAGAAAACAGTGAAAAATCACCAAAAAGTTAGTCAAAAAATGACTAGGGCACTGCTCTTCCCGGATCTGCGCTTAATGGCGCGGAAAAAAGAAGAACTGATGTCAGCGCGCAGGGGCGGCGTCTAAGTACTGCCCGCGACGTCATCCCGGCGGTCCCAACGCCGACGACGGACGCGGAGCCGCACGACGCCGCCTACCGACGCGCAAGGGTACTGCTACGCAAAAACTTTCCGGATCCAGCCCGACGCCTGGGGATATTCTAAGGTAAGGAATCTGTCACTAACGTGTCTCTTTCAGATATGGCTCACATTGAGCTGTGAGAGGGTCTTCCGACCCCTCCCAGTCCTCCTTGTCCTCCAAAACAGGTGAAAAGTAAGGAGGAGGGACACAAGGAACAAAAGGTTCCATTGGCGCCGTAATCGGCGTCGAGCGACGTCGATCCAGCTCCGTGTCCGGTGCCGGGGAGAACCTGGGGACAGCGCCGTCCGGGGCCTCGGACTGCGCCGTGAACGGTACCGGTGAGGTCGGCGCCGGTGGAGGTGTCGTTAGGTCAACCGGCGTCGACCGGGATCCATGCCTGGATCCGAGGGGGTCCTGCGGCGCCGGAGACACCGGGGCCGGAGCCGCCGGTGGTGCAGAGGGAGGACTCCCACTGGGGCCCGCGGGGCCCGAAGGCGCACCGGGGTAACCCTTTGGCCCGAAGATGCGGGCCATGGTCGACAGGAACTCCTGTATCTCGGCCGGAGTCGACGTCGGACCCGGAACAGGTGGGTAGGTCGGCTGCGCGGGCACCCCCGGAGCCGTGGGGGCGGCACCGTCTGGACCCTCGGCCGGGTCGCGAGACTGGCAAGGGGAGGTCTTAGAGCGACGCTTCTTAGACCTCTTGTGCTTCGCCTTACCTGAGGACGAAGACTTCGACCCCGACGAATGACGGCTCCGCGACCGGCCCCTCGACCTCTCACGGGACCGGGACCTCGAGCGGCGCCGAGCCGAGTGCCGGGCCTCGAGGAGCTTTCGAGACCGCTCTCGCAAAGCCTTCGGAGCGAGCGACCGACACTCGGGGCACGACTGGGGGTCGTGGCCGTGCCCCAGGCAGAAGAGACACTCACGGTGCGGATCCGTAATCGACATCATGCGATTACAGACCTCGCATGGCTTGAAGCCGGGCATCCCTACTGACACCTTTGGAGTCGAAACGACTCGAAAAACTTGGACAAAAAGTCACAAAAATATTCAGTCAAAAAATGACTGGGGCACTGCTCAATCCGGATCTGCGCTTACTAGCGCGGAAAAAGAAAGACTGATGCCAGCGCGCATGGGCGGCGTCTAAGTACTGGCCGCGACGTCATCCCGGCGATCACGACGCCGACGACGGACGCAGAGTCGCACGACGCCGCCTACCGACGCGCAGGGGTACTGCTACGCAAAACTTTCCGGATCCAGCCTGACGCCTTTGGATATTCCAAGGTAAGGAATCTGTCACTAACGTGTCTCTTTCAGATACTGAACGAGTTAGGGTGCAGGCCTCGTCATCTCGAGGCAATGATAATGATACACATAATATAAGACTCATTACTACGTTCAGTAAGCAAGAACGCAAAATCCGTCAGATAATTTATTCGCAGTGGCCCATAGTACTTACGGATGTTACGCTAAAATCGATTTTGCCATCTCTACCTGCCATCACGTTTAGGAGGGCACCCTCTATGAGGGATGCATTAGTAAGAACTTGCCCGAGGTAACACCTAAGTCTACTTGGTTGGCTAAATCCGGGTTCTTAAATGCAAGTCGTGCCGAGCCTGTAAGTTCGGCACCAATCTGACGTCATATATGACCGCGTTTAGTACTATACCCATCCCCATAAAAGACCATCTGACCTGTCGCACAGAATTCGCTACCTATCTATTGTGGTGCTCATGTGGGCTCCAGAACATAGGGAGCACTAAGCTACCAGTACATAAGCGAATTCTGAAGCACATAAAGGCTATTGTGAATTCGGACCCTGGCTATCCGGTTGCCAGACATTTCAAGTTGGTACATAATAACAACCTCAATGACTTACATTACTCTGTATTAGCGACAGTATCCGTACACGGAAGGGGGGGAATCGTGAGAAAAGCCTACGCCAACTTGAAACGCATTATATTCTGGCCCTCAACACTAAGTTGCCGAACGGCTTAAACACAAGCGAGGATTTGCACAACTTCCTCTAATAGTATCCGTTCGCATCTGTTCCACCAAGAGGTCTTTAGTTATTTATAATCTGAAAATGCTTTGAATCTTAAGATGAGTATGGCATCTGTGAAAACAATAATTCTCCAACATCATTTATGCACAGATGGAGTTCCAATGTTGCATAAATGAGTAAAGTTGTTATAATTGTTCACATTGTATATAGTATGAATCATTTCAGCACTTGCACTTTACGAGCTTTGCCCCGCCAGTATACATTTGAGGTTACTGATTTAAACAATGAGGAAAGCTATTAAGTATAACCTCAAACTCCGTATTATGGAGCACTTGGACTTTATTTATGAGTCATTTTTGGTGAGTATTTGATTCTTCTAAGCTGCTATACAATGATTTCGCGTATTTTTGCACTAACTATTAGCACTGAGGATACTGTTATTTGCACAAGAGCACAGCACTTTTTTGTGACCATAGACTGTATATACTAATGAGTAATAAACTGCCAAACGCATAATATGAATACATCTTAGGAAGTCGTACATCTATGAATTGCTGCTAAGTCATGATCATATAATAGTGATCCATGATTTCTCATTCGACTGTATTATACAGACATATGATGTTGAACGATACATTGGCACTGTAGCACCATCCATGATTTTTTTAGGAGGCCTTTTAAAAAAAATGTTACAAGTGGTGTAGGAGTTTAAGCTTTCACATGATGTTAGCAGCATTCGATTAATAATGATTGAGTTTGTGTATAAAATGACAGCGTATTTTGCATAAATAATGGCAGTTTTATTCATCTTAAGACACTAATTGTTTTTAATATGTAATTTCAGTATCGTTGTTTTACCTGATGTATTTATTGTATTTTTACAAACACGCATAGGATGTATAAACGTTACTGGAGTATGTGTAAACAGTCTATTTTCCATGTTCACTTATTGATTTGTGAGTTTCTAGAGGAATTAGTGCACATACACTATTTTATTTGTTCACTGTCATGTGGCGAGTCATGTGATCAAGATCGCGGCTACGCGATCGAAATGCGTCATGGCAGGCACTACGCCTGAACAACATTTGGAGTTTTATGTTATCGTGATGGAATAAAGCACTGCACTTTCAAAAGGAGCCGCTTTGAATTGTGTGTTTCCAAGCGTGGTGAGGTCCGTACCTGGGAGGTCCCGCCGGGAAGGAGACGGGCCAGGAACGTGGTTGTGTGATATATATATATATATCCACCTAGTTTCGGCGAGTTTCCTTCCAGCATCCTAATCAGCGGTGGTGCTGAGTTGCCAGCGCTTCGCCGCGCGCTGGAGTTAAATTCCACAAACGCTTCCCGTCACGATCAACAGAAAACCTCAGCACTCCAGAGAAAGTTGCCAATTCCTTGTAATCTCGTTGCAGAGCCAAATACACGCCAATGCGTTTCGGTGCTCACTTGCACCTTTGTCACACTGCAATGGAATAATATATATATATATATATATATATATATATATGCACAAGTTACTAACTTGTGTAACGATATATCTGTAAGAGACAGTAGTTAGTGACAGATTCCTTACCTTAGAATATCCCCAGGCGTCAGGCTGGATCCGGAAAGTTTTTGCGTAGCAGTACCCTTGCGCGTCGGTAGGCGGCGTTGTGCGGCTCCGCGTCCGTCGTCGTGATCGCCGGGATGACGTCGCGGGCATTACTTAGACGCCGCCCCTGCGCGCTGACGTCAGTTCTGTACACGACTTTCCGCGCCAGGAACGCAGAGCCATGCAAGAAGCTGACATAGGTGTCTGAAAAATACTAGGGCCCTGAAA
This sequence comes from Calotriton arnoldi, assembly GCA_963921515.1. Lineage (NCBI taxonomy): Eukaryota > Metazoa > Chordata > Amphibia > Caudata > Salamandridae > Calotriton > Calotriton arnoldi. The sequence goes on along the minus strand of CAWUFW010016583.1, from coordinate 269,088 downwards.
GGGATGTCCTTAACCCTAGAAATCAGTTCGCAGAACGGGGAGGATGGGTGGGGCGGTAAGGAATCTGTCACTAACTACTGTCTCTTACAGATATATTGTTACACAAGTTAGTAACTTGTGCATCTGAAAGAGACACGTTAGTGACAGATTCCTTACCTTAGAATAGATACCCCAGCAATACCAACCCCGGTGGTGGGTCTGCGAACAAAGATCAGACAAGGAAGTCCCGGAGGACAGAACGGCCAAAGAAGCCGTCCCTCCGGACCTGACTGTCAAGGCAGTAATGCTTTGTAAACGTGTGCAGCGAGGCCCACGTAGCTGCCTGACAGATATTCTGCAGCGAAACACCGCGGCCCAAAGCCGTGGTAGCAGCCGTTGCCCTGGTGGAATGGGCACGCAGCCCAACAGGAGGCTCCTTCTTAGCCAAAGAATAGCAGGCTTTGATACACAAGGTTACCCAGCGGGAGATGGTTCTCTTGTGCACCGCCCGACCTTTTTTGGCGCCCACGTAGCCAACAAAGAGCTGGTCATCCACCCGGAAGTGTTGTGTGCGGTTAATATAAAAGGAAAGCGCACGTTTTGGGTCCAGACGGTGGAGCCTCTCTTCCTCTCTGGAAGGATGCGGAGGCGGAAAGAAGGTGGGCAAAGTGATGGTCTGCCCAATGTGGAAGGCAGTAACCACCTTTGGCAAGAAGGACGGACGCGTCCTAAGAACAACCTTGTCTGGATGGACAGACAGAAAGGGAGGTTTGCATGATAGAGCCTGGAGCTCACTCACCCGCCGAGCGGAGGTGATGGCCACCAGAAAGGCTGTCTTCAGAGTTAGAAGACGAAGAGGACAGTTATGTAGAGGCTCAAAGGGAGCGCACATGAGAATGGTAAGAACCAAGTTCAAGTCCCACTGAGGCATCACAAACGGAACAGGAGGGAAGAGGTGTGTAATGCCTTTTAGAAACCTGTTAACAGGGGACTTGAAAAGGGAGGGCTGATCAGGAAGCCCGAAATGGCACAAAGATAGCCCTTGATGGTACCCAGGGCAGAACCCTGTTGGGCCAGTGAAAGAAGGAACAGAAGAACTTCAGAAAGAGGGGCAGAGAGGGGATTCACAGCCTTTGCTGTGCACCATGCCACAAACTTGTTCCACCTGCAGGCGTATACCACCTTAGTGGAGGGACGCCTGGCTGCCAGAATCACATCACAAACTTCGGGAGGCAAGTCGAAAGGAATCAACTGCCGCCGCTCAATCTCCACGCAAGCAGGTGGAGGCTGGACAGGTTCGGGTGGAGGACCGTCTCCTGCTGCTGCGACAGAAGATCCTCCCGAAGAGGCAGACGGATCGGGGATCGACGCTCATACTGAGTAGCTCGGGATACCAAACTCTTCGAGCCCAGTCCGGAGCCACAAGGATGACTTGGGCCCGGTCGCGCCGAATCTTCTTCAACACTCTGGGTAGAAGTGGTATAGGCGGAAAGGCGTACAACAGACCGCAACTCCACTCGCGACGAAAAGCGTCACCGAGCGAGTGCCGCCTTGGAAATTCCAACGCGCAGAACTGATGACATTGCGCGTTCTCTTCGGTGGCGAATAGATCTAACCAAGGCTCTCCCCACTGCAGAAAGAGACCTTGCGCCACTTCCGAGTGAAGACGCCATTCGTGATCCATCATGCACCTGCGGCTGCAGGTTCGTCCGCCCTGGCGTTCAGGGAACCTGCCAGGTGTTGAACCATCAGGAACATGCCCTGATGTTCCAGCCATGTCCAGAGGCGCAGAGCCTCTTGACAGAGGGTCCACGACCCCACCCCGCCTTGTTTGTTGCAGTACCACATGGCGGTGGTGTTGTCTGTGAACACCTGCACTACCTTCCCTTTGACAGAGGGAAGGAATGCCTTGAGTGCAAGTCGGATCGCCCGGAGCTCCAGAAGGTTGATATGGAGCCGGGACTCCGCCGGAGACCAGAGGCCTCTGATCTCCACCTCTCCCATGTGACCGCCCCATCCCAGAAGGGACGCGTCCGTCACAACTGTGTGCTCTGGCTGGGGAAGGGAGAGGGATCTGCCCATGACCCATTGCCGGTTCGAGAGCCACCACTGCAACTGTTTTGCAGCCCCCTCCGAGATCTGGACGTGATCGGACAGGTTGCCCTGGTGCTGCGCCCACTGGAACTTCAGGTCCCACTGCAGAGCCCACATATGCCATCTGGCATGATCGACCAGCAGGATGCAGGAGGCCATGAGGCCCAGCAGCCTCAGGGTCATACGTACCGAAACCCAGGATAAAGGCTGAAAGATTGGAATCATAGCCTGAATATCCCGGACTCGCCGTTCGGGAGGATAGGCCCGAAACTGCGTCGTGTCCAGAACTGCTCCGATGAAAAGGAGCTGTGGAGAAGGAATCAGATGCGACTTTGGCACATTGATTGAGAACCCCAGCGAGTGCAGGAGTTCGGCCGTAGTCTGGAGGTGGGAGACGATTGCCTGGGACGAGCCCGCCTTCAGCAGCCAGTCGTCGAGGTAGGGGAAGACTGGAACCCCTGCCCGGCGCAGATGAGCTGCGACCACCGCCATCACTTTCGTGAACACCCGAGGGGCACTTGTAAGGCCAAAGGGGAGCACGGTGAACTGAAAATGCTCCAGGCCTACCGTGAACCGTAGGTAACGCAGGTGGGCCGGCAGGACGGGGATGTGGAAATAAGCGTCCTGCAAGTCCAACGCTACCAACCAGTCTCCAGGGTCGAGGGCAGTCAAGACCTGAGCTAGGGTGAGCATCTTGAACTTCTCCTTCCGGAGGAAGCGATTGACGTTCCGGAGGTCCAAGATAGGACGCATGTCCTCCTTGTTATTTTTGGGCACCATAAAGTAGTGGGAGTAGCAACCACGCCCTACTTCTGGGGTCGGAACATGCTCGATGGCCCTCTTGGCCAAGAGGGCCGTGACTTCTGCTGAAGCACCAAGTGATCCCCTGACATGCGGTGGAATTGAGGTGGCATGGCTGGGGGGTGGTCTCGAAGGGGAGGGAGTAGCCCCTTCGGACAATGTCCAAGACCCACCTGTCCGAGGTGATGGGACGCCAGTGGTGAAGGTGATGGCGGACCCTGCCCCCTACTGGCGTGCTGTGCACCTGCAAAGAAGGACTAGGAGGGCTTGGAGGCCGCGGACGGGTTGGAGGTAGTGGCCTGACCCGCACGCTGGTTGCCCGAACCGCCACGGGGGTATCCACGTCCTCGGCCACGCGAAGACGCTTGCTACGCAGGCCGGTGGCTGGGCAGCTGACGTGACTGGGCGCCCCTTCCGTGGCCACGAAAGGGGCGAAAAGCAGAGGTGAGCGGAGGGCGTACAATAGAAAGGCCCAGGGACTTGGCAGTAGCCCGTGAGTCCTTAAAACGCTCCAGCGCATGGTCTGCTTTGGAACCAAAAAGACCGACTCCATCAAAGGGCATGTCCATGAGTGTATTCTGGACATCACCCGAGAAACCAGTTGTTCTCAGCCAGGCGTGGCGACGTAGCGCCACCGTCGTTGCAAGCGATCTGCCCAGCGAGTCGGCGGTATCAAGGCCACAACGTATGGTGTATTTAGCCACATCTCTTCCTTCCGCAATGGCGCGGGTAAGCAGTGTCTGGACCTCCTCAGAACACTGTGGCAAAACAGCCGCCACCGAATCCCACAGGGAGTGGGTATATCGGCCCAAAAGGCAAGCGGTGTTGACGGACCGCAAGCCAGCACTGGAGGAAGAAAAAGCCTTCTTCCCAAATTGGTCCAGGCGTTTGGATTCCCTATCCGGAGGGCGGTAGGGAAGGCGGTTTGGGAGGCAGAGGCTTGGACAACCAAGCTCTCGGGGGTGGGATGTTGGGAGAGAAACAAGGGGTCGCCCGGAGCAGGGCGATGGCGTCGGGCCACGTTCCTATCCACAGGAGCCCCTGTGGTGGGCTTGGACCAGGCGCCCAAAGAACGTCAGTGAGTGCATCATTAAACGGCAGCACAGTCTCCGAGGAGGAAGCTGCCGGCTGAAGCACTTCCGTCAGGAGATTAGTCCTGACAGCCACAGTAGGCAATTGGAGATGTAAGGCTCCAGCTGCTCTACGCAACACCGTTGCGAAATAGCTCCCTCCTCCATAGCCACGGGAGGAGACAGCATGCCAGTGTCAGGGGAGGTGTCTAGACCACTGGCATCCCCAAGTTCCTCAGCCCAGTCCTGATCATACTCACACTGTTGTGTGAGAGGGTCTTCGGACCCCTCCCAGCTCTCTTGGTCCTCCTCAGGTTCAAAATATGGAGGAGGAGGGACATTTGGGATCCAAGGTCTCATCGGCGCCGGAGCCGGCGTCGAGCGATGTCGGTCCGGCTCCATGTCCGGAGCCGGAGAGAGCCGGGGACATCGGCGTCGGCGGAGGCGTGGTTAGGTCAACCGGCGTCGATGGGGGTCGCGGCACCACCGGAGCCGGGATCGAGGCCGGGGCCGGAGCCGAGGCCGGGATGAAGGCTGGTGGGACAGGCGGCGCCGGGACCGGAGCCGTCGGCGATGCCGGAGCAACCCCATCAGGGCCCGCGGGGCCCAAAGGTGCACCGGAGGGACCTTGAGGCCCGAAGAGGCGGGCCATGGCCGACAGGAATTCCTGTATTTCGGCCGGAGTCGCCCCCGAACCCGGAAAGGACGGGTAATGCGGGGGCGGCTCCATAGGCACGTCCGGGGCCGCGGGGACGGTGCCGACTGGGGCCTCAGCCGAGTCGCGAGACCGGCGAGGCGAAGTCTTAGAGCGATGACGCTTCTTAGACTTTTTGTGCTTCGACTTACCCGAGGAGCGCGAAGACTTGGACTCCGACGACCGGTGGGGACTCCGCGACCGGCCCCTCGACCTCTCCCGGGACCGGGGCTTGGTGCGGCGCGGAGCCGACTGCCGGACCTCGAGTAGCTTTCGAGACCGCTCTCGCAAAGCCTTCGGGTGAAGTTTCCGGCAGTCAGGGCACGACTTCGTGTTGTGGTCTCGGCCGAGACAGAAGAGACACTCCAGATGCGGGTCTGTGATCGACATCATTCGACCACAGGCGTCGCATGGCTTGAAGCCGGGCATCCCTACGACACCTAGTAGTCGAAGACTCGAAAAGAAACAGTGAAAAAATTCACAAAAAAGATAGTCAAAAAGTGACTAGGGCACTGCTCTTCCCGGATCTGTGCTTACTGGCGCGGAAAAAGAAGAACTGACGTCAGCGCGCAGGGGCGGCGTCTAAGTACTGCCCGCGACGTCATCCCGGCGATCACGACGCCGACGACGGACGCGGAGCCGCACGACGCCGCCTACCGACGCGCAAGGGTACTGCTACGCAAAAACTTTCCCGGATCCAGCCTGACGCCTGGGGATATTCTAAGGTAAGGAATCTGTCACTAACGTGTCTCTTTCAGATATATATATATATTATCTACTGGCGGTCGCCAGTAGATAGTTATAGTTAGGACCTAGTTTCCATAGGAAAAGCGTTTTTTCTTTTCCCAATAACTTTGGCGCCGGTTGACGAATCTTCGCAAAATTTTCAAAACTTGTGGCCCGCTCCGGTCAGCTCCTATCCTGAAAGTTTCGGGGTGATTCGCCAAGCGGGGGCCGACAAAAAAGGGGGGTCCCAAAACGTGTTTTCTCCATGTTATTTTCCATAGGAAACTTTAGACACGGCTACAGCCCGAACTGCTGAACGGAATTACACCAAATTTGGCAAAAAGGTAGACCTTGGTTCAGAAAGAGCCCTTTTTGTTAAATGGTGTAAATCCGTTCAGTAGGTCCTGAGAAATTGAAAAAAAAGTCAGAAAATGAATTTCCCATAGGAAACTTTAGACACGGCTACAGCTCGAACTGCTGAACGGAATTACACCAAATTTGGCAAAAAGGTAGTGCTTGGTTCAGAAAGCGCCCTTTTTTAAAATGGTATAAATCCGTTCAGTAGTTGCTGAGAAAATCAAAAAATAAAAGTTTCGATATTTAGAGGCGCGGTGGATCCGCGGACCCTCCCGACCACGAGCTTTATTCTAATTGGCTGTCAACACTCCAAACCAGGAAGTGTTGGCAGCCATCTTGTGACTCGGTAGAACTGAGTCACAAGAAAAGAGAAAAACAAACGCGAAAAACAAGAAAAGGGGGCAGGGTAGAAACACCCTGACCCCCTAGGCCTGCTCAGGGGGTACCACAAGGACCCCCAGGGCCCAAAAAAGCATTTTTTAAAAACACAGCCGAATTCGCGCTGGGTGCGCGAATCCGGCAGAGAAAAAAATGAAGCGCGGACTCCCGCTCTTCGTTGTATTGAAGCCCCCAGGTGGGCCAGGTCCCGGGGGCACTGAAAAAATGTGTGGGGGGGGCCACCTCCCCGGGGCTTGATTTATGAGTTGAGGGGGGGCACGCAGCCCCCCCGCAGCCCCGGGGACCGCCACCCCCGGGGCTAATTTTTAAATGTGTGGGGGGGCCTCCAAGGCCCCCCCAAGCCCCAGGGACCGCCACCCCGGGGCTTTCATTAATTATTTGCGGTGGGCACACGGCCCCCCTGCAGCCCCGGGGACCGCCACCCCCGGGGCTTGTTTTAAAAAAAAAAAGATAAACCTGTGTGGGGGGGGGGGCTCGAGCCCCCCCACACGCCACGGTGGCCGCCACCTCCCTGGGGCTTTGTAATTGAAGGGAGGGGGGCAGCGCGGCCCCCCTCCTGGAGCCCGTGATGGCCCTGGGGACCGCCACCCCCCAGGGTCGGCTCCTGCAGTGTCCCGGGGTGCCGGGACACTGCTGTTTGCTATGGCCGTTGCAGAGAGGTGGTCCAGTCTTGACCCTGTGCCTCATGGGAACAGTCCAGACCGAACTGCCAAGCCATGTCTTCCCTGGACCGGAATCAAGCATCCTAGGACCGGTTTCAGGCTATCAGCCTTCATCAGCCAGGATAGCTTGACTCCAGTGGCGTAGTGAGCACGAGACCCACGTCTGGGCATACCCTTCCCATGAGGCACAGGGTCAAGACTGATTTGCATATGGCTATGTCTGAACTGGGGTGGCGCGGTGAAGCAAAATAACGATGGATTAAACCCAGATCTGTGACTGGGGGTGAACGTTTGCCAATGTGCAGCATTCCGTCCATCATCTTGTGTGTTTTGCTGGTACGAGTACTTACCAGTGCTGCTGTGTGGGACGGACTGGAGGTAATAGTTTGGGAAGTTGGCCCCCAATGATGTCCTTGGGGGCCAACTACCCCTCTTGTTACCTCCAGTAAGTCCCACACAGTGGGATTGCTAAGACGTCTTCGGAGGCCATGGCCCCCTTTCTCTACCACTCTGCAAACGTGCCTCGTGGCAAACTACGGGATGGGGGATGAAGTCCAATTTAGTCCTGAGGGAGTTTGGGGGCCAAGAATCCCTCCTGGTACCTCCTGTAAGTCCTACGCAGCGGAATTCCTGAGCGTTGGTTGGACGCCCAGCACCCTTTCTCCACCAGTCTGCAAACATGACTACTAGTTAAAGTAGCATATTTCTGCACCTCTGACTTAGAGGTAGTTTTAATCCCCCTGCCCTATTATGTACTAGGGCCTTACAGAGGAGGTCATGCCAATCACAGGGGTACCCCAACGCATAGTGTTCCCGAGTGTATGTAGGTGTTTTCACTGTATTCTAAGTGTTTTTTAGCATAGCACTGGCTCTAGGCCTGGTTAGTCAGAGTCAGTTACCACCAGTACCCGTCTGAAAAAGTTGTGGGCACAGGATGATTTTGCAACAAGGCCTCTTTCTGCTCCTCTGTTGGTTCTTTCTGCACATGTCTTGCTTCTTCCTGCACTTTTCTTCGTCTTTGTGGACTTCTGTTGCTTCTTTCTGCATTTCTTTTGCTTGATTCTGTGCGTGGATGTGTGTGTAGACCTAAGAATCAGTGAGTGGGTATGTAGTTATTGGTGTTGGAGTGTCTATGGTTTTGAGAATGGCAGTCTGTAATTTAGAGCGGGTGTATCAAAGGTTATATTAGGGTGTGAGAAGATACATCAAATTATCACATGGATGATGTCATCAGTGATGTCATTTGAGATGTCATCAGTGATGTCACTGACCATGTCATGAGTGATGTAATATGTGACGCCATCAGCAGTGCATTGCGGGGGCGCGAGTTATAGTTAGCTGAACTAACTATAACGGGGAATTTCTCTGGTTTTGTACGAGTGAAATGTCCAACTAACTATAACTTTCCCTAAAACCTATGGTTTTTTCAGTGAATATATATATATTTTTTTTTTCTCAGCTCCTCGTTTTCCGCTTTCTGGAACACCACAGGCACGGACCACATTAAATTGGTGCAATTTTGTTTTTTTATTTGCAACAGTCCGCCATTACGCGTTTCGGCCTAAGCAGACCGTGATCACATGACAATATATAAAACTCTGTAGTCTCACCTTTTGGGCACAGTCAAAAGTGTCTATTTAAATGGGAAAATGCAATTTAGATCGTTGCGCCAGAGAGAATGTAATTTACTCTTATATTTGCATCAAGATTTTTGTTTGCTCAAGAGTAACAAATAAGATTTCAGCCTCTTTTCGGACAGTGCAACCAAAGTTTGTAGGATATGGATAGCACATTATATTTATTGTTAGATGGTGTTCAGTATACATTCTCAAATTTCAGCAGCGGTCACCTTTTAAATTCTAGTAGGAATGTGATCTAACAAAAGGTGTCTTAGAGGAAGCACATAGCAGATGGAAACACCGAGGCATGGCAAACAAATGTAATAGTTTTTAATATATTGTATTGGAGTGGTTTCCCTATGAGCACAATACTAATGTCAATAACCAACAATAAACTAGGGGGATGGGGCTGAGGAGGGGGATTTGGGGCGGAATCATGGCTAGCTCCTACTAATTTTTTCTACCACATAGAAGCTTAAGTAAATGCATGGAATGGTTCCCTTATGAGCTCAAGACTAATCCCAATAACCACTGGAATGAAATCCAATACAATCCAATATATAAGCCTCCTGACCCACACTAATAAGATGGTCCGACAGACTTTTGTCGTTCAGGAGTTCCCAGAAGATCTCTCCATCATTTCTCCCTCCAACCCATGCCTGCTCAAGACCATAAACTCTAAACAAATGATCTCATAAACAACAACCCCATGAAACAACAAGCTACGTGGACTATAAGCATAAAGGGACCTGCAAAACTACTAACTGCCAGCTTATTGAAAATCAAACTGTGGGCCTCTCTCTCACACTTCTTCACTCATCACACTGCTAAGCGCTGCATCTTCTAACACAATCACTGCACCTTGGGGGTCATCACATTCAACATGGAAATACTTCCCACATAGGACCAAAACAAAGACAACACACTTCCAACCACACACCCTACACAATGTAGCATGCTATCCCTATAGGAAAGCGCACCAGCACCCAACATACAGGTGGTAAGTGCTTTATAAATATTGCAATAAAATACAAACAATGGTTATTACTGAAATCTAATCTTGAGAAAAACGGCCACTGGTTACACTCTTGCAGCATAGATCCATCTTTATGCTTGAGGTCAATGGCTCCAAAGTGAGCCGAAATCACTTACCCTTTCATCCTTTGCAAGATGGATTAAGAGTATACCATTGAGTTGGTAAACACTATCTTGAAAAAGCCCGTGGATTACAATAGTTGAAGATTTTGGTCAAATAGTGATTAATTATATCAAGGTTAATACAATATCAAATGAAACACATAGCCACTCATTTAAAAAAAGATTTAAAGGACAGACTATGTGACTGACACTTTATAACCTGTATTGATACTGACCAATATCAAAGCTAATATAAATAGGGTAACCTCTAACTGAGAAAATACACCTCGTCTGAATTAAACATTGGACATCCATATTACTGATGTGTGCTTTACAATTACATAAGCATTCATTGCACATGCTTGATTAATTATTGCTCCAAGTTTAACACATGCTGCAGTAATTGCATGCATGACTCAAGCGTTGTTCATTCCAAGTTATTGCATTTCTGAACACTGACCCCCCCCCGCCAACCCCCACCCCCAGCTTGTACTTCCTTTAATCCACTGCATCAGTTTTCCAATGCTGTCATCCATTCTATACCCATGACTGGTGAGTCCTACAATGTGTGAGAATATAAAGTTTAACATTGCCTGGAAAAGTACCCTATGCATCTAATCATGAAGGTTGTAAGCTCGACGTCAATGTAGTGTAAATTTCCACCAGGTGCCAGTTACTCCTCCGTGCCAGCTGAGACTCAGCCATCAATTGAAATCAACATTTCAGCTGTGATTGTGGCTGCCACCTGTTCTTCACTTACATGGAGTACTTCCTAAGTATTTGGTCCACCACCAACTAAAGGTCCCAACTTCAAATTCTCCTTTTTTCAGTGCTTCACCTCTTGCATTCTCATTTGCATTTCTGCCCACAGTCCTTTTGGTAGGTTCCACTGCGTTGATTTTTGCAAGGATGTAATTCCACAACCCAGCCAGACCCCCCCCCACCTACCGCCGGAGCTCTTCAAGTTTTCTTGTATTAGTTGACCTCAGCAATGATGATTTCCACCTCATCTGAGAAAAAGTTCTATTTTTTCACCTCTTCCTTCTGGTTCCTGGCTTCCAAGAGACTTCAGAATGTCCTGACTTCCTCACTGTGCCATGTTTTTCACTGAAAGGGATCCCTCTAAGTAGCCACAAATAGACACATTTTGGTGGATAACAGCTGCTGCTGCTTTTTTGCGCTAGGACCCAATGCAGAAGCATGTTTTTCATGTTTGCTTTGGATAGTGTATTACATTGAATTGTGTAGGCGTATGTCAACTTCATGAAACTCTTCGTAGCACTAGACTAGAGCAACACATCTGGAGTAAGTAAAAAAAAAAAAAAAAAAAAGAATGAGTGTGTCCTCCAAGTGTTACATTATTATTTGATTTTTACAAGTTGTGCAAATACTGAAATATGAGAAAAATGGCTTCTTAGCACCTTATCGGCTTTTCAAATCCAGAATTCCATCAACCGTATCCATCTTAACCCATGTATGAGGTACTATCAACAACACCCTCTGCCTCCGGTTTACAGGCTTTTTGTTCACAAATCACTTGGTGATCCTTTTTTTTTGGCTGAACACTAACATAATGGCCCTATGTTCTTTGTTTTTTGTTCTATAGCCTTGAAAAAGCCATAGGCTTGCATGCCTTCACAGGGCAAAACACGTGTTGGCTATACGTTCTGCACAAAAATAAGTGTGATAAATAATAAAAACACCTTAATAGGACCATTCGTGTGTACGGATCAAATGTTTCTCACATCGAGATATTAGCAAACCCTTTAAAAATCAAATAATAATAGAACACCTGTAGGACACATTCTTTTTTCTCTGTTACACCCAGTGCTTTAAATGGAAAAAAATAAGTGCAGGTACTCACCAAAAGGGACTAGGGGCAGGGCTAGGTTTTCAACCTCTATATGCAAGAAATCCAAGTGCAAAATAAAAAAATCGGAAGTATCTGTCCTATGGTTATGGCCCTAATAATAATAAGGGTATGTTCAAAACCGTCTCTGAATTTTGCCAAAGCTTTGCATGCTGGAATTTTTAGAAACCCTTACTTATAATGAGAAAGGAGAACTACAAATCCCAGCATGCAAAAGCATTACCAGCTAAAATCCATAACTGTCTGAAAGTCTAAAGCATTCCATGGTGCTGTCTGTCGCATTTGGTTTAAACATGGTTTCCCATACGAAACAAGCGGTTTAAATGCACCAAACCAAAAAAGAATTGTGTTGCCTTCAAAGTGTTTTTTTGTTTGAGGGTAATCGTAAAATTGGCGGCAAGGGCAGGGATTTACATTCAAGTAAAAATGCTTAATTTAAATTGCTGATGAACTAACATTTACAGTCATTTAAAACAATAGCATGCTGAAACGCTGTACTGCCCTGAAGAATGCGCCCCACACCATCTCCATTAGTTTTATGGTGGACTCTCAACTCCTACTGTGCACGATCAAAGGGTAAACAAACACCCTGCCGCCTCACCCCTGCTGGAAGAGTTGCAGAGACGCAGGACAAGATTGCTGTGTCAAGGTGAGAAGAGCTGCTGTTCTGGCGCTCCTGTGCGAACTCAGCTCAGGATTGCAAAATCAGAGCTGGTCCTGTTTAAAGTACTGCCGAGGCACGAGAACATGAAGAGCATCACCGGTGTCAAGGCAAGGCCCTCCCATGAGTACCGGTACTCTCCTTGTCCTAGGAGAAGTTCCGGTACTCAAGAGGGGATAATTAAAAAGTGCCGGTACTCCGTACCGGTGAGTACCAGCCCATTTAAAGCACTGGTTAAACCTCAAAGAGGTGTGGCTGACCCTACCCTCATGAGTGTCCCTAGATCCTCCATTTCAAAAGCCAGCATCTTAAACAGGCCTCGAAAAATCATAAAATTGTTACTAGACCTGTAGGTCTAGTGACTTAAACAATCTACTCAACCTAATTATAATGCTCCTGACCCATAAACTGGTTTTAAATTATGTGATCCTGGGCAAGTATTTTGATTCACTGAGATGCCATTTTCTTCTTTACCACATACGAGAGCACCTTCAAATATGCGAGTTCAGCAGGTCTGCTGTACAGAAAACTCTTTTGTTTGATTTAATAGACTAAACTTTTGCTCCGTATATAATACAAATCTAGCCACATATAGGATACACATGACCGCTGACTTGCCTCAGTTCATTAAGCGCAATGTCATCGGTACGGGGAAAGGAATGTTTATCAAATCATGTTTAAAAACGGTCACTTTTAATAAATACATAACTAAAGCATAAAGTAGCAGCACACTGTCATTTGCAATCAGCAGATTTTACATTGAAATGGCCACAGAATTTCTCACTGACATGTGGTTTTAACACAATATAGTGTACAATGTCTGGAAATCGAGTTTCTGCAAATATTTGTATTTGCACATCAACAAATAAAGTGTTCTGATTTATTTTGCTCCTATGTAAATCTTTGTTTGCATCACACTTCTGATTTACAAAAAAAAAGTTATTTCATAATTCCGGATATATTTTGAAATACTTGTACTATCAATCAATCAAAATTACTTTATTCGGTTAATTAAAACCATAAAAGTATACTCCATAAATTTTGATAAAAACATAAAAAATGTATAGAAGTTTCTTTTTAAAACAAAATCTTATGCTCCAGAAACATCAGAATAAAATCATTTACCATCATTGTACTTGTACTATTCATTTACAAGCTGTTTAAATGTTGTTAGAAAATAAACCCTGACATTTTACAGCCTTTTGTTTCACAATTATTGTCAGATAACTCACTTGACAAAAAGCACTAACTATAATACAAGAAAGAAAATTAAACATCATTTTCCAGGAACAGACAAGCAACAATTAGTAAAAAGACAAACTGACATTTGGCCTCTGTCCTTGAACAGCCAGCAAATGTGTCAAGACAAAAACAAGATTTAAAGGCGTCTTTATTGCTGGTTCACTTTCTGAATGAACAGAACACCTGGACTAGTAAATGCTAAAAATAGCTCGACCTGATAAAATCTCACTTGATTGGAAGGCCAAGAGTGTGTCAGGCCTCGCTTTGTTACTTCTTGCACCTGGATTTAGTGTTGTGCTGCCCATCACATATGTTTGTAAATAAAGGCCTTTAGGACATCTACGTATAGTAGACTAGGTCAAGATCCAGCTTACGCCCTCCAAATGGAGTCTAAGTTACAGAATCTCTTGGCTAACTCATTGTGATGATCTAATGTAGGAGTTCCTTCTTTTTTTCAATTTTGCCCCTATTTGCTATCTTTTTGGATTCTGGCCGGCTGGAATTTGATCCCTGCACTAATCGGGGCCTGATGATCAATCCCCTGCAACATGTACTCTGTCCTAAAAATGAAAAATGTTTGTGCTTTTGCCACATTTTACATCTTGGCAAACCAACTCTAAATATGTTCAACGATATTGAGCAGCTGCAGAAAGTCAATATATGGCAGCCGATCCGCGACAACACATCCTCTCTTCAGGACAAAATAATTGGTGCTTAAGTCTCCTTGCTTTATCAAGACCTGCATAACAAAGTGCAATGGGTCATAGGAATATTTCAGAATGGGAAGATTTCGTTCAAGCCCTGCAGAGGAAACTGGCGCAACTGGCCAAGAACATCAAAAAGCCTGGTGGCTGGGAATAAGGATCTGGAGTGGTGAGACCAAAAAAGCAGTTGGAGGATAGTGGGCATCTCAGAGGTCGCCAAAGGAAGTATGTCTCTGAAAAAGTGGCTTTAGATATTGCGGTCTCTAGAAGAGATCTCCAATTGTTTTGGTCTAGAACATATACATACCAAAACCATGGCTGCAGGAAAACAGTTTCTGCACAGTTTCAATTAAACCATCACACTGTGTGATTTTTTGGGGGTGGAAGTTTGGGTCAATAACTTTGGTACAACATGGTATCAAAGGAGAGAATGCTGGGGGTTGGGTGTTGGTCTACATGATTTCTATCCCTGCTTTTGGAACAGCTGTGGCAGGATCGGAAGCACTACCAGGAGAGGCCAAGCATCAGGACTAGTCCTGGCCCCTTAATATACCTCCGTAAAAAAATAGTTGTCCAGAGATTTTCCATTTTTGATGTGCGTTTTTGTATCAGAGAAGTAATTTAGCTTGGGTAGAAATTACTAATCTGGGCCGAATATTTCTAGAAGACATTTTTAAAAATGGAGGATGTGTTAAAGTGATGATGTAATATTTCAGGAACTATGAGACCTATATACTTTATTTTTTATGTCAAAACATAGGTTTTGGGGGTCAAGTAGTCCCATAGAGACAGAAAACTCCTCAGAGCATTCCTCCGGCCATTTTCCAAAATGGCGTATCTATAACGATGCTCTTTAGCCATCATATTGGTAAATTATTTTAATATTGTTTTTGTTTCAGGTTTCCATTGATTCAAATTGGTAAACATGAGCAAAGCAGGTGGTAGCAGAGTATCTTTACCTCCCGACTGAGTGTTGCTAACTACAAACTCTGAGGACTCCTTCAGCAAAGAAAAAGGTGTCATCTGCCAAGCTAATCCAAAAGAAAAGCGAACCTCAACTACGACTGGACAGAAGAGAGCTGCAGAAATATGGCAAAACAAAGTTAACAAAAGACTGAAACTGATGGGCAAAGCAAATCAAATATTATATCATTGTAACAACAAGTGCTACAAGTCGTACACAATGGAAAAAAGCCCGGAAATATTTGTCAAAAACAGCACAAACCGGTGAATCACAACAAGAATCTGAATCTTCTTAGAAAGTGACGACAACCAAACCCAGTGCCCATCCACTTAGAAGATCGATAGCTACCCATTGTCTACCTCCAACAACTGATCAGAAAGCAGAGGATCTTCAATCTGTGGTTTAACTAGAACAAAGGACATGAGGATTGACAAAAGAACAAAGTACAGAGTATGTGAGTCTCAAAGGGCAAACATGTTTTTATCTGCAGCAAGTTTCTTCCAAGATGAAGTTTTCAGCTGAGTAGCTGATCTAAACAGTGAGGTGAATGTATTTGCAGCTGATTTGCATACCCACCCGAACTGCATGCATGCATACATACATTCGAAAATATGAATGTACAATGAGCTCCCAGCGGCAACGTAACCACCAGCCTTCAGTTGAGTTTGCACTCTTTGAAAAAGCAAATGAAGTTTTAAAGCTGCTCTTGAGTGCTGGCTATGGGTTCACATTCAGTGAGATTAGAGAAATAATGGTCAACATTGATAACTGTATTGATCCATAATAATGATATTACGATTTTTCTGGTGAGAATGTACAATGACAGAATTCGTTTGTCAGTCTAACTTAAAGAATGAGACACTTATGGTGTTCTCAGCGAATTTGATTCCTGAAGTTCTTGCTGCCAAAATAATATCACAGGATTTAGTAAAATTAGCAGGAACCATTTTAAGAAACGTCCTGAAAGATTTAGATTTGGACTTAATGACAAATTTTGTGATGCCCCAGAGCTCATCAATTTATGGGAGTCAACAAGAATGCCTGATGTAGTCTTAACATTTTTTACATTATTGTTTAATATTAGCAAAGCAAAACTGTTACAAACTAAAGTCCCTGAGTTTGGAACAGAAGCCGAAAACATTGATGATGGCTTTGAAGATATAACCGAAGAAGTGGAAGACAATCCCATTAACAGACAGGCTTATGCTGTGCAAATGTACTGACTTTTCAAAATAATGTTTTATGAATTTCATCACAGCAAATAGAAAACTCTTCTACACATGATGACTGCCCAAACAATATATGACAAGTGCAAAAGAAGAGAGCTAATCACTTCAATGTATAGCATGGGTGTATCAACAGTTTATGATGACATAGTACGGAGCAGGGACTTGTTGGCAGCTCATACTGTAAAATCTTGTGAATCAAACAGCACACCACTTGCAAGTCACTTCACCACAAAATGATTTACAATTGCTGCTCTTGATATTTTTGATTTTCAAGACAGCTCTTCTTTGTCTGGAACATCCAGCACACATGATACTGCCATGGTGCTTTTTCAAGACTGTACCAATGAAGTAGCTGCTGGAAAACAAGCTGTGTCAGCTGTACGCATAAACAAACGAAGCTGCAAACTTATAACCCAACTGCCTTGTCAATGTGTGCAAAATCACTACAAGTCATAAGCAAGTCCCAGTCTACTAGAAAGTTTCAAAGTGGTTGAGTACATGGATCCTCCTCTACCTGATGCTGCGATCCACAAACCTGATCTCACTGAATTTATCAAATTGTTTATTCGGTGCAGACTGAAGGACGAAGAAAAGACAGTTCCTCCGTGGGCTGGAATTCATGCTATGATCTCCCAGAATACAGTCCCATAGGAGAAGGTTGGATTTTTACCAGTAATACCATCTCCAGTCACAAACTAAGCAACAGTATACACAGCTCTAAAACATTTCCAAAATGTGCCTGCTCAGTTTGAAGACCAGCCTATCCTGACAATTTTTGGTGTTGAAGATGTTTTCCATATTGTAGCTGACATTTTTATAAGCAATCCAGTAGAATTTGATGATCTTTATCCATTGATGGGTGTTTTCCACATGACAAAAGTTGCATTGCAGTGTGCAGAAAGATCTCAGTGGATGTTGTATAGATGATGCACTTATTAAGGCTGGAATCTTTGGAAGCAAAACTGTCCAGTCAGTATAGACTGGGACTCATTATGTTTGTTCATTACAAGGTATGATCATCATATCTGAGGCTATAGAAACATAGCGTTGGAATGCTTTCTGGGACCAGAATGACAAATTAGATTTTGCATATCTTATTTCAAAAGTGAACAAGGCAGCGGGAACAGTTTTTTCAAAAGACATAATGCCAAGCAATGCTCAATTCACTCAGTTCAAAATCAGAGAACTTGACAACCAAGTTCATAGAGTTTGTCAAAAAATGTGAAGAAAAATAGAACTTTGCAAGTACTGGGGAAATATTTTACACATGATAGCTTTAGTGAAAAACTTGGTACATGCTGATCGGGAAGGTGATTGGGAGCTGCATGTGAAGACTGTGGAGTCACTGATTATTGTGTTTTGCGAATTAGATTGCATAAACTACCTGAGATATGGGTCCTGGTATTTGAAAAGAGTGTAGAAGCTAGAGGTGGAAAAACCCTACTGCTACAGAAAATCTATCCAAAGACATTTTGTGGTGAAAGACACAGAGGGATGGTTCAATGCTGTGGTTCCAGATATGAAACTGGAACAGACTATCCAGGGATCACAGAAAAGCTCCAAGGGAATTGTTGATCAGACACACAAAAGTGAATATGTTGCTCAATGGCAGCTAGTTTACCATGAAGTCCTTTCTATTTGCAATGCTTTCAGAGAGATAACAAATTCAAAATTAATGGACCATTGTGAAACTGTTCCTCACCACGAACTTGTGGGAAAGAGAGGGGAACTTTTAATAAACATGTTGAAAGCCTTCAGTTCATGCGGCAGCAAGGAAACCCCTTTGAAATGACGGAGCCTGTGCAAATACACAACTTTGTGACCAAACAATATATGGATAACAATACAAAGACACGTTTGCTAGATGTCCAGGAACATGGATCGAACTGTACACAGAACTGAAGCAGAAGAGATTTATACTGAAAGAGAAAAAGCGGTTTGACAATCAATAAAGCTAAACTTCCACGCTTTACTTGCCATAGTAAGAGTTTCGTCCAACCACTCACTACAAAACAGGCTACAAAAAAACAACTTTCGTAAGTACAGAGATAGATGTAGCAAAAGAAAGGAGTGAATTTATCAAGGACATTCTGTCGCATGATCTTCTCCCAACAAACGCATTATTTGATGGAGATGCTGCAACTAAACCAGTGAAGCACAAACTCGTACAGGAGCTCGACAAAAAACTTTCACCTGAAGAATTTCAATTCGAAAAGGTGTTCTCATTGAAAACTGCTGTTGTTGTGGACTATATGTCACAATTGCGAATGGTCAAGATTTCACTTTGGAGAGATCTTTCAGACTGGTCTACAGATATCAAAGTCAGTGTGCACATATCTTGAACTATCTGTCAAAGAATGTGAGAGAATCAGACGAATGTCTACAAGTGGAACAATTGACTTTGCCTGCATCAAAAATTCGACATGCACACCTGTGCAACTTGATAAATTCTGGTCATCAACATTGAACAAGATGAACTTGGAGATGTTAACTCGCCAAAACATTGCTGATGATTCAGTGTACACTTCCAATTTCCAATCATTAAACATACCTTGTACGTGTGTGCAAAACGAGTTCTGACTGTCCCACAATTGACTATCTTTGGATAAACGCAAACCTTTCACTCTTCTATCCCTCCACTATCCTTTTCAATACAAACAAAAGACTAATATGTCCACGGCTCAAATCAAATTAACTTCATATTTCCTTATACTAATTCACCACTAAACATTGTTGAGTACCAGAGTAGCGTGCTACTCGCCGAAAAGCACTTCAACACCTCATCAGGGGTAGCAAGCACTATGTAAGTGCAAACCCTTCCCTCTTCAATCCCTCCACTATCCTTTTCGATCCAAATAACAGACTAACATACCCACTGCTCAAATTAATTTAATATTTTATTATACTAATTCACCACTAATCCCTTTTAGGGTTCCAGAGTAGTATAATACTCGCCGAAGTGCTTCAACGCCTCATCAGGGTTAGTAAGCGCTATATAAATGCGATTACAATTACAGTGAGTTCAAGAGATCAGTCCCACTAAGTGAGCTTCCACCGATGTCCTATTCTGTGGGCCGGGATTAAAATTGAAAAAAGAGCAAGGCGATCTCAAAAGAAATGTGATGAAGAAGAAACTGGAGAGACTTTAAATAAAAAATTCAAAGATTCAGGGACTGAAGTTAGGGTACGAGTCGGAGCCATGTTTCTAGGAAGCAGATACCAGCATTCACTATGGAGTGGAAGGTAGAGAGTCTACTACTAGCCAGAGAGATCCTCAGGGTACAAGGAGAGGATACGGAAGGTGGGGAGAGATGGGAGAATGGATGGAGGTTAGAGTAAAGGGGAGGGCAGGAAAGTAAACAAGGTAGTGTTTTTAGAAACAGCTGAGAAACATTGCGGCAGATTAAAATAGTAACTTTGAATGTCAAGGAGCTAAACTCTAGAGCAAACCTGAACAAGATTAATCAGGAAATAAACTTCTAACCTTACATAGCATGCCTACAACAAACCAGAGACACCAGGATGGATACATTGCTATATGAAAGATTGGGACCTATTCATTACATTGATAGCACAGTAGCAGCAACAATTAAAAGGGTAGCCATAATAATATTTAGGTATGTCAGACTGTTTATACTAAATAGGAACCAGCGGGAAGGGGGGAGATGGGTAATTACAGGGTCAGTATAGGGGGTCTTCTGTTGGATATATGTTTATTTATGTGGTCCCAATGAAGATAGCCCAACTATATATGAAGATACTAGAGTGATTCTCCTGACTGACACTATCTGGTTACTATATAGTAGTATGGCATTTTGACTGCATTTCATGTCTAATTCCAGATGCAACTATCCCATGGACTTGGTAATACCACAGGTTACATTCATTCTGGTATGCGAAGGATACATTTCTCCTCTGCTTTTGAGGTTATTAGGTGTTCCTCATAGGACTGTGGGAGAGACACTAGCTTCCTGTGCGGTCTCCCATTCAGGAGTGGAGAGACCGCACAGGAAGCTAGTGACTGCATCACAAGAGGGCAGCCTACGTCTCTCTCCCACGACCCTATGGGGAAAGCCTAATAACCTCAAAAGCAGAGGAGAAATGCATCCTTCGCATACCGGAATGAATGTAACCGGTGGTATTACCAAGTCCAGGGGATAGTACTCCACCGGATGTGAATAAAACATTTTAGGGAGGGAGGGGGAGGGGGGGGGGAGGGTAGTCTTTCTCCCCGACAAGGTCCTGACGAAAGCCATTGACCCAGCAAGGGCGCATGCAGGCTGAAACATGTTGACATAGCGATGTGAAGGACACATTGTATGTCCCATTTTTCACATCCACCGTTTTTAATCTCACCCTTATCATTTTTAAGAATAAATTGCACTTCATGATAAAGAGGTATTTTTATTTCATATTTTTCACAAACTAGATCATAACCAGTTTCTGAGGATCACCTCCTGGTGGAGGCCAACAAAAGACCCGATGATGATGATGCTAACAACCAAGATTACGCCAATGGCAATAAACATACCAAAGGCGGAAAATGGCTGTTGAGGGTCTTCTACATATATATATTTTTTGGGCCACATCCCTCAAGGCCTCTCAGCTCCACTCTTTTTTGATTTAGTGCAAACACAAGCATAGTCAACTGAAAATGCTTGTGGCTCACCGCGAACCGCCAGTAATGCCTACAGGCCCACAGGGATGCGAAAATAAGCATCCTGCAGGTCCAAGGCCACCAACCAGTCTCCAGGGTCGGGAGTAGACAAGAACTGAGTCAAAGTGATCATCTTGAATTTGATCTTCCTCAGGAAAGCGTTGAGGGGGTACACGTCCAGAATAGTATGAAGGCCTCTGTCTTTTTTAGAATCCATAAGTAGTGGGAATAGCAAACAGGAACTACACCCTTTTCTCTATGGACCCTTTGGTCAAAAGGGCCTGCACTTCCTGACGCAACAAGGACGTAAGGTCATCGGTCAGCTGTTCTTGCGATGTTAGCATGGAAGCCAGGATCTCCCGAAACGGGAGGACATAGCCCCGCCAAGCAACTTTTTAACACCCATTGGCCTGAGGTGATGGACTGCCACCCTGGAAGGAAATGCCGGATCCTGCCTCTAAAAGAGTGTCTGTCTGCCAGAAAGTGCACATCAAAGAGGCTTGGGGGGGATGCAGTAGCCAGAGGGGTGGTAGACTGGGCTACTCACTGCCCCTGCTGTCTCAGTAACCGAGGACATCCCTTGTCGCGGCCACGAAGCGACTGGCATGGCTGATGGACCGGCAGTGTCTGTTAGTGTTGAAAACGTCTGCCAAATCTGCACAAAGGGGGAAACCAGAGAGCCAGTGGGCGCACAGCAGTAGAGGCGCCCTGGGAGCGGGCCGTAGCCCCGCTGACGATAAGGCACTCCAGGGCTGAGTCAGCCTTGTCCCTGAAGACAGAAGCCATCAAAGAGCATGTCCATCAGGGTTGATTGAATATCCGCTGAAAAGCCAGTGGAGTGCATCCAAGTGTGATGTCGGATGGAGACACTGGTCGCAATGGATCAGTCCAAAGAATCAGTGTTATCCAGACGACAGCGTATGGAAAATGTGGCTACATCCCGGCAGTCTTGCATGGCCTGGGAAATAATGGCGCTAGCCTCCTCAAAAATAAGGGGTAAGACCTGGCTCAATGAGTCCCATCAGGTGTGGAGGTAGCGACTGATCAGGCAAGAGGTATTAGCAGGATGCAAGGCAAGGCTTGTGGAGGAGAAAACCCTAGCTTCAAAGGTGTCAATGCGTTATAACTCCCTATCTGGTGGAGCAGAGGGAAATAAGTTGCACCCTGCTACCTGAAGCCTGCACCACTAAACTCTCAGGGGAGGGGTGCGATGAGAGGAAAGACTGGTCCCCTGGTTCAGGACAGTAGCGTCCGACAAACTGGCAATTGACAGGGGCCCTGAACTAGGCGTAGCCCAGGTCCCCAAAAAGGTCATCAGTCAAGGTCTCTTTGAAGGGTAGAAGAGGCTCAGAAGCAGTTTTGGCCAGGTTGAAGGACCTCTGTCAATAAATATGTTTTGACTTCCTGACAGGGGAGCTGAAGATCCTGAATATCCTCTGCTCTGTGGTCAGCCCTAGAGGGGAGAACAGCACACTATACGGGGACATATCTAGCCCACTGGCTACTTGGAGCTCATCAGAACAGTTGTCTCCCTGATCGGACTAGTTAATGGTATCTTCATAGGTGCCATCATCAGAATGCATGCAAAAATGTCATGAATGATGCATTTCCTACTTGGGGGCCTGTGGCCACTTTAGAGGACTACAGTGGTGGTGTAAACAGTCTTGGTAGGTACCGTGCTAGAATCCAGGTAGATAAGCACACTACACAGAGTATATCTAGGCAGATGATGAAATTAGAGACTGGGATTTCCTTGGAAAAATAAAGTTTGCCTTAGAGAATCCTAATGGAGTTATGGCCTGTAGATTGCGACAGCAGAGATGTAATGGGGAGGACAATAGTTGCATTGGTGTCCAGCAAAAGCAGTGGTGTGCCAAAGGTAGATCTGAAAGGATAGGCTTTTTGGTCTTACCTAAAGAGGGGGTAGTTCAATTGACCGTATAAGGCTGCCTCAATTTCATTTACGAGGCAAGGACCCAGGACTTGAAGAGATAATCCTCTATGTGTTAATCATGAAGGTTGCTTGGGCTGAAGTGTGAAGTATTAGAAGACCCTCAGATTCCTCACTGTAATAATGTGAGACCACACTGTGCAGGTAAATAGGAAATTTTCCAAAGAGTATATTACTCTTGCTGCATAGTACTTTAAACTTGTGCCTTTACTGTACAAGAGGCCACTGAATGCACTCTAAGGCAAGTGAGATGATTGTGTGCTTTTTTAGATTTCAAAGACTTTTGTTAACATGAAGGGACCTTATAGCCCGCTCACTGATTACCATCTGTTGGCTTCATGGTCACTCTTATTTGGTGGCTCCTGATTGGTTAGCACATGAAGTTTCACTATCTCCTCATTTGGTTCTCCTTTCAGTGGAGCATAGTCCAAGTACTGATTGTTATTTGATTAGTGACCTGTCATGAAGAAAGGGGTTATGTGTCCAGAAAGCTAGCTAGCTCTCATTTCTGTTCCCCCAGCCTCCTTATGGAAAGCTCAAGGGAAAGAAGTTGCATACCAGCCTCGTGTTTTACATTGTGTATATCTTTCTACCCATAGACCGTATTCAAGTTTATAAATATCAGCCTCTGCCATTAAGACATCCAGGAACGTCTGAGGAGGTAGAGCACTAAATGACGCTAGGTAGCAAACGTCAAGGTGGAGAGTGTGGCAGGCAGCAACCATGCAGACTCTGCATTACTTCGCCAGGCCCCTTGAGTGCCCCGCAGCTACAATCAGGAGAGGCGTCTGCATCATGCCATCAGGACACTGTCACCAGAAGCACGTCCCCATTTAGATGTTAACGGTTTTTGTTAACACACCTAGACACAGTTTTAGTGCATCATTAACTAATCAGTTCAGAATGAAAGATAAAAGGTAGAGACACGGGTAACCTAATTTAAAAAATAATGTTGTGAAGACACTTTAGCAGAACAAACGAACAAGTTACTTACCTTCGATAAAGTCTTATCTGGTAGAGACTACCTGCCAGCAAATTCCTTAACTTAGAATTTTCCCCAGGCATCAGACTGGATCCGGAAACGTTAGACAAGTAGTATCCCTGTTGTAGGAAAGTGCCCTTTTTGACATGGTCACCCACACCTTTTGCCCTAGTACTGATGCTTTTTGACTGAAAGTGCACTGGGTACCTCCTAAGCAGGCCCCCAGCGCCAGTGCTCTTTCCCTTAAAACAAGGTAAATATCTAATTGTAACCCAATTGGCAAGAACCTTAGCACCCATGTCAGTCCCTAGTAAATGGTACCACTGGTATCTAGGGCATGGATACTAATAAGGATCCCCAGGTCTGCAGCATGTATTATGCCACCCTAAAGGACCCACACAAAAACAGCATGCAGATTGCCATTGCAGGATGCGTGAAATGGTGCAAACCATTCAGAAAACACGACATGGCACCCCCCGTGTGTGCCATGCCAGGCTACACTGCATATACTGTATCTAAGTCACCCCTAGAGCAGGCCTGAGAGCCCTAAGGCAGGGTGCATTATATTATATGTGAGGTTACATCTGCATGAGCAGATAGACCCCTGTGATGTCTAGTTCCATTGCTGGATATTGCAAGTGATCAGGCAGCCATCTTAAGGACATGCACTGGGCACTAGTCATTACGAGTTACTCAGTTTCAGGATGGCTGCACTGAAACTAATGGTGTTTGGTATCAAACACCTTGTCTTAATAAATCCGTACTGATGCCAGTTCTAGATGTATTATGACATGCACCCATAGGGCACCTTAGATGTGCCCCCTGAAAACCTACTAGTCTTCTAGTATGCCGACTGACTGGTATCTCCCAGCCTGCCATCACAGACTAGTTTCTGACCCCCTGTAGGTGAGAGCCTGTGCTCTCAGAGGTCAGAAACAATGCCGGCTTTCGGGGAAGGTCATCACACCTCCGCCAAACAAGATGGCTAGTGAATTAGAAAGTCAAGGCCAGAGGCTTCAAAGCCTCTGCTGCCTTTGATATGCGACAACAGCTTCACCCCAGACCTGGGGGAACGCCATCCCTTTGCCCTAGAACCCTTTGGCACCACAGCAGGTGGAAAATTAGATAGTTAGTAGGCGTGTAGCACTTACAGGCTAGGTACACTCCTAATGTGGGCCACCTGAAGTGGACAGCCAAGAAAGGGTTGCACCATCTTGGATTTGGTGAAACTAGGCAGTCTGGGTCACGATTATCCCCACTCTCCCTAGGAAGTGGTCATATAGGTCGTATACTACCCTACACCCCCCTAAATTCAGTATTTAGGGGTCCCCCTGACACCAGGAAAACAGATTCATCTACATGGGAAGAGAAGAAGGACAAAGAAGAGCCGAAGACGTGAGAACAGATGTCCTGCACCGAAATTGGCGCCATACCCTGGGTTACTGCTTGCACCATTGCGACAATCACGGGCACTGACTCGTCCAGACGTTGAACACCCTCCCCAACCCTTGGCGGACTGTCCAGAGCTTCAACAACCAAGCAGCATCTCCCTTTGGGTGGAGGAGCCACTCCCCTGTATCTGCAGGCACCAACCGCACTTGTCCGGTACTCCATTTTGCTGACCACCTGTTCCACCGAGGGAGCATCTTGGCAGGAGGAGGTCACCGCGGTTCTAGGAGGTCAGCCCTGCCTCTCTGAGTTTCGAGATGCTAGACCCTCTAGGAGCCTCACAGCATCGATACCCTTGGCACTGGAGCATTTGCCACAGCCAAGGCTTGTTCAGTGTCAGGCCCGGACACCACAGACGTCAAAGTCGACCTGCCGACGAGGGACTTCAGGATCAACCAGGCCTACACCGAGAGTCGCCCTGCTGTTCTGCTTTCTTTGCCTCTCTAGTTGATCGAAGTAAAGTGAGAGCCTCCAACGCAAGTGACTCGCTGGACAAAACACGTCTGCACCTGGTCCCCTACAGCTGGAGTTCACGTAAACTGACGGTGTCCCTTTGCCCCAGAGACCTTCAAGAGCCAAGCCCCCCTTTGGGTTCTACCGAGCTTGTCCCCAAGTCTCCAATTGCAGCCTTTCTTTTACAGGTACCATGCCATTGACTTTAACGCGTAGCGCTGGAGGCTACCAACGCAAACAACACCTCTGCACCCAGGCTCACCAGGGCAGGTAAAACTGAACTGCTGGTGGTTTCTTGGACTTTGGCCCCTAAGCACCTTAAGTCCCAAAAGGCACCCTCAAGAAATGTTTGTAAGTATATGTATGCAGTGTTTGTTTCTCCCATAGGAAAACATTACTTGATTCAAGGCTTTTTACTGTAAATCTATGTCTCCAAATCTACTTGCCTGATTCCGATGATCTTGGTGTCTAAAATTATATAAACAAGTGTTATTTTTCAAAATTTGTCTCGGATTTCTTTTTGAGTGTGTATGTCATTTACTGACTCTGTGTGTACAACAAAGGCTCAAAACTCCCCTCTGATACGTCTAAGCTGCTCAACCACACTGCCACAAATAAAGCACTTGGAATTAATAAAGCCCTTGTAACCAATCAGGGTCGGCTAGACTTTTTGCATGGTGTACCCCTACATTGGTACACTACATAAAAAGCCAGCTTCCTACACCTGTGTGTTGGTAGGATGCATCGTTCAGCTCCACGTGACGTCGTCCGCACCAGAATTGACATGCGCGGTGCCTATATAGATGCCACCCCAGTGCGCTGACGTCAGGTTTTTTGGGCGATTTTCCACACCAGAAGCGCGGAACCATAAGGAACAATGACCACTGGTGTGCGACGTTATGAGCCTTAAAAGGATTAACCCGTTACACTATAATCCATTCGTAGAGCGAGAAGGATGGAAGGGTCAGTAAAAAAAACCTGCGGCTAGGTAGAGTTTACCAGATAAGGCCTAGAGCAGATACCCAAGTAATACCTTCCCGGAGATGGGGTTGCAATAAGGATTAAAATAAAGTCCATAACGGGCAAAGTGACCAACACGTCGGACCGGACTCTCCAGGCAGTAGTGTTTCATAAACGCGTGCAAGGATGCCCAAGCTGCTACCTGACAGATATCCACGACATGAACTCCGCAAGCCAACAGTGGTCTTAGCCTTGGCTCTGGCAGAGTGGGCGAGCGAACCCTCAAGGGGTTGATTTTTGGCCAATGTGTAGCTTATTTTGATGCAGAGCACAATTCATCGCGAGATGGCCTGCTTTCGCACCATCTTACCTTTTTTGGCTCTGACATACCCCACGAAGAGTTGATCATCCACCCAGAACTCACAAGTATGATCAAGGTAGGACGACAACACTTTTTGGGTTCAGCCTTGGAGTCTATACTCCTCTTTAGAGGGGTGAGGCGGAGCGTAAAAGGTAGCTACAGAGTGATGGACTGGTCTACATTGAAAGGAGTTACCACTTACGGTAAATAGGACGCTTGAGTCCAAAGGAACAACTTGTCTGGGTACAAGGTAAGATATGGAGGATATGTTGACAGTGCCTGTAACTTAATGACCCTCATGGCAGATGTTATCGCCACTAGAAATGCCACTTTGATGGGGGAGAAGTCTGAGTGGGCAGTTGTGGAGCGGCTGAATGGGAGCGCACATTAGGAATCTAAGAACTAGATTTAGGTCGCACTGGGGCATAATAAAAGACACTGGTGGGAGCATTTGCTAGAGACTTTTTAGGAAACGACTTATAATAGGGGATTTGAAAAGGGATGGCTGGTCTGCCACCACAGAAATGCAAATGGAAAAAAGATAACCTTTCAATGTGGCGAAAGCAGGGACCTGTTAGGCCAAGGAAAGAATAAACAGACAGATCTGGGAAAGAGGTACAGACAGAGGATCAACATGCTTATCTGTAAACCATGCCAGGAACTTGCTCTAACCGCCGGCGTATACCGTCTTGAAGGAGTGATGATTGGCTGCCAAAATAACATTGTAGACTTCGGGAGGAAGGGCGAAAGCTGTGAACTGTCATGCTAAATCTCTGTGCATGAAAGCGAAGCGTTTTCGGGTGCAGAACCCGGCCGTGCTGCTGCAACAGAAGATCCTCCCGAAGAGGCAGCCTGATTGGAGGACCAATGCTCAACAGCTCAGGATACAAAACTCTCCATGCCCAATCCGGAGTCACAAGAATAACCTGGGCCCGGTTGTTCCTGATCTTCTTGAGAACTCTGGGCAGGAGTGGTATTGGTGGAAAGGCATACAGGAGGGTGGAGCACCAATCCAGACAATATGAGTTTCCGAGCAAGAGCCGTCTTGGAAACTCCAGTGAGTAGAACTGCTGACATTGCAAGTTCTCGGCGGTGGCGAACAGATCTAACCAAGGCTCTCCCCACTCTTGAAAGAGACCTTGCGCCACCTCCAGACGCCATTCATGATCCACTAGGCCTCGACGGCTGAATTTGGCGACTCTGGCGTTCAAAGAGGCCACCAGGTATTGAACCACTACGATATGCCCTGAAGGTCATGTTCAGAGGTGCAGAGCCTCTTGCCAAAGGGTCCACAACACCAACTCGCCCTGTTTGTTGCAGTACCACATGGCGGTGACCTTGTCCATGAACAACTGCACCAGCCTTCCTCGGATTAAAGGAAGAAAGGCCTTCAATGCCAAATGGATCAGACTAAGTGCCAACAGGTTGATGTAGAGCATGGATTCCGCCGGTGGCCAGATTCCTCTGATCTTCACCTCTCCCAGATGGCTGTCACAGCCCAGGAGTGATGATTCGATCACTAGTGTCAGCTAGCTCTGGTTGGGGGAAGGAAGAGTAATTTGCCGCTGACCCAACTGCAGGGTTTTTGCAGTTGGCTCTGATATCTGGACCATGTCAGA
Organism: Calotriton arnoldi; assembly: GCA_963921515.1. Lineage (NCBI taxonomy): Eukaryota > Metazoa > Chordata > Amphibia > Caudata > Salamandridae > Calotriton > Calotriton arnoldi. The sequence goes on along the minus strand of CAWUFW010016583.1, from coordinate 240,448 downwards.
GAGATTTTCCATATGCGGCGCCCACTGAAACTTCAGGTCCCACTACAAAGCCTGCATATGCCAACTGGCATGAGCCACAAGCAGGATGTAGGCGGCCAAGAAGCCCAGCAGCCTCAGAGTCAGTCTCATCGAAATCCAGAATAGAGATCGAAACATCAGTATCATAACCCGAATATACCAGACTTGCTGCTCGGGAGGATATGACCGAAACTGCACTGTGTCCAGAACAGTTCCAATGAAGAGGAGCATCTGAGAAGGAGTCAGGTGTGACTTCGGAACGTTTATAGTGAACCCCAGCGAGTGCAGGAGGTAAGCCATCGTCCGGAGGTGGGAGACAACTGCCTGGGGTGAGCTCGCTTTCAACAGACAACCGTAGAGATAGGAGAAGACTGGCTACCCTGGTCGCCGCAGATGTGTTGCAACCACCGCTATCACCTTGGTGAACACCCGAGGGTCGCTTGTAAGGCCAAAGTGGAGCACGGCAAACTGAAAGGGCTTTTGGTCCACTGTAAATCGCAGTTAACGTCTATGGGCAGACAAGAGGTCCTGCAATTCCAACGTTACCATCCAGTCTCCTGGGTCCAGGGCAGACAGAACTTGAGCGAGAGTGAACATTTTTAATTTCTCTGTCTTGAGGACGAGATTGAGAAGGCACAGGTCTAGTATAGGACAGAATCCTCAGTCCTCCTTTGACACCGGAAGTAGCAGAAATAGCATGACCTTCTTCTGATGTAGGCACCCTCTCTATGGCTCCCTTGGCAAAGAGAGCTGACACTTCCTGACAGAGTGAGGAGAGGTAGTCCTCTGTCAGCCTGTCGTAAGTGGGTAGCATGGGTCACAAAGGGGAGGGAATAACCCCTTTGGACGATCTGCAAAACCCAACAGTCGGATGCTATTGACCTCCAGTGGTGCAGGTATTGCAGATCTTGCACTCTGCTGGATGCCCATGATAGTTGGAAGGCAAACTAAAATGGTTTGGAGGCTGCTGGGAAGGTGGTGGACTGGCCTGACCTTTAGCCATCTGCCCCATGTGGTCTACGGAAACCGTGTCCTATGCCACTAAAAAGTTGGGAAACCTGCTGGTTGTCCCCCTCCATGGCCGCGAAAGGGGAGGAAAGCAGACTGGGGTTGGCGAGGGGCCATGGAAGGCCAAAGGACCGGACTGTAGTCCTGATGTCCTTAAAGTGGTCCAGCGCTGAGTCTGCCTTTCCTCCAAACAAATGGGGCCATCAAACAGCATGTCCATAAGCGAGGCCTGGACATCCCCCGAGAAGCCAGTGGTTCTCAACCAGGCATGGCACCTAAAGGCCACGGACAATGAAATTGCTCTCCCCAGTGAGTCTGTTGTTCCCAACCCACATCGCATGGCACCCATGGCTCTATGTCTCCTGTCACTAATGCACAAGTTACTAACTTGTGTAACGATATATCTGTAAGAGACAGTAGTTAGTGACAGATTCCTTACCTTAGAATATCCCCAGGCGTCAGGCTGGATCCGGAAAGTTTTGCGTAGCAGTACCCTTGCGCGTCGGTAGGCGGCGTCGTGCGGCTCCGCGTCCGTCGTCGGCGTCGTGATCGCCGGGATGACGTCGCGGGCAGTACTTAGGCGCCGCCCTGCGCGCTGACGTCAGTTCTGTACACGACTTTCCGCGCCAGGAACGCAGAGCCATGCAAGAAGCGGACATAGGTGTCTGAAAAAATACTAGGGCCCTGAAAGGGATGTCCTTAACCCTAGAAATCAGTTCGCAGAACGGGGAGGATGGGTGGGCGGTAAGGAATCTGTCACTAACTACTGTCTCTTACAGATATATCGTTACACAAGTTAGTAACTTGTGCATCTGAAAGAGACACGTTAGTGACAGATTCCTTACCTTAGAATAGATACCCCAGCAATACCAACCCCGGTGGTGGGTCTGCGAACAAAGATCAGACAAGGAAGTCCTGGAGGACAGAACGGCCAAAGAAGCCGTCCCTCCGGACCTGACTGTCAAGGCAGTAATGCTTTGTAAACGTGTGCAGCGAGGCCCACGTAGCTGCCTGACAGATAACCGGCAGCGGAACACCGCGGCCCAAGGCCGTGGTAGCAGCCGTTGCCCTGGTGGAATGGGCACGCAGCCCAACAGGAGGCTCCTTCTTAGCCAAAGAATAGCAGGTCTTGATGCACAAGGTAACCCAGCGGGAGATGGTCCTCTTGTGCACCGCCCGACCTTTTTGGCGCCCACGTAGCCAACAAAGAGCTGGTCATCCACCCGGAAGTGTTTTGTGCGGTCGATATAGAAGGAGAGCGCACGTTTTGGGTCCAGACGGTGGAGCCTCTCTTCCTCTCTAGAAGGATGCGGAGGCGGAAAGAAGGTGGGCAAAGTGATGGTCTGCCCCATGTGGAAAGCAGTAACCACCTTTCGCAAGAAGGACGGACGAGTCCGAAGAACAACCTTGTCTGGATGAACAGACAGAAAGGGAGGTTTGCAAGATAGAGCCTGGAGCTCACTCACCCGCCGAGCGGAGGTGATGGCCACCAGAAAGGCTGTCTTCAGAGTCAGAAGACGAAGAGGACAGTTATGCAGAGGCTCAAAGGGAGCGCACATTAAAAGGTAAGAACCAAGTTTAAGTCCCACTGAGGCATCACAAACGGAACAGGAGGGAAGAGGTGAGTAATGCCTTTTAAGAACCTGTTAACAACAGGGGACTTGAAAAGGGAGGGCTGATCAGGGAGCCTGAGGAAGGCCGAGATAGCACAAAGATAACCCTTGATGGTACCCAGGGCAGAACCCTGTTGGGCCAGAGAGAGAAGGAACAGAAGGACCTCAGAAAGAGGGGCAGAAAGGGGATTCACAGCCTTTGCTGTGCACCATGCCACAAATTTGTTCCACCTGCAGGCGTATACCACCTTAGTGGAGGGACGCCTGGCTGCCAGAATCACATCACAAACTTCGGGAGGCAAGTCAAAAGGAATCAACTGCCGCCGCTCAATCTCCACGCAAGCAGGTGTAGACTGGACAGGTTCGGGTGGAGGACCGTCCCCTGCTGCTGCGACAGAAGATCCTCCCGAAGAGGCAGACGGATCGGGGGATCTATGCTCATATTGAGTAGCTCGGGATACCAAACTCTTCGAGCCCAGTCCGGAGCCACAAGAATGACTTGGGCCCGGTCGTGCCGAATCTTCTTCAACACTCTGGGTAGAAGTGGTATAGGCGGAAAGGCGTACAAAAGACCGCAACTCCACTCGTGACGAAAAGCGTCGCCGAGCGAGTGCCGCCTTGGAAATTCCAACGCGCAGAACTGATGACATTGCGCGTTCTCTTCGGTGGCGAATAGATCTAACCAAGGCTCTCCCCACTGTAGAAAGAGTCCTTGCGCCACTTCCGAGTGAAGACGCCATTCGTGATCCATCATGCACCTGCGGCTGAGTTCGTCCGCCCTGGCGTTCAGGGAACCTGCCAGGTGTTGAACCATCAGGAACATGCCCTGATGTTCCAGCCACGTCCAGAGGCGCAGAGCCTCCTGACAAAGGGTCCAAGACCCCACCCCGCCCTGTTTGTTGCAGTACCACATGGCGGTGGTGTTGTCTGTGAACACCTGCACTACCTTCCCTTTGACAGAGGGAAGGAATGCCTTTAGTGCAAGTCGGATCGCCCGGAGCTCCAGAAGGTTGATATGGAGCCGGGACTCCGCCGGAGACCAGAGGCCTCTGATCTCCGCCTCTCCCATGTGACCGCCCCATCCCAGAAGGGACGCGTCCGTCACAACTGTATGCTCTGGCTGGGGAAGGGAGAGGGATCTGCCCATGACCCATTGCCGGTTCGAGAGCCACCACTGCAACTGTTTTGCAGTCCCCTCCGAGATCTGGACGTGATCGGACAGGTTGCCCTGGTGCTGCGCCCACTGGAACTTCAGGTCCCACTGCAGAGCCCGCATATGCCATCTGGCATGAGTGACCAGCAGGATGCAGGAGGCCATGAGGCCCAGCAGCCTCAGGGTCATCCGTACCGAAACCCAGGATAAAGGCCGAAAGATCGGAATCATAGCCTGAATATCCCGGACTCGCCGTTCGGGAGGATAGGCCCGAAACTGCGTCGTATCCAGAACTGCTCCGATGAAAAGGAGCTGTGGAGAAGGAATCAGATGCGACTTCGGCACATTGATGGAGAACCCCAGCGAGTGCAGGAGTTCGGCCGTAGTCTGGAGGTGGGAGACGACTGCCTGGGACGAGCCCGCCTTCAGCAGCCAGTCGTCGAGGTAGGGGAAGACTGAAACCCCTGCCCGGCGCAGATGAGCTGCGACCACCGCCATCACTTTCGTGAACACCCGAGGGGCACTTGTAAGGCCAAAGGGGAGCACGGTGAACTGAAAATGCTCGTGGCCTACCGTGAACCGAAGGTAACGCCGGTGGGCCGGCAGGACGGGGATGTGGAAATACGCGTCCTGCAAGTCCAACGCTACCAACCAGTCTCCAGGGTCGAGGGCAGTCAAGACCTGAGCTAGGGTGAGCATCTTGAACTTCTCCTTCCGGAGGAAGCGATTGACGTTCCGGAGGTCCAAGATAGGATGCATGTCCTCCTTGTCCTTTTTGGGCACCAGAAAGTAGTGGGAGTAGCAACCACGCCCTACTTCTGGGGTCGGAACATGCTCGATGGCCCTCTTGGTCAAGAGGGCCGTGACTTCCTTCCGTAGAAGCACCAAGTGATCCCCTGACATGCGGTGGAATTGAGGTGGCATGGCTGGGGGTGGTCTCGAAGGGGAGGGAGTAGCCCCTTCGGACAATGTCCAAGACCCACCTGTCCGAGGTGATGGTGCGCCAGTGGGGAAGGTGATGGCGGACCCTGCCCCCTACTGGCGTGCTGTGCACCTGAAAGGAGGGACTAGGAGGGCTTGGAGGCCGCGGACGGGTTGGAGGTGGTGGCCTGACCCGCACGCTGGTTGCCCGATCCGCCACGGCGGAATCCACGTCCTCGGCCACGCGAAGACGCCTGCTGCGCGGGCCGGTGGCTGGGCTGCTGACGTGAAGGGGCGCCCCTACCGTGGCCACGATAGGGGCGAAAAGCAGAAGTCAGCGGAGGGCGTGTAGCAGAAAGGCCCAGGGACTTGGCAGTAGCCCGTGAGTCCTTAAAGCGCTCCAACGCATGATCTGCTTTGGACCCAAAAAGACCGACTCCATCAAAGGGCATGTCCATGAGAGTATTCTGGACATCCCCTGAAAAACCAGTGGTTCTCAGCCAGGCGTGGCGTCTGAGCGCCACCGTCGTTGCAATAGACCTGCCCAGCGAGTCGGCGGTGTCAAGGCCACAACGAATGGTGTATTTAGCCGCATCCCTTCCTTCCGCAATGGCGCGGGAAAGCAGTGTCTGGACCTCCTCAGGACACTGGGGCAAAACATCCGCCACCGAATCCCACAGGGAGTGGGTATATCGGCCCAAAAGACAAGCGGTGTTAACGGACCGCAAGCCAGCACTGGAGGAAGAAAAACCCTTCTTCCCAAACTGATCCAGGCGTTTGGATTCCCTATCCGGAGGAGCGGTAGGGAAGGCGGTTTGGGAAGCGGAGGCTTGGACAACCAAGCTCTCAGGAGTGGGGTGGACAGAGAGAAACAGGGGGTCGCCCGGAGCTGGGCGATGGCGTCGTGACACGTTCCGATCCACAGGAGCCCCTGTGTTGGGCTTGGACCAGGCGCCCAAAAGAACGTCAGTGAGGGCGTCGTTAAACGGCAGCACAGTCTCCGCAGAGGAGGCTGCCGGCTGAAGCACCTCTGTCAAGATGTTAGGCTTGACCGTCAAAGTAGGAAGTTGGAGACGTAAGGCCCCAGCTGCCCTACGCAACACCGTACTAAAATTGGCTCCCTCCTCCGTAGCCACGGGAGGAGACAGCATGCCAGTGTCAGGGGAAGTATCCAGACCACTGGCCTCCCTAGACTCTCTGTCCAGTCCTGATCATACTGACAGTGTCGTGTCAGAGGGTCATCAGACCCCTCCCAGTCCAACTGGTCCTCCTCTGGTTCAAAATAAGGAGGAGGAGGGACAGTTGGGACCCAAGGTCCCATCGGCGCCGGAGCCGGCGTCGAGCGACGTCGGTCCGGATCCAAGTCCGGAGCCGGAAGGAACAGGGGGACGACGCCGCCCGGAGCCCAGGGCGGCGCCGAGAACGGTCCCGGAGACATCGGCGCCGGCGGTGTCGTTAGGTCGACCGGCGTCGATGGGGGTTGTGGAGCCGGGATCGAGGCCGGGGCCGGAGCCGGGATCGAGGCTGGAGGCACGGGCGACGCCGGGGCCGGAGCCGTCGGCGACGCCGGAGCAACCCCATCAGGGCCCGCGGGGCCCGAAGGCGCACCGGAGGGGCCTGAAGGCCCGAAGAGGCGGGCCATGGCCGACAGGAATTCCTGTACCTTGGCCGGATCCGCCCCCGAACCCGGGAAGGGCGGGTATGGCGGGGGCGACTCCACAGGCATGTCCGGGGCCGCGGGGGCGGGGACGGTGCCGGGAGGGGCCTCAGCCGAGTCGCGAGACCGGCGAGGCGAAGTCCTAGAGCGATGATGCTTTTTGGACTTTTTGTGCTTCGACTTACCGGACGAAGAAGACTTCGACGCCGACGACCGGTGTGGACTCCGCGATCGACCCCTGGACCTCTCACGCGACCGGGGCTTCCGCGGAGCCGAATGCCGGGCCTCGAGGAGCTTTCGAGACCGCTCTCGCAAAGCTTTCGGGTGGAGGGCCTGGCAGTCGGTACAAGACTCCGTGTCGTGGCCTCGGCCGAGGCAGAAGAGACACTCCCAATGCGGGTCGGTGACGAACATCATCCGCGCACAGGCGCCGCATCGCTTGAAGCCGGGCATCCCTACGACACCTTGAAAGATGGAAAAACAGTGAAAAAATCACCAAAAAGTATGGTCAAAAAATGACCAGGGCACTGCTCTTCCCGGATCTGCGCTTGCTGGCGCGGAAAAAGAAGAACTGACGTCAGCGCGCAGGGGCGGCGCCTAAGTACTGCCCGCGAGGTCATCCCGGCGATCACGACGCCGACGACGGACGCGGAGCCGCACGACGCCGCCTACCGACGCGCAAGGGTACTGCTACGCAAAACTTTCCGGATCCAGCCTGACGCCTGGGTATATTCTAAGGTAAGGAATCTGTCACTAACGTGTCTCTTTCAGATTGCTTGATATACGGCTCGGGCATCCTCCAAAACCGTAGGCAGCACTTACGCAACTGAGTCCCAGATCATATTGGAGTATCGGTCCAAGAGACAGGCGGTGTTGATCAACTGTAGTGCTAGGCTGGCAGAAGAGAACATCCTCTTCCCGAAGGTATATAGCCTCATGGATTCTCTATCCAGTGGGATGGTAGGGAACACTCCAGGGTTGACTTTGGAGGTGGATGCCTGCGCCACCCAGCTCACTGATGTGGGGTGCTATTGAGGAAACTGGGGCGGGTGATGGGAGCAGCCAATTGTCCTGTGTGCAGGAGACCCTGTGCAGGACTTGGACCAGGCCCCAAGCAGGACATCTGGGAGGAGTTCATTGATAGGGAGAAGTGGTTTGGATGGGGTGACTCCAGGTTGAAGCACCTCCGTCCAGACATTTGCCTTGACTGCCACTGAGGGCAGTTGAAGGACAAGACCTCAGCTGCCCTCCTCACCACCATAGTGAATGAGGCACCTTCCTCCGTAGCCACGGTAGGGGGAGAAACCAGGCCAGTGTCTGGTAAGGTGTCCAGTCCACTGGTGCCAGAGGGGTCTTCCAAGTGCTGATAACCATAATGGTGCTCAGCCCCTCCCACTCATCACCCAATCCTAGCCAGTCAGAAGAATAAGGCGCTAGCTCTGACATGGGGGGGGGGGGTATGCCCACGGTAGGTGACAGAACCGGATTCGAATGTCGCCAGTCCAGCTCCAAGACGATGAGGGTAGTGCTACTGATGGGCGGCAGCACTGAAGAGGCGCCAGGGCATGTTTAGGTCGCTCAAATGGTTGGTGCCACTCCAAATCTGTCCCTGGAGACTAAGGGCCCGATTGGTGCCAAGTGCAGGCCCCCTGGTGGAAAACCAGTAGGGGCCCCTCCCGAATCTGTGGGCCCAGAGAGCACAGTGGGGTCAGACAAGATGAGGTGCATGACTCTTAGAATTACTTTACCTGGGTGCATTAGCTCTTAGAATTTCTTTAGCTGGGTGGGGGTCGCTCCGGCACCCAGAAACTCAGGGAGGCACGCAGACGGCCCAGGCGCAGTCTCCACCAGAGAGCTAGACCTTGAGTGGCAACTGCCCTGAGTCTCTTCCAAAGACTTGTGCAGCGAAGTCGAAGACCTCTTGGACACTTCTTGTGAGACTTACTGGATTTTCCTGATGACCGAGTGGGATGAAGATCGCCAGGAGCGGCTTCGCGAACTATCTTGTGACCTTCCTTGTGATTGAGATCTGGAACGCTGGAGGGTTGTTCAACGTTGGGTGACAAGGAGCTTGAGGGACTACTCCCTCAGCGCATTCGGCTGCATGGCGTGGCAATCCTGCATGTCATGGCATCAGATCGGGCTGCAGACACCAAAGGTATATCAACTGCGGGTCCGTCACCAACATCGGATGGTGACTGGTGATGAATGGTTTGAAACCTGCCTTTTTTGGTTGACATCTTCACACCACATTTGTCAATTGTTTCGGATCTTGTGTAGGATGTACACAGTAGAAAGAATGAACACTCATGTGAGCATCTTGCGTTTCAGACGGGAGTGTTGACATTTTTTTAAGCCAAACATTGCAGTATTTTAGCTTTCTCCCACTTATAAATTTCTCCACTTCGTTACAAGTTAATAAGAACATTTTTTTTTTTAATCTATCTCATTTTATAGGTTCTCATGTGCTGGTATGTGGGACGAAGAGGTATATAACAGACAGGCAAACATTTAGCAAATCTACAATCACACAAACTAACTTACAATGTATTTACACAGCTCAGAGCTACAGGCAGTGATGTACGCTGGGAAGCATATAGGCACCTAATACGCACTGACCAAAAAGCAGGGTAACCAGGTGACTCAATGTAACCGGGGGAGCAAATGGTCCAGTAGAACAAGTTACTTACCTTCGGTAACGATATATCTGTAAGAAACATAGGTTAGTTATAGATTCCTTACCTTAGAATTACCCCCAGGCGTCAGACTGGATCCGGCAAGTTTTTAGTCAGCAGTACCCCTGCGAGTCGGAAGGTGGCGTCGGTCGACTCTGCGTTCGGCGTCGTGATCGCCGGGATGACGTCGCGGTCGCTACATAGACGCCGCCCTCGCGCGCTGACGTCAGTTCTGTACACGACTTTCCACGCCAGAAGCGCAGAGCCATGCAAGACACTGACCACTGGGGCAGAAAACTAGGGCCCGGAAAGGAAGACCTTAACCCTAGAAGTCAGTTCGCAGAACGGGGAGGATGGGTGGGGCGGTAAGGAATCTATAACTAACCTACGTTTCTTACTGATATATCATTACCGAAGGTAAGTAACTTGTTCATCTGAAAGAAACAGTTAGTTATAGATTCCTTACCTTAGAATAGATACCCCAGCAATACCAACCCTGGAGGTGGGTCTGCGAACCAAGTTCACACCAGAAAGTCCTGGAGAACAGAACAGTCAAAGAAGCCGTCTCTCCGGACTTGGCTGTCTAGGCAGTAGTGTTTGGTGAACGTGTGCAGCGATGCCCACGTAGCTGCACGACAGATGTCATTTAGGGGGACTCCTCGTCCCAAAGCAGTAGTAGCTGCCGTTGCCCTGGTGGAATGGGCGCGTAGCCCCACTGGAGGCTCCTTCTTTGCCAAAGAGTAGCAGGCTTTGATGCACAGAACGACCCACCTGGAGATGGTTTGTTTGTGCACGGCCCGACCTTTCTTAGCGCCCACGTAACCAACAAAGAGCTGGTCGACCACCCGGAATTGTTTGAAGGATGCAGAGGCGGAAAGAAGGTGGGCAAAGTGATGGTATGGCCAATGTGGAAAGAAGTAACCACCTTGGAAAGAAAGGAAGGTCTAGTTCCCAGGACGACCTTGTCCGGATGGACAGCCAGAAAGGGAGGCTTGGAGGAAAGAGCTTGCAGCTCACTCACCCTGCGTGCCGAGGTGATGGCCACCAGAAAGGCAGTTTTCAAAGTGAGAAGTCTGAGAGGACAGTTATGTAGCGGCTCAAAGGGAGCGCACATGAGGTAGGTAAGAACCAAGTTCAAGTCCCACTGCGGCATTACGAAGGGAACAGGAGGAAAAAGATGAGTAATGCCTTTAAGGAATCTATTTACAATAGGGGACTTGAAAAGAGAAGGCTGATCAGGAAGGCTGAAATGGCCGAGAGGTAGCCCTTTAGAGTGCCCAGCGCAGAGCCCTGCTGGGCCAAAGAAAGGAGGAAGAAGAGAACCTCAGAAAGAGGGGCGGAAACGGGATCCACAGCCTTTGCTGCGCACCATGCCAAAAGCACAAGTTACTAACTTGTGTAACGATATATCTGTAAGAGACAGTAGTTAGTGACAGATTCCTTACCTTAGAATATCCCCAGGCGTCAGGCTGGATCCGGAAAGTTTTTGCGTAGCAGTACCCTTGCGCGTCGGTAGGCGGCGTCGTGCGGCTCCGCGTCCGTCGTCGGCGTCGTGATCGCCGGGATGACGTCGCGGGCAGTACTTAGACGCCGCCCCTGCGCGCTGACGTCAGTTCTGTACACGACTTTCCGCGCCAGGAACGCAGAGCCATGCAAGAAGCTGACATAGGTGTCTGAAAAAATACTAGGGCCCTGAAAGGGATGTCCTTAACCCTAGAAATCAGTTCGCAGAACGGGGAGGATGGGTGGGGCGGTAAGGAATCTGTCACTAACTACTGTCTCTTACAGATATATCGTTACACAAGTTAGTAACTTGTGCATCTGAAAGAGACACGTTAGTGACAGATTCCTTACCTTAGAATAGATACCACAGCAATACCAACCCCGGTGGTGGGTCTGCGAACAAAGATCAGACAAGGAAGTCCCGGAGGACAGAACGGCCAAAGAAGCCGTCCCTCCGGACCTGACTGTCAAGGCAGTAATGCTTGGTAAACGTGTGCAGCGAGGCCCACGTAGCTGCCTGACAGATATCCTGCAGCGGAACACCGCGGCCTAAGGCCGTGGTAGCAGCCGTTGCCCTGGTGGAATGGGCACGCAGCCCAACAGGAGGCTCCTTCTTAGCCAAAGAATAGCAGGCTTTGATACACAAGGTTACCCAGCAAGAGATGGTTCTCTTGTGCACCGCCCGACCTTTTTTGGCGCCCACGTAGCCAACAAAGAGCTGGTCATCCACCCGGAAGTGTTGTGTGCGGTTAATATAAAAGGAAAGCGCACGTTTTGGGTCCAGACCGTGGAGCCTCTCTTCCTCTCTGGAAGGATGCGGAGGCGGAAAGAAGGTGGGCAAAGTGATGGTCTGCCCAATGTGGAAGGCAGTAACCACCTTTGGCAAGAAGGACGGACGCGTCCTAAGAACAACCTTGTCTGGATGGACAGACAGAAAGGGAGGTTTGCAAGATAGAGCCTGGAGCTCACTCACCCGCCGAGCGGAGGTGATGGCAACCAGAAAGGCTGTCTTCAGAGTCAGAAGACGAAGAGGACAGTTATGTAGAGGCTCAAAGGGAGCGCACATAAGAAAGGTAAGAACCAAGTTCAAGTCCCACTGAGGCATCACAAACGGAACAGGGGGGAAGAGGTGTGTAATGCCTTTTAGAAACCTGTTAACAGGGGACTTGAAAAGGGAGGGCTGATTAGGAAGCCTGAGGAAGGCCGAGATGGCACAAAGATAGCCCTTGATGGTACCCAGGGCAGAACCCTGTTGGGCCAGGGAAAGAAGGAACAGAAGAACCTCAGAAAGAGGGGCAGAAAGGGGATTCACAGCCTTTGCTGTGCACCATGCCACAAACTTGTTCCACCTGCAGGCGTAAACCACCTTAGTGGAGGGACGCCTGGCTGCCAGAATCACATCACAAACTTCGGGAGGCAAGTCGAAAGGAATCAACTGCCGCCGCTCAATCTCCACGCAAGCAGGTGGAGGCTGGACAGGTTCGGGTGGAGGACCGTCCCCTGCTGCTGCGACAGAAGATCCTCCCGAAGAGGCAGACGGATCGGGGGATCTACGCTCATACTGAGTAGCTCGGGATACCAAACTCTTCGAGCCCAGTCCGGAGCCACAAGAATGACTTGGGCCCGGTCGTGCCGAATCTTCTTCAACACTCTGGGTAGAAGTGGTATAGGCGGAAAGGCGTACAACAGACCGCAACTCCACTCGCGACGAAAAGCGTCGCCGAGCGAGTGCTGCCTTGGAAATTCAAACGCGCAGAACTGATGACATTGCGCGTTCTCTTCGGTGGCGAATAGATCTAACCAAGGCTCTCCCCACTGTAGAAAGAGTCCTTGCGCCACTTCCGAGTGAAGACGCCATTCGTGATCCATCATGCACCTGCGGCTGAGTTCGTCCGCCCTGGCGTTCAGGGAACCTGCCAGGTGTTGAACCATCAGGAACATGCCCTGATGTTCCAGCCATGTCCAGAGGCGCAGAGCCTCCTGACAAAGGGTCCACGACCCCACCCCGCCTTGTTTGTTGCAATACCACATGGCGGTGGTGTTGTCTGTGAACACCTGCACTACCTTCCCTTTGACAGAGGGAAGGAATGCCTTGAGTGCAAGTCGGATCGCCCGGACTCCGCCGGAGACCAGAAGCCTCTGATCTCCGCCTCTCCCATGTGACTGCCCCATCCCAGAAGGGACGCGTCCGTCACAACTGTGTGCTCTGGCTGGGGAAGGGAGAGGGATCTGCCCATGACCCATTGCCGGTTCGAGAGCCACCACTGCAACTGTTTTGCAGTCCCCTCCGAGATCTGGACGTGATCGGACAGGTTGCCCTGGTGCTGCGCCCACTGGAACTTCAGGTCCCACTGCAGAGCCCGCATATGCCATCTGGCATGAGTGACCAGCAGGAGGCCATGAGGCCCAGCAGCCTCAGGGTCATCCGTGTCGAAACCAGGATAAAGGCTGAAAGATCGGAATCATAGCCTGAATATCCCGAACTCGCCGTTCAGGAGGATAGGCCCGAAACTGCGTAGTGTCCAGAACTGCTCCGATGAAAAGGAGCTGTGGAGAAGGAATCAGATGCGACTTCGGCACATTGATGGAGAACCCCAGCGAGTGCAGGAGTTCGGCCGTAGTCTGGAGGTGGGAGACGACTGCCTGGGACGAGGCCCGCCTTCAGCAGCCAGTCGTCGAGTTAGGGGAAGACTGGAACCCCTGCCCGGCGCAGATGAGCTGCGACCACCGCCATCACCTTGGTGAACACCCGAGGGGCACTTGTAAGGCCAAAGGGGAGCACGGTGAACTGAAAATGCTCGAGGCCTACCGTGAACCGCAGGTAACGCCGGTGGGCCGGCAAGACGGGGATGTGAAAATAAGCGTCCTGCAAGTCCAACGCTACCAACCAGTCTCCAGGGTCGAGGGCAGTTAAGACCTGAGCTAGGGTGAGCATCTTGAACTTCTCCTTCCGGAGGAAGCGATTGACGTTCCGGAGGTCCAAGATAGGACGCATGTCCTCCTTGTCCTTTTGGGCACCAGGAAGTAGTGGGAGTAGCAACCACGTCCTACTTCTGGGGTCGGAACATGCTCGATGGCCCTCTTGGCCAAGAGGGCCGTGACTTCCTTCTGCAGAAGTACCAAGTGATCCCCTGACATGCGGTGGAATTGAGGTGGCATGGCTGGGGGGGTGGTCTCAAAGGGGAGGGAGTAGCCCCTTCGGACAATGTCCAAGACCCACCTGTCCGAGGTGATGGGACGCCAGTGGTGAAGGTGATGGCGGACCCTGCCCCCTACTGGCGTGCTGTGCACCGGAAAGGAGGGACTAGGAGGGCTTGGAGGCCGCGGACGGGTTGGAGGTGGTGGCCTGACTTGCACACTGGTTGCCCGAACCGCCACGGCGGTATCCACGTCCTCGGCCACGCGAAGACGCTTGCTGCGCGGGCCGGTGGCTGGGCAGCTGACGTGACTGGGCGCCCCTTCCGTGGCCACGAAAGGGGCGAAAAGCAGAGGTGAGCGGAGGGCGGACAACAGAAAGGCCCAGGGACTTGGCAGTAGCCCGTGAGTCCTTAAACCGCTCCAGCGCATGGTCTGCCTTTGAACCAAAAAGACCGACTCCATCCAAGGGCATGTCCATGAGTGTATTCTGGACATCACCCGAGAAACCAGTTGTTCTCAGCCAGGCGTGGCGACGTAGCGCCACCGTCGTCGTAAGCGATCTGCCCAGCGAGTCGGCGGTATCAAGGCCACAACGGATGGTGTATTTAGCCGCATCTCGCCCTTCCGCAATTGCGCGGGTAAGCAGTGTCTGGACCTCCTCAGAACACTGCGGCAAAACAGCCGCCACCGAATCCCACAGGGAGTGGGTATATCGGCCCAAAAGGCAAGCGGTGTTGACGGACCGCAAGCCAGCACTGGAGGAAGAAAAGCCTTCTTCCCAAATTGGTCCAGGCGTTTGGATTCCCTATCCGGAGGGGCGGTAGGGAAGGCGGTTTGGGAGGCAGAGGCTTGGACAACCAAGCTCTCGGGGTGGGATGTTGGGAGAGAAACAAGGGTCGCCCGGAGCAGAGCGATGGCGTCGGGCCACGTTCCTATCCACAGGAGCCCCTGTGGTGGGTTTGGACCAGGCACCCAAAAGAACGTCAGTGAGTGCATCATTAAACGGCAGCACAGTCTCCGAGGAGGAAGCCGCCGGCTGAAGCACTTCTGTCAGGAGGTTAGTCCTGACGGCCACAGTAGGCAACTGGAGATGTAAGGCTCCAGCTGCTCTCACGCAACACCGTTGCAAAATTAGCCCCTCCTCCGTAGCCACGGGAGGAGACAGCATGCCAGTGTCAGGGAGGTGTCTAGACCACTGGCATCCCCAAGTTCCTCAGCCCAGTCCGGATCATACTCACACTGTTGTGTGAGAGGGTCCTCAGACCCCTCCCAGCTCTCCTGGTCCTCCTCTTGTTCAAAATATGGAGGAGGAGGGACATTTGGGACCCAAGGTCTCATCGGCGCCGGAGCCGGCGTCGAGCGGCGTCGGTCCGGCTCCATGTCCGGAGCCGGAGAGAGCCGGGGACCGACGCCGTCCGGAGCCCCGGACGGCGTCAGGAACGGCACCGGGGACATCGGCGGAGGCGTGGTTAGGTCAACCGGCGTCGATGGGGGTTGCGGTACCACCGGAGCCGGGATCGAGGCCGGGGCCGGAGCCGAGGCCGGGATGAAGGCTGGTGGGACAGGCGACGCCGGGACCGGAGTCGACGGCGGCGCCGGGGCAACCCCATCAGGGCCCGCGGGGCCCGAAGGCGCACCGGAGGGGCCTGAAGGCCCGAAGAGGCGGGCCATGGCCGACAGGAATTCCTGTATTTCGGCCGGAGTCGCCCCCGAACCCGGAAAGGACGGGTAATGCGGGGGCGGCTCAACAGGCGTGTCTGGGGCCGCGGGGACGGTGCCGACTGGGGCCTCAGCCGAGTCGCGAGACCGGCGAGGCGAAGTCTTAGAGCGATGACGCTTCTTAGACTTTTTGTGCTTCGACTTACCCGAGGAGACTTGGACTCCGACGACCGGCGGGGACTCCGCGACCGGCCCCTCGACCTCTCCCGGGACCGGGGCTTGGTGCGGAGCCGACTGCCGGACCTCGAGTAGCTTTCGAGACCGCTCTCGCAAAGCCTTCGGATGAAGTTTCCGGCAGTCAGGGCACGACTTCGTGTCGTGGTCTCGGCCGAGACACTCGAGATGCGGATCCGTGATCGACATCATGCGACCACAGGCTCCGCATGGCTTGAAGCCGGGCATCCCTACGACACCTAGGAGTCGTGAAGACTCGATGAAGAAACAGTGAAAAAATTCACAAAAAAAGTTAGTCAAAAATTGACTAGGGCACTGCTCTTCCCGGATCTGCGCTTACTGGCGCGGAAAAAGAAGAACTGACGTCAGCGCGCAGGGGCGGCGTCTAAGTACTGCCCGCGACGTCATCCTGGCGATCACGATGCCGACGACGGACGCGGAGCCGCACGACGCCGCCTACCGACACGCAAGGGTACTGCTACGCAAAAACTTTCCGGATCCAGCCTGACGCCTGGGGATATTCTAAGGTAAGGAATCTGTCACTAACGTGTCTCTTTCAGATATGTGTTCCATCTGCAGGCGTATACCGTCTTAGTGGAGGGACGCCTGGCTGCCAAGATAACATTGCAGACTTCGGGAGGCAGGTCCAACGACGTCAACTGCCGTCGCTCAATCTCCACGCAAGGAGGTGGAGGCTGGACAGGTTTGGGTGAAGGACCGTCCCCTGCTGCTGCGACAGAAGATCCTCCCGAAGAGGCAGTCTGATCGGAGGATCGATGGCCATGTTGAGCAGCTCGGGATACCAGACTCTTCGTTCCCAATCCGGAGTCACAAGAATGACTTGGGCCCGGTCACGCTTGATCTTCTTCAGCACTCTGGGCAGAAGTGGTATAGGCGGAAAGGCGTATAGAAGACCGCAACTCCACTCGCGACGAAAAGCGTCGCCTAGCGAGTGCCGCCTTGGAAATTCCAACGCGCAGAACTGCTGACATTGCGCGTTCTCTTCGGTGGCGAATAGATCTAACCAAGGCTCTCCCCACTGCTGAAAGAGACCTTGCACCACCGCCGAGTGAAGACGCCATTCGTGATCCATCATGCACCTGCGGCTGAGTTTGTCCGCCCTGGCATTCAGAGAACCTGCCAGGTGTTGAACCACCAGGGTTATGCCCTGATGTTCCAGTCATGTCCAGAGGCGGAGGGCCTCCTGACATAGGGTCCACGACCCACCCCGCCTTGTTTGTTGCAGTATCACATGGCGGTGGTGTTGTCCGTGAACACCTGCACTACTCTTCCCCGTACAGAGGGAAGGAATGCCTTGAATGCAAGACGAATCGCACGAAGCTCCAGAAGGTTGATGTGGAGCCCGGAATCCGCTGGAGACCAGAGGCCTCTGATCTCTGCCTCCCCCATGTGGCCGCCCCATCCCAGAAGTGATGCATCGGTCACCACTGTGAACTCTGGTTGAGGTAGGGAGAGGGATCTGCCGTCGACGCAATCCTGGTTCGTAAGCCACCACTGCAATTGGTGTGCAGTGCCCTCCGAGCTCTGGACGCAATCGGACAGATTCCCCTGATGCTGTGCCCACTGGAACTTCAGGTCCCACTGCAGAGCCCGCATATGCCATCTGGCATGGTCCACCAGCAGGATGCAGGAGGCCATCAGACCCAGCAGCCTGAGGGTCATCCTGACCGAAACCCGGGATAGAGACTGAAAGATCGGAATCATAGCCCGAATATCCCGGACTCGCTGTTCGGGAGGATAAAACTGAACCTGCGTCGTGTCCAGAACCGCTCCGATGAAGAGGAGCTTCTGAGAGGGGGGTCAGGTGTGACTTCGGCACGTTGATGGAGAACCCCAGCGAATGCAGGAGGTCGGCCGTAGTCTGGAGGTGGGAGACGACAGCCTGGGGCGAGCCCGCCTTCAACAGCCAGTCGTCGAGATAGGGGAAGACTGGAACCCCTGATCTGCGCAGATGAGCTGCTACCACCGCCATCACTTTCGTGAACACTCGAGGGGCGCAGGTAAGGCCAAAGGGGAGCACGGTAAACTGAAAGTGCTTGTGGCCTACCGTGAACCGCAGGTAACGCCGGCAGGACGGGGATGTTAAAGTAAGCGTCCTGCAAGTCCAACGCTACCATCCAGTCTCCAGGGTCGAGGGCAGACAAGACCTGAGCGAGCGTCAACATTTTGAACTTTTCCTTCCGGAGGAAGCGGTTGACGTTCCTGCGATCCAAGATAGGACGCAGGCCTTTGTCCTTCTTGAGCACCAGAAAGTAGTGGGAATAGCAACCACGACCTACTTCTGGGGCAGGAACGCGCTCAATGGCTCCCTTGGTCAAGAGTGCCGAATCTTCCTGTTGGAGAAGGGCCAGATGATCCTCCGACATGCAATGGTACTGAGGTGGCATGGATGGAGGGTAGTCTTGAAGGGAAGTGAGTAGCCCCTTCGGACTATATATGCAAAACCCACCTGTCGGACGTGATGGTGCGCCAGTGGGGGAGGTGATGACGAATCCTGCCGCCCACTGGCGTTTGGTGGCCCTGAAAGGTCAGACTAGGAGGGTTTGGAGGCTGCTGCAGAGGGGGCTGTGGTGGACTGGCCCGCCCGCTGGCACCCAGAACCACGGCGCTGGTTCCCAAGTCCCCGGTCGCGCAGAGGCTGAACAGCTTGCGCCGGCCTGTGGCCCTGGGTGGGACGAAGCGGGGCACCCCTTCCGTAGCCACGAAAGGGGTGAAAGGCAGACTGCGCAGGGCGGGTGGTGGAGAGGCCCAAGGACCTGACCGTAGCCCGAGAGTCCATAAAGCGCTCCTGCGCGTTGTCTGCCTTGTCGCCGAAAAGGCGACGGCCATCAAAGGGCATGTCCATAAAAGTGGATTGGACATCCCCGGAAAAACCAGTCGACCGCAACCAGGCGTAGCGTCGATGGGCTACTGATGTGGAAATCGTCCTGCCTAGTGCGTCAGCGGTATCCAGCCCACAGCGGATGGTAAACTTCGCTGCGTCTCTACCCTCGGCAACTGCACGGGAGAGCACGACCCGGGCCTCCTCCGGGCACTGGGGCAGCACCTGCGCTACCGTATCCCACACAGAGTGGGTATAATGGCCCAACAGACATGCAGTGTTCACCGACCGCAGTTCCAAGCTGGCGGAAGAAAACATTTTCTTCCCAAGGTGGTCCAGCTTTTTGGATGCCCTATCGGGTGGTGCGTTAGGGAATGCGCCTTTGGAAGTGGAGGCTTGGACCACCAAGCTCTCAGGGGTGGGGTGTTGGGAGAGGAAAGTGGGGTCGCCCGGGGCCGGGCCGTGGCGTCGGGCAATCATCCTGTCCACAGGAGCCCGTGTGTTGGGCCTGGACCAGGTGCCCAAAAGGATGTCCGTGAGGGCTTCATTAAACGGCAGCAGGGGCTCCGAAGAGCTTGCTGCCGGTTGAAGGACCTCTGTCAGGAGGTTAGTCTTGACTGCCACCGTAGGTACCTCTAGGTAGAGAGCCTTGGCCGCCCTACGCAACACCACTGCGTATGACGCTCCCTCCTCCGTAGCCACGGTAGGAGGAGACAACATGCCAAGGTCTGGTGAGGTATCCAGACCACTGGCTTCCCCCAGTTCCTCTCTCCAGTCCTGCTCATAGGTCAACTGGTTGGTTAAAGGGTCCCCAGACCCCTCCCAGTCCTCCTCACCCTCCTCTGGCTGCCAATCTGGTCTCAAAGAGCCAGGGTAGAACAGGGGCACAAAAGTACCCATCGGCGTCGGATCCGGCGTCAGTCGACGGCGGTCTGACTCAGTGTCTACCTCAAGGTGGAGGCCGGGGTCGACGTCTGCTGGGGATACAGCCGACGCCGGGTGTGGACGTGGTGCCGGTGGAATCGGCGCCGGGGAAGCGTAACAAGGTCGACCAGCGCCGATCCGACTCCAGGTCTGGATCCAAGGGGACCCTGCGGCGCCGAAGCCGCCCGCGACGAAGACCCAGGGCCCCCAGCCGAGCAGGCGGCCCAAAGATGGCGTGCATCGCATCGTAAATCTGACGAAGGTGGGCAGGGGTCGCTCCTGGGAAGGGGGGGAAACCCCGAGCCACCCTACGGGCTCCACACGCGGAGCCGCGGGAGGGGCACCACCCGCATCCCTCGTCGCGTCGGCCGAAGGATGGGGAGAAGTCGAAGAGCGACGATGCTTCTTCAACTTCTTTTTGTGCTTCGACTTAGACGAAGAATGGTGTTGGCTCCGCGACCAGTCCCTCGACCTCTTCCGCAACCTCGAGCGACGCAGAGCCGACTGCTGGGCCTCGAGTAGCTTTCGGGACCGCTCCCGCAAAGACTTTGGGCCATGGTCCGGCAGTCGGAGCACGACTTGGGGTCGTGGTCGCACTCCAGGCAATAGAGGCACACGCGGTGGGGGTCTGTCACCGACATCAGTAGGTTACAGGAACCGCAGGCCTTGAAGCTGGGCATCCCTCGTGCACCAGGAGTTGATGGACTCAAAACGAATTCGACAAAAGTCGAGGAAAAAAGTCAGTCAAAAAGTGACTGGAGGTACCGCTCTCCCCGGATCTGCGCTTGCTGGTGCGGAAAAAGAAAGAACTGACGTCAGCGCGCGAGGGCGGCGTCTATGTAGCTACCGCGATGTCATCCCGGCGACCACGACGCCGAACACGGAGTCGACCAAAGCCACCTTCCGACACGCAGGGGTACTGCTGACGAAAAACTTTCCGGATCCAGTCTGACGCCTGGGGGTAATTCTAAGGTAAGGAATCTATAACTAACTGTTTCTTTCAGATTAAATTTTTTGTTTTGTGTTGTTCCCGTGTGTAGGAAAGTAGGATCTGCTTTTATGGTTACCCCCACTTTCTGCTTGATGTAATACTGTTTCTGACTAGTCTGACTGGGATCCTGCTAATCAGGACCCCAGTCTCTGTGCTTTCTCCCTACATTGGTATGGTAAGTACTTAGGTACATCCCAGATTGTACACTGATCAGTCCCTAGTATATGGTACTAAGGTACCCAGGGGCATAGGTACACCAGGGTCCCCCATGGGCTGAAGCTTGTATTATGCCACCCATGGGAAACCACTCAATCTGTAACTTCAGGCCTGCCATTGCAGCCTGTGTAAGCTGGTGCTAGCACCACTTACGAAAGATATAGGTGTCCCTATATCTAAGGTCACTGCACTTAAAACCTATAAGTCACCCATAAGGCAGGCCTTTCAATCCTGAAGGCAGGGTGCTCAGTTCTAAGTGCCCCTACATGAGCAGGACACCCCTACAGCCTACAGAGTCCATTCTCCCGGGTTGTAAGTGAGAGCCATATAAAATATAGAGGGGCACTGCGTCATTACGCGATGACCTCCTCGAAACTGGCTGTAACGTACCCTATCATGTTTGGTATCAAACATGTTGGAATCATACCCCCACACCGTAAACGGTGTGAGAGGTATGATTCCATACACTGTAAAGCTCCTTCAGGAGGAACTCAGTGCTCCCGGTACCGGTCTTCTAGACCCGGACAGCACAACATGGATGCTGCCGACCAGAGACATGATTCTGCCCTCCTGCTGCTGAGCCAAGCTCGAGCAGCTGAAGACAGAACAATAGGTATCCTGTCACAGGGAGGTGTGACCACCTCCCAGACAGGGTTTAGTGTATTGGGGCCGGGTGGGCGCGCTTGCTAGCGCCACTCAGTCTGCTTGAAGGGCACACTTGGTGCCCTCCTTGCATAGTCCAGTTCAAACCAGCTCAGGGAGCCGTTGGCTCCCACTCGGTCGCAAAACTGGACAAAGGACATGGGAGTATCCTCCCCACTGTCCGACCACTCCCCTGGGAGGGAACCCTGAATCGTCCCAACCTTTTCCTTGGGGTACTTCAGGGCTTACCTGAGGGTGGGTCCCTAGATTCATCGTGGAACAAGATTCATTTCAAGACACCACTTCTTAGACTGTCTGGGCACTCTGGACTTCGCTCTGGCATCAAGGCTGAAACTGGGAAGACTCCTGCTGCTCCTGATCTCATCACCCTGCTCGTCTGCTGCAACGTCCGTGCCTGTGCTCCATACAGGAACCTTCCAAGGCCTGAGGGCATCCAAGACACCTGAAGGAATCTCCCTTGACGTGAAAGAGTCACTTCCCTGCATCTGCAGGCACCGAAACTCAGTTGACCGGTCTGCTGATCCTGGGTTCCCATGAACTCCGAAAGGCTCAGCAACACTGGTGGTGGTTCTTCACATCCCTCGAAGCCTGCCCTGTCCTCTCACCAAGATTGAGGCCAGTATCCCTCGTCATAGCCGCAGGGACTGAACCCCTGTGCATCGCGTCAACTTGCTGTTGCAAAGGCTTGTTGGCTTCCTTTCATCAAGATCTTCGGGCTCCAAGTAGCCCCCACCACAAGCATCTCCAGTGACCAAGATAGTCGTCCTCACCGCATCACTTGCACTGGGGGCCTGCATCTTTGGTGAGCTGCTCGAGGTACTCTTGCGACTCCAGTGACTCCGGCCTGTGGGTCCTCTTGAGGGTCATCTTTGAATTCTTTGGGCTACTCTGATTGCTCGGGCTTGCCCTGACTCCCCTGCTTGTGATGAGTCACCTGGACCTTGCTGGTCCCGACACTGCACCTTCTTCGCATTCCACGTTGGTTGAAGTTGCAAAGGCTTTTTGGTGCTCCCGCCGGACACAGACCCCTCAACTCTCGACATCCGCCGTGGGACAGCTCGTGAACGGCTCCTGGTCTTCCACAGCGTCGCCTGGTCCTCACAGCTGCAGCTCCAAGGTCACAGTCATCTCTCCTGCAACACCCAACTCTGGTGGGCATTCGTCTTCCAGGTCGCCTGGTCACTTCCAAGTGGCATAGGCTCTGTCCCCTCTGCTTGCAGGTACTTCTCTACTTGAATCCACCTTTGGGTTGACACTTTCACCTTCTCCAGCAGCGGCATCTTCCTGAAGTCCTCTATTGATTTAGACGGCGGTTTCTGACACCATTTCACACCTATACACCCGCCTTCCCTGGTGCAGGTATCCTGGTTCCTAAAGTATCCACGGGTGGGGTGGCTCTCCAACCTTCTGTCTTCCACTGGGTTTCATCAAGGTCCAATGGGAAGGGTCCTTCTTTAAAATTGCAACCGCGACTTACCCATTGACTTGCATTGAACTCGCGGTCGTGTTCACACTCTGCACAAGACCTCCATGGAGCTCCTGGTTACTTACCCCGGGTGGTTCCTTGGGTCCCCGGCACTTCTACGTCTTCTGGGTATAGTCTTGACTCGAGTCGTGGTTCGCATTCCACTATTTTAGTATATGGTTTGGTCTCCCCCTGGTGACCACTGTGTATTACGTGCTACTTACCTGTTTCTATTGAAACGTATTGTGTATATCTCTGGCTAGGAGATATCTTTATGTGTTAGTGAGTGTCTTATAATAAATACATATTTTTATAAATACGTGTGGTTCTTTTTCACTTAATCTATACCTATGGGATTATGTTCTGGTAAAACAAGCTACTTTACACTCCTTCTGGGCTAAGCCTAAAGGCTGCTCTACACAGCTACGACTTAGAGAACTTTCTAAGGTTGTCTAAGACCACTAAAATCACCATAAGGGTTGTCTGGATTGGTGCAAGGTGCCCACTTACATAAGTGTACATCTTATACCAAGCCAGCTTCTCACACCTTGTTACAAATAATTGTTTTCACGTATTGTTTCACTTGTGTCGACTGAAGTGAAACAAGACTATAACTTCCAGAATGCATTTGGTTGTTTAAAGGAAAATTAAGACTTGGTTGTATGGAGTCATGAGGTAACCTTCCAAGGAAACATGGAGCTAAAGAGCATCAGAGTTACCTGAGATGCTAAGGTTAAAACTTAAGTTCGCAGTAGCTTTTATCATACTTTAAAAGTAACCCCAGAGCCAGCAGGCAGGTGGCCAATTCACAGTTGCTTGCCCCATTCCATAGAACGCTTCTGCTACTCATAGCTGTTAGTGCTGTTTTCTAACAAATTGGCAATGAAGCAAATTCACCTCCATGAACTTCCTTTGGTTGATAGATCATGTGCTGGCACTAGTGTTTTGAAGAGGGGGAAACAATGTAGTGAGATGGCTAAAGGAGATGTGGACTATCACCATAACTAAGAATCACTTGTAGGAGATGTGGCATATTTAACTAAATGTTTGGCCCAATGCAGTGGAAAACAATCCTTTTCTTGACAAAGTTATGAAATTCCTATTTTTTTTTTTTGGGGATTAAGCTGCGTCCACAGGACAGCACTTTGGTCAATGAAAAATTAACACTTTTTAAGCCTTTCTTGAAATATTTAACGTTCCCCAAATATTCCAGAATTGGGGTATAGGGTAAATAAGTCTGTTGAACTATTTTGTGGAAAGTTTTACTTTACCCAGATATTCTAGGACTGGAGTTAGAACACTAAATTTACCCTCCCAATGTCTGCTAAATCCACTCAATAGTGATCCACTGCAAGCACCATCACAAGTAAAACTCACCTTCTGCTTCCCTGAGCTGTGTGCCTCCCTTTTAAGGCGGAAGCCTACCATGCAGTGCAGCTGCCTGGATGCAAAAGACCAATTGTCTACAAACAAGCAGCTCTGAATCCTCCATGTGCTTACCATTTGTTGCTTTCACTGTCACTCATTTGCTTGCTTCTCATTCGATGGCTTGACATCTCCATGCCAGGTTTGTCCTTCCTATAGAGTATATCCAAATTTCATATGTCCTTCCACTACTCACTAGGGACCTACTTTGTTTTAGTTTAGCACCTCAGAGAGCATGCGTTATACATCTTTCTCCCTTTAACAAATTCACTATCAACCCGCTCCCTGTCGTTCTCCATTGTCTGCTTCTCCCACCCCCAACTGCTTCGTGCTGCTGTCCCCTCTAGCACCCCAGACTCCCCCAATGCGTTCGTTTCCAGATGTCTGCTTCATTCCCTCCCACCCTTGCATTGTTTTCCCCAGCATGCTCCAGTCACCCCTTGACGCCTTCCGCTCCATGTTGCTCTCTTCCTCCAGTATCCATTCCTCGATCCCCACAACACAAAACGCTTTTGCGATACTAATGAAAAAGTTACTTACCTTTGGTAACGATGTATCTGTAAGAGACATAGTTTAGTTATAGATTCCTTACCTTAGACTTACCCCCAGGCGTCAGACTGGATCCGGTGAATTTTTTCTTAACAGTACCCCCGCGCATTGGTAGGTGGCGTCGGTCGACTCTGTGTCCGTCGTCAGCGTCGTGGTCACTGGGATAACGTTGCGGTGCCTACTTAGATGCCGCCCATGCACGCTGAGGTCAGTTCTGACACGACTTTCCACACCAGAAGTGCAGAGCCATGAAAGACACTGACCACTGGTGCGCCGCAACTAGAGCCCTGTAAAGGAGTCCCTATCCCTATAAGTGAGTTTGCAGTGAGGATGGGCGGGGCGGTAAGAAATCTATAACTAACCTATGTCTCTTACAGATACATCGTTACCGAAGGTAAGTAACTTTTTCATCTGAAAGAGACTATTAGTTATAGATTCCTTACCTTAGAATAGATACCTCAGCAAAACCAACCCCGGAGGAGGGTCTGCAAACCAAGTTCACACCAGAAAGTCCTGGAGGACAGAACGGGCAAAATAGCCGTCCCTCTGGACTTGACTGTCCAGGCAGTAATGTCTGGTGAACGTGCGCATAGATGCCCACGTTGCCATATGGCAGATGTCAAGGAGTGGGACTCCACTTGACAATGCAGTAGTTGCTGCCGTAGCTCTAGTGGAATGAGCCGCAGCCCCACTGGAGGTTCCTTCTTTGCTAAAGCGTAACAGATTTTGATGCAAAGGACAACCCATCGAGAGATGGTATGCTTTTGGACAGCCCAACCTTTCTTGGAAACCACATAGTCAACTAAGAGTTGATCATCCACCCGGAAATCTTTTGTGCGGTCAAGGTAGGAGGACAGCGCACGCTTTGGGTCCAGACAGTGGAGCCTCTCCTCCTCCTTGGAAGGGTGCGGAGGTGGTAAAAAGGTGGGATAGTTTGTCCTATGTGAAACGGTGTAACTACTTTAGGAAGAAACTAGGGTCTCGTCCTAAGCACCACTTTGTCCGGATACACAGAAAAGAAGAGGGCTTAGAAGAAAGAGCCTGAAGCTCACTCACCCTGCGAGCAGAGGGGATGGCGACAAGAAAGGCAGTCGTCAGAGTGAGGAGCCTAAGAGGACAGTTGGGAAGAGGCTAAAAAGAAGTGCACAAAGGTAAGTTAAGACAAGGTTCAAGTATCACTGGGGCATTATGAAAGGAAATGGAGGAAAGAGATGAATAATGCCCTTAAAGAATCTGTTTACAATAGGGGACTTGAATAAAGAGGGCTGATCTGGTAGCCAAAGGAAAGCAGAAATTACTGCAAGATAGGCTTTTAGAGTGCCCAGAGCAGAGCCCTGCTGGGCCAAAGAAAGGATGAACAAGAGAACCTCTGAAAGAGGGGCAGAGAGGGGATCCACAGCCTTTGCTGTGCACCATGCCACAAACGTATTCCATTGACAGGCACATACCGTCTTAGTGGAGGGACGCCTGGCTGCCAAGATGACGTTACAGACTTCGGGCGGAAGGTCAAAAGCTGTCAACAGGGTCACCGCTCAATCTCCATGCAAGGAGATGGAGGCTGGACAGGTTCGGGTGGAGGACCGTTCCCTGTTGCTGCGACAGAAGATCCTCCCGAAGGGGCAGTCTGATCGGAGGATCGATGGCCATGCTCAGGAGCTCGGGTACCAGATTCTTCGTGCCCAGTCCGGACCCACAAGAATGACTTGGACCCAGTCGCGCTTGATCTTCTTCAGCACTCGGGGCAGAAGTGGTACAGGCAGAAAGGCGTACAGGAGGCCGCAGTTATGCTTGCAACGAAAACCTTCGGCGAACGAGTGTCGCCTTGGAAACTCCAACGCGCAAGACTGCTGACATTGCGCGTTCTCTTCGGTGGCGAACAGATCTAACCAAGGCTCTCCCCACCACTGAAAGAGACCTTGCACCACCTCCGAGTGAAGACGCCATTCGTGATCTACCAGGCACCGACGTCTAAGTTCGTCCGCCCTGGGAAAGGGTGTTTGGTGAGGAAAACTGGGTCGCCCGGGGCCGTGTGGTGGCGGCGGGCAATCGTCCTTTCCACAGGAGTCCCTGTGCTAGGCTTGGACCAGGTGCCCAGAAGGACGTCCGTGAGGGCTTCGTTTAAGGGCAGGAGGGGTTCAGAAGAGGTTGCCGCGGGCTGAAGCACCTCTGTCAGATGATAAGTCCTGACTGCCACTGAAGGGAGCTCTAGGCCCAAGGCCTCGGCTGCCCTTCGCACGACCACAGCGTAGGACGCTCCCTCCTCCGTAGCCACGGTAGGGGGAGAAAGCATGCCAAGGTCTGGAGAAGTGTCCGGACCATTGGCGTCACCCAGGTTCCTCTTCAGTCCGGCTCGTCAAGCTGGTCTGCTAAAGGGTCTGACGACCCCTCCCAGTCCTCATCACCACCATCTGGGCGATAGGGAACACCAGGGATGAACAGGGGAACAAAAGTACCCTCCGGCGTCTGGTTTGACGTCGGCCGACATCGTTCAAGCTCAAAGGTCCATCTCGGGGATGAGGATGGGTACGCCGGGAGCGTCATCGCCAGGATCAGCGCCGGTGAAGGTCGGTTAAGATCGACCGGCATCGATCCAGATCCAGGCCTGGATCCGCGGAGGCCCTCCAGCGCCGGAGCCGCCGGCATTGAAGGCCAAGGGCCCCCGACCAACTCCGCGGGGCCCGAAGTTGCGCCGGCGGAGTTGGGCTGCCCAAAGATACGGTGGAGGGCTTCGTAAAATATACAAAGTTGGGCAGGGGACGCCCCGGCTCCCGGAAAAGGGGGGAGACGTGGAGTCATCCCTGAATCGGGCACTGGAGACGGAGCCTTAGAGCAAGGACGCTCCGGATCCCGCGTCGCGTCAGCCAACCGATGGAGAGAAGCCGAAGAGCGCCGGTGCTTCTTCGCCTTCTTCTTGTGCTTCGACTTACCCGAGGACTTCGAAGACTTTGAATGGGACGAGGTGTGAGGGCTCCGCTAACGGTCTCGAGACCTTTCCCTCGAACGAGACCAGGAGAGACTAACAAGTTACTTACCTTCGGTAATGATATATCTGTAAGAAACAATAGTAGTGATAGGTTCCTTACCTTGGAATATCCCCAGGCGTGAGACTGGATCCGGAAAGTTTTCGTCAGCAGTACCCCTGCGCGTCGGTAGGTGGCGTCGTGCGGCTCCGCGTCCGTCGTTGGCGTCGTGGTCGCCGAGATGACGTCGCGGGCGCTACTTAGACGCCGCCCACGCGCGCTGTCAGTTCTGTACACGACTTTCCGCGCCAGGAACGCAGAGCCATGCAAGATACTGACCACTGGTGCATTGAAACTAGGGCCCTGAAAGGGATGACCTTAACCCTAGAAATCAGTTCTTAGAATGGGGAGGATGGGTGGGGCGGTAAGGAATCTATCACTACTAATGTTTCTTACAGATATATCGTTACCGAAGGTAAGTAACTTGTTCATCTGAAAGAAACACATAGTGATAGATTCCTTACCTTAGAATAGATACCCCAGCAATACCAACCCCGGTGGTGGGTCTGCGAACCAAGATCACACCAGAAACTCACGGAGAATGGAACGGCCAAAGAAGCCGTCACTCCAGACTTGGCTGTCCAGGCAATCATGCTTGGTAAACGTGTGCAGCGAGGCCCACGTGGCTGCCTGACAGATGTCTTGCAGGGGGACGCCGCGTCCCAATGCAGTAGTGGCTGCAGTAGCTCTGGTGGAATGAGCACGCAGCCCCACCGGAGGTTCTTTTTTAGCCAAAGAGTAACAGGCTTTGATGCACAAGACAACCCAGCGGGAGATAGTTCTCTTGTGTACCGCCCGACCTTTCTTGGTGCCAACGTAGCCAACAAAGAGCTGGTCATCCACCCGGAACTGCTGTGTGCGGTTGAGATAAAATGAGAGCGCACGTTTTGGGTCCAGACGGTGGAGCTTCTCTTCCTCTCTGGAAGGATGCGGAAAGAAGGTGGGCAAGGTAATAGTCTGCCCAATGTGAAAGGCCGTAACTACCTTTGGCAAAAAGGAAGGACGGGGCCTGAGCACAACCTTGTCCAGATGGACTGAAAGGAAAGGAGGCTTACAAGAAAGAGCCTGGAGCTCACTCACCCGCCTAGTGGAGGTGATGGCCACCAGGAAGGCAGTCTTCAATGTCAAAAGACGAAGAGGACAGTTGTGAAGGGGCTCAAAGGGAGCACACATCAAGTATGTAAGAACCAGATTAAAGTCCCACTGAGGCATCACGAAAGGAATAGGAGGAAAAAGGTGTGTAATGCCTTTGAGAAATCTATTTACAACAGGGGACTTGAAAAGAGAGGAGGAACAGTAGGACCTCAGAAAGAGGGGCAGAAAGGGGATCCACAGCCTTTGCTGTGCACCGTGCCACAAACTTGTTCCACTTGCAGGCGTATACCAATTTAGTAGAGGGACGCCTGGCTGCCAGAATAACGTCACAAACTTCAGGAGGCAAGTCGAAAGGAATCAACTGCCGCCGCTCAATCTCCACGCAAAGAGGTGGAGGCTGGACAGGTTCGGGTGGAGGACCGTCCCCTGCTGCTGCGACAGAAGGTCCTCCCGAAGAGGCAGTCTGATCGGAGGATCCATGCTCATACTGAGTAGCTCGGGATACCATACTCTTCGAGACCAGTCCGGAGCTACGAGAATAACTTGGGCCCGGTCGCGCCTGATCTTCTTCAGCACTCTGGGCAGAAGTGGTATAGGCGGAAAGGCGAACAACAGACCGCAACTCTACTCGCGACGAAAAGCGTCGCCGAGCGAGTGCCGCCTTGGAAATTCCAACGCGCAGAACTAATGACATTGCGCGTTCTCTTCGGTGGCGAATAGATCTAACCAAGGCTCCCCCCACTGCTGAAAGAGACCTTGCACCACCTCCGAGTGAAGACGCCATTCGTGATCCATCATGCACCTGCGGCTGAGTTCGTCCGCCCGGGCGTTCAGAGAACCTGCCAGGTGTTGAACCACCAGGGATATGCCCTGATGTTCCAGCCATGTCCAGAGACGCAGAGCCTCCTGACAGAGGGTCCACGACCCCACCCGCCTTGTTTGTTGCAGTACCACATGGCGGTGGTGTTGTCTGTGAACACCTGCACTACTCTCCCCTTGACAGAGGGAAGGAATGCCTTCAATGCAAGCCGGATCGCCCGCAGCTCCAGAAGGTTGATGCGGAGCCGGGACTCCGCCGGAGACCAGAGGCCTCTGATCTCCGCCTCTCCCATGTGGCCGCCCCATCCCAGGAGGGACGCATCCGTCACCACTGTAAACTCCGGCTGGGGAAGGGAGAGGGATCTGTCGTCGAGCCAATGCCGGTTCGTGAGCCACCACTGCAACTGTTGTGCAGTGCCCTCCGAGATCTGGAAGTCATCGGACAGGTTCCCCTGATGCTGCGCCCATTGGAACTTCAGGTCCCACTGCAGCGCCCGCATATGCCATCTGGCACGATTGACAAGCAGGATGCAGGAGGCCATGAGGCCCAGCAGCCTCAGAGTCACTCTGACCGAAACCTGGGACAAGGGCTGAAAGATGGGAATCAGAGCCCGAATATCCCGGACTCGCAGCTCGGAAGGATAGACCCGAAACTGCGCCGTGTCCTGAACCGCTCCGATAAAGAGGAGCTTCTGAGAGGGGATCAGGTGCGACTTCGGCACGTTGATGGAGAACCCTAGCAAGTGCAGGAGGTCGGCTGTAGTCTGGAGGTGGGAGACGACTGCCTGGGGTGAGCCCGCCTTCAACAACCAGTCGTCAAGATAGGGGAAGACTGAAACCCCTGATCTGCGCAGATGAGCTGCGACCACCGCCATCACCTTGGTGAACACCCGAGGGGCGCTGGTAAGGCCAAAAGGGAGCACGGTGAACTGAAAGTGCTCGTGGCCTACCGTAGGTAACGGCGGTGGGTTCGAAGGACGGGGATGTGGAAATAGGCGTCCTGCAAGTCCAGCGCCACAATCCATTCTTGTGGGTCGAGAGCAGACAAGACCTGAGCTAGAGTGAGCATCTTGAACTTCTCTTTGCGGAGGAAGCGATTGACGTTCCGGAGGTCTAAGATAGGACGCAGGCCTTTGTCCTTCTTGGCCACCACAAAGTAGTGGGAATAGCAACCACGACCTACTTCTGGCGTCGGAACGCGCTCGATGGCCCCCTTGGCCAAGAGGGCCGCAACTTCCTGCTGAAGAAGCACCAAGTGATCCCCCGACATGCGGTGGTACTGAGGTGGCATGGCTGGAGGGGTAGTCTCGAAGGGGAGGGAGTAGCCCCTCCGGACTATCTCTAAAACCCACCTGTCCGAAGTGATGGTGCGCCAGTGGGGGAGGTGATGGCGAAGCCTGCCGCCCACTGGCGTTTGATGGGCCTGAAAGTTCGGACTAGGGAGGTTTGGAGGCAGTGGTGGCCGGGGTGGTGGTGGACTGACCCGCCCGCTGGCCCCTTGGTCCGCTACGGCGGAACCCGTATCCGCGCTGGGATGATTGCTGCGCCGGCCTGTGGCTCTGTTGCGAACGCTGCGGGGCGCCCCTTCCTGTGCCACGAAAGGAGCGAAAAGCGGAAGGCGGAGAAGGGCGGACTGCCGAGAGTCCCAAGGACTTGGCCGTAGCCCGTGAGTCCTTAAACCTCCAACGCGCTGTCCGCTTTGTCGCCGAAAAGGCGACGGCCATCAAAGGGCATGTCCATAAGGGTGTTTTGGACATCCCCCGAAAATCCAGTGGTCCTCAACCAGGCGTGACGGCGAACCGCCACCGTTGTTGCAATCGATCTGCCCAGTGAGTCGGCGGTGTCTAGGCCACAACGAATCATGAACTTTGCTGCGTCTCTCCCCTCTGCAGCAGCCTGGGAGAGAGCAGGCTGGGCCTCCTCCGGACACTGGGGCAGCACGTTCGCCACCGTATCCCACAGAGAGTGGGAATAACGGCCCAAGAGGCATGCAGTGTTCACGGACCGCAGCGCAGAGCTGGTGGAAGAAAAAAATCTTCTTCCCCAAACTGATCCAGCTTCTTGGATTCCCTATCCGGTGGTGCGGAAGGGAAGGCGGTTGGGGAAGCAGAGGCGTGTTGGGAGAGGAAAATGGGGTCACCCGGAGCCGGGCGATGGCGTCGGGCCACGTTCCTATCCACAGGAGCCCCTGTGGTGGGCCTGGACCAAGTGCCCAAAAGAACGTCAGAAAGGGCTTCATTGAAAGGAAGCAGCGGCTCCGCTGAAGTAGCTGCTGGCTGAAGCACCTCTGTCAGGAGGTTAGTCCTGACGGCCACAGTAGGGAGCTCGAGGTGTAGGGCCCCGGCCGCCCTACGCAACACCACAGCATAACTAGCACCCTCCTCCGTAGCCACGGTAGGAGGAGACAGCATGCCAAGGTCTGGGGAGGTATCCAGACCACTGGCGTCCCCCAATTCCTCAGCCCAGTCCTGTTCAGACTCGCAGGCTGCAGCGAGAGGGTCCTCAGACCCCTCCCAGTCCTCCCCTTGCTCCTCAGGCTGTTCAACAGGTCTAAAATAAGGAGCAGGGACATGGGGATAGAAATCCCCAAGCAACGTCGATAACGGCATCGATCGACGCCGGCTCGACGCCGCGTCCACTTCGGGGCTGAAACGGAGGTCGACGTCGTCTTGAGGAGCGGGCGGCGTCAGAACTGGTGTCGGTGGAGGCATAACAAGGTCAACCGGCGTCGACCGGGATCCAAGGGTGTCCTGCAGCGCTGGGGCCGGAGCCGACAGCGACGCCGGAGCCGCCGGCGAGGAAACGCGAGGACACCCATGCGGGACCGAGGGGCCCGAAGGCGCACCGGCGGGACCCGACGGCCCAAAGAGGCGAGCCATGGCTGACAGGAACTCCTGTATTTGGGCCGGAGTCGACGACGACCCCGGGAAGGGCGGGTAGTCAGGCGGCGACTGCATAGACTCCGCCGGAGCCGTGGGGGTGGCACCACCCACACCCTCAGCCGCGTCGCGAGACTGGTGAGGGGAAGTCTAATAATGATGGCGTTTCTTCGACTTCTTGTGCTTCGTCTTACCTGACCCCGAGTGCTTAGACTTGGATCCCTTAGAACGATGATGATGACTCCGTGCACGGTCCCTCGACCTCCCTCTGGACCGGGACTTCGAGCGGCGCGGAGCCGACTTCCAGCAACTTTCGGGACCGCTCCCGCAAAGTCTTCGGCGCCATGGCCCGGCAGTCGGGGCACGGCTTGGGGTCGTGGTCGCGCCCCAGGCAAAAAAGACACACACGGTGCGGGTCCGTCACCGACATCATGCGGTGACAATCCCCGCAGGACTTGAAACCGGGCATCCTACTGCACCAGGAGTCGATGACTCAAAGAAAAATAGAGACAAAAAGCCTCAAAAAAGTCAGTCAAAAATTGACTAGGGGGTTCCTGCTCTTCCCGGATCTGCGCTTGCTGGGGCGGAAAAAGAAAGAACTGACGTCAGCGCGCGTGGGCAGCATCTAAGTAGCGCCCGCGACGTCATCTCGGCGACCACAACGCCAACAACGGACGCGGAGCCGCACGACGACACCTACCGACGCGCAGGGGTACTGCTGACGAAAACTTTCCGGATCCAGTCTGACGCCTGGGGATATTCTAAGGTAAGGAATCTATCACTATGTGTTTCTTTCAGATGTGGAGCTGACCGCCAGGCCTACAAGAGCTTTAGGGACCGCTCCCGCAAAGACTCATGATTCATGGCCCGGCAGTTGGAGCATGACTTTGGGTCGTGGTCGCGCTTCAGACACCAAAAGGCACACGAGGGGCGGGTCCGTCACTGACATCAGCCTGTGACAGGCCTCGCAAGACTTGAAGCCTGTCCGACGATAGTACATCCCTCGCACACTAGGATTCGAAGACTCGAAAAGAAGTTGACAAAACGTTGAAAAAAGTTGAGTCAAAAAGTGACTAAAGGGGTAGCTCTCTCCAGATCTGCGCTAGGCTAGCGCAGAAAAATAACTGACGTCAGCGCACGGGGCGGCATCTAAGTAGGCACCGCAACGCCATCCCGGCGACCAAGACGACGGACGCGGAGTCGACCAACACCACCTACCGACGTGCAAGAAAAAATTCTCCAGATCCAGTCTGACGCCTGGGGGTAATTCTAAGGTAAGGAATCTATAACTAATGGTCTCTTTCAGATTCATTTTTTTTGCATGTATTGATCCTGCCTGGATCAATGCATAAAAAAATAAAAAAGAGGATTTTTTGCATGCATGCACGCCGTCAAGCGTGTATGCGTCATCATGCATTCGCACACATGTAAAATGACTAAGCCACGTCAAACTGTTTTTTATTTAAAAAAAATGCTGCACAGCATTGCCAAACAAATCATTAGCAAAGCCACTAGGTCTCCAAGGTGAGACCTATTGGCTTTGCCAATGCTTGTTATCGTATGGAACAACCTAGCTACCTGGTTTTGAAATTTGTCATTTCCCGATTTGTGATTTTAAAAGGCCAGTATAAAAGAAAGCGCAGTAATCCAATCATGAGAGAACAAAGGCTCTTGTCAGCAGTATGACATGACTGGTGTGTCGAAAATTGCAACCTTTTCTCAAATGTAGCTGGAAGGCTATGCTTCTGACCATTGAGCTTATGTGAGGGGCAAAGGGCAGTTCAGTGTCAAAGAGTATGACAAGGACAAGAACATCCTTTATTTGTTGGGGTTAGATGTGTGCATACGGCTAAGAAAGAAATGTTGCTAGGTTTGCGTTAGGGCCACTTTCACAGATGACGTCAGTTTTTTTCCAGAGTTCGGACAAAGCAAAAGAGAATGTGTGTTTCAGGAATTTACTGATGTTACTTTGGCAAACCAAGTTTCTGTACAGTCAAATAAGGTTCTGGGTATTTTCAGCATATTCAAGGAAATGAAGATTACCCAGGTAAAAGGAATCATGTGCATGGAGCAACGCAATTTAGACTCAACCCGTACACGTCATAGAAATGGAATTATATATGTGCATTTGACATTATATTCACTGTGTGACTGAACATTAATAACGTGTGAAACATGCAACTGTATTAATAACATGCACTCAATGTAGAGACTAGAGATGAATATAAGTGTGCCTAATGTTCACTTTAAACATGAAATCATGTATTCATTATTCATGTTTTACACTTAAACTTTAAGTTCTATTTGCATAAGTAAACATGTACTCTTTTGCTCATGTTTTACTTTTATTTTTCAAGTTACAAAGGTGCATGTATTCAAGGTGCACATTAAATGCTTCAAGTTAATATGACTGCAGGCCTCAGTTGAAATGCATTTTGCTTTGCCAGCATGTTTTCCTTTTCTTGCAGATTTATTTCATTAGTTAGAGAAAAGCGTATTGTCTGTATTATACTTTCGGATAGAGAAGACTGGAGGGAAACTTGGCAGTGAACGTGGAGAAACAATGGCCGAAAGAAGCTTTCTGTTCATCATGTACCAGGATGGCAAGATGTTCAAGGTGGAGAACCGCAGTCTCAGTCCGATGCCATGGGAATTCGGAGCAATGTTGCATATGCACTCAAGTAGTGACCCGATTGGTCCCTGGTGGTGTAAAAAGAGATAAGCAAGTTTCTGCATCTCCTGTTCCTTTTACATTGGTGTTCACACAGTTAGAGTCACCAGAGATTCCTATATTCTTTCAAGCGTGAAGCTTCATGCTAAAAAGTTATTTCCTTTTTCCAAAGACTTCTACTGAAGTCTGATAATACGGACACCGTCTTCTATGCTCCAGAATTAGAAACCCTTGATAGATGACAGTATGTCTGACTTATGTTTAGAAGAGAGAAGGGAAGTTTCTTTTGGAACACCGGTTTGTTTATTTGTTTCTGTATTGTGGTGGCTATCACAATTCTGCATCTCATTCTGTTGCTACTTCAGCTTACCTACTGTATTGATGTACTTAATGAACTATTTTTGGTTTGCGTATATACTGGATTGATTGGTAATCTAAATAAAACCCTGTAACCATATTCAGCGATTTCTGGTCCTTATTGTGAAGTCACATGGGCTTCACAAGTTAGAAATGCATTGTTGGTTTTCTCCCGTTCAATGCTTCACGTCAGCTATCAAAGGTCCATACGACAAATGGGGGAAAATCTTTAATGACTTAGCTAAGAGATTACGTTGTAAGGCACAGAGCTCTTTAATGCACATTGAATCGGAGCTGATAAAGTGAAAAACCCAGTGGATCCTCACAAAGCGCTGATTTCCAATTAGATGCAGATGAGCCAATTTGATCTGTTGTCTTTTATCAAGTAGAAAAGAGTTGATCCTGTGAATATCAGAATTTGACCATCCTGTTCACTCCTTCAACCATTATAATAGCCAGGTGATCTACTGTGTCATTTGGAAAGGATGGGTTGAGAAGATTCAGTGCTGCAGGTTGGGTATCATCAAAAACTGAAATGATGTTATTTGTTACATGTATTTTAAGTGTTTTTGCAAAGCGCTCGTATGCCCGCAGGGGCTTCTTGGTGTTAGCTGAGGGAGGGAGAATGAGTAGATCAGAGAGTTAGACAAACAAAAAGCCAAGTTTTGAGGGCCTTCCTAAAGGCCAAAAGGGTGGGTAGGGATTTAATGAGAAAGGGGATATTGTTCCAATCCTTTGAGGGTCCTAGCACAAAACTACTCCTTCCCCAGTTAGCAAATTTGAATCTAGGGACTGAAACAAGTTTGGCTGATGCAGATCTGAGGGAACAAGTAGATGAGTACCAAGTGAAGAACTTTTTCAGAAAATCAGGACCAGTTCCATTCAGAGCTTTGTATACAATACAGAAGGCTTTGAATGTAATCCTTGGTTTCACCGGAAGCCCGTGGAGCTTGATGATGAAGTGAGTCACGCTGCCGCATTCTGTAGTGTTTGCAGTTTATTCAGGACCTTTATTATGGGCATTAAGATAGGGCCCATTACAGTAGTCAATTTTCAAGATGACTAAGGAGGTGACCAGTTTTCTGGAGGTGGACCGGTAAGAAATGGATATTTTTTTTTTTTAGCATTTTCAAAGTGAAAAAAGCAGCCGAGGTTACGTCTTTACTTGATCAGTGTAGGAAAGTTTGTTATTCAGAAGAACTCCTAAATTCCTAACACACCTGACAGGAGTCGTATTACGGCCAAGCTCGACCGCCCACCAATCGGACGTCCAGAATGAAGGCTGGGCTCCAAACACAATCACCTCCGTGTTGGAGGAGTTCAACTCGAGACAGTTTTTCGCCTAACAATTTCCCACTGCTCTCATTCAATCACTGAGTCTTCTAGGAACCGCCCTGTACGCTGTTGCAAATGAGACAACAACCTGGGTATTGTCAGCATATGACGTTAATGCAAAACTGAATGAAATAATGAGTTCTGCAAGAGGGATAACGTAGATGTTGAACAATAATGGGCTGATTGATGACCCTTGAGGGACACCACATGATCGGGAGAAGGAGGGGGAGGAGAATCCCCAGTATGTAACTGATCGATGAATAACAAGCTTCAGAAAAAAATGATTTTTACTTACTGCTATCTATCCATGGAAGAAGATCCGAATGACCAAAATTAGAGACCTTACATGGCAACGTTTAGTTTCTATCCATTCAGACCCAGTATATAAACATATTTAAAAGCTGCAATAAGAGGTGCTGAAAATAACCAAAAACCTAGCAGTACTTCACGAAGGCACACGTTTTATTATCTATCCCAGTGAACATCTACCATGTTTCCAATACAGCATAAGCTTCCAGGCACACCCAACGTCTACACAGCTGCTGTTCTTAGCACTTTTGAAAAAACTTTTCAAAACATTGCCCTGACACATTACATAAATTGTTAGCCAAGAGCTATTTGGGAGCACTGGTCAGTCACAGCAAAAAAATAATAAATAACTAAAAAAAACAAAAAACAAAAAAACAAACCTAAAACTAAAAAAAGGGGATGAATGGAGGCGCAAAATCAGTACAGAGCACCACCTATCCTGCCAAAGACAACACACGACCTCTGACAAACAGTTTTCAGAGTAATTTTAATGCTACTCTGGATTTAACTTGACTAACTGGTAGCAATTGAGCACATCTTTTTTGTGGCGGCAGTTATCTAAAACGCTACAATAACAGCATCAAAAGTAGAATGGTGGAAGATTGGTTTTCCATTGTACTGCTGAACTGGCATAATGCCCACTTTAAAAGCAATTCGCCGCTCATCACAGAAATCTGGCAGATACGACACTAAATGCTTCGAGGGAGGGGACGGAAGGGGGCCTTGAGAAATGAGTGAGGGGAGGAGGGGCACTCCAACCAGCCAGCACGGTGGGGATGCAGTGAAGTGGGATTTCGGGGGGAGAAATGAAAGCTATGGGTGATCAATCCGTGTGAAAGGATGAAATTTGCAAAATGTTGGGAAAAAAGTTTGCTCTTCATCTAAGCTCCTAACAGCCATGCCTTAATTTGAACGGTAGATTTTTGACGGCAGGCTTGCATTCGAACCAGCAGAACCAAACAAAAGCAAAATATATATTTGTGCGCACCTATTGTTCGCGCGAAGTGAAAAACTACAGAATTCCGCCAATCATCTGTCAAACACAACCCTCCCACCCCTTCCCCTGGTATATTTACCACCAAATATAATGAGTAAACATGTGATATAATAAAACTCTTCTCGTGCGTGGACATCTGCACATTTCTTCTTGAAGCTAAGTACAGGTAATGATGCAGGCAGCTTTCAAGATGTCTTTTTTACTGTCAATAAAATTATTTCTATTCCTGTTTTCAGGCGGCACAAAAATGAGGTCTTCATAAATGAAAAATCCTGCCGATTATAGTGTAGTGTGCAACACTAGCATTTATAATTTTTCTGTCAACTAGTCTATAGTGATTAAGAATAGCCTGAATTAACAAGCAAATGTAATTTGCCTGTACAACTCTGGAAGCTTTGCTTATAACAGCCATATGGTATATTATGGAAATACACCTCTTTAAAACTTTTCTAAATGTCGCTTGTGAAATAACACAAGAAGTGGACGAGGTGTAGTTTACTTTTATTACATTTCAGAAAACATAATTGGATAAAACATGGTCATTATCATGGAAACACAATTTCCTCTCAGCCCAAGCCCACAATAAGGGTAACATACTGGCTAAAGCATCATGCCGTAGTTTATGTTTTAAAACCGAATATTGAACAATAAGAATTCATAGTCGGAATGTAAAGTAAAGCAAGATGTAAATCTTTTATATTTTAGAACACTGTTATTCTTTGTGCCCATATGTGCATAATTTGCTATTCATAGCGTAGACCAGAACAACAACAAAAAAATAAAGAAATACAACCACCGGTAACAAACTTGATTTTTTTCCTCAAACAAAACAGTGAATTTAAAGAAAGTCTTGGGCTCTTAATAAATATAACCAACTTGTGCTCCCAATATAACACGCGTCAATGAAAAAACATTTGTGGATCAAATTTACAATAGTATTTAATGGAATGGGAGCATAGAATGGAACTCAAGGAGAGTGGTGAGTAGGAACGAGAAACAGCCTTTACCACACAAGGTAAGTATAGTTAAGGTGAGTGTATATATATATATATATATATATATATATATATATATATATATATATATATATATATATATATATATATATAAAATCTAGTGGCGTTATAGTGTTTTTTTTTTTTTTTTTTAACTAGTTTCTGCACAGAATGTTTTCGGGTGATCTGTCAAGTGGGGGCCGAGAAAAAAGTGGTGTCTCAAAACACGAAATCCACATGCATTTTCCAAAGACTTCTTTAAGACGGTCTACAGCAAAAATTGCTGAATGGAATTGCACCAAATTTGGCAGGAAGCTAGTTTTCTGTCCGCAGATTGTGCTTTTTATGATTTGGTGTAAATCCGTTCAGAAGTTTTTGCGAAATTAAGGGTAAAAAATGATTGTATATTTTGGCAGTTGGGCTTGCGAGTCTCAGATATTCTCGCTGGAGTGCCAATTTAAAAAACATTCTGATTGGCCCACGGAGCTTTATATCCCTTGAGCCATCTTGCTCCCGTGGGAGTTAGACTACTGTGAGAGCGAGTGCTCTGATTGGCTGCCTTCAACATGCAAATTATTTTGCCGGCAGC
Source organism: Calotriton arnoldi (assembly GCA_963921515.1). Lineage (NCBI taxonomy): Eukaryota > Metazoa > Chordata > Amphibia > Caudata > Salamandridae > Calotriton > Calotriton arnoldi. The sequence goes on along the minus strand of CAWUFW010016583.1, from coordinate 200,728 downwards.
CATTACAGGACTTGGGAACTTTGTCGCCTGTCCTTAAGTTTAAAAAAAATAAAAAGATATATATTGGCCAGGGTAGAGATACCCCGACCCCCTAGGCCCCATGGGAGAGATCTAGAGGGGGACCCAATCCCCCCCACTCCCCTGGCCCCCCCCAAAAAAAGAAAACCAAAACGGCAAAAAATACTGCGACCCCACAAGACTGTGGCAGGTTCCATGGAAAAAATATGGCGGCTAGGGCTGCATTTATTTATTATAAGCCTCAGGGAGCCTACCCCCAGGGTAAAAAACAATTTGTATGGGGAGGGGGAACAAGCAGTTCCCCTTCACAAGCCATTAAAGACCCCAGGGAGTCCACCTCCGGGGTGATATTTATCGGCCCCCCTCCCTGAGCCATTAATAGCCCCGGGTACCCCATCCCCCAGGCCGGCCCACAAGCTATGTCCCGTGGAGCCCACCCCGGGGCATAGCATTTTCCCTGCAGCGCGGGCAGGGAAACCTGTGTTTGCTCCCACTTGGCGAGAGCATTATTAAATTTCCCGCCAAGCGGCAGCAAACACCAAGTCTGCTTCCAGCTGGTGGGAGCTTCTAAAAATGCTCCTACTTGCTCGGAGGGGCCTTTAGATACGCGGGCAGGGAAACAAATCTAAATATTGCTCCTGCCTGCAGGGAGAAACATTATTAGCTTTTCGCTCTCGTGCAATGATGCGTTGAAAGACCATGAAGTGAGGTGGGATCATATACCAGGACTCGCTGGAGGGACAGTTCCACACTTCGGAACTATATGACCAATACTCTTACAGGCAGCATCTGAGCACTGTATGGACAGTGTCCTCACTAACTATGGAGAGGGTTTACTGAGAAACTAATGACTGTGAGTGGCACACTTAACACTACAAATATATGCACCCTGAAGAAGTCCCAATGTCATGGGCTGAAGCACGCTGGTTGTTTCCTTGTCCATGCTTGTAAAGTAGAAGCAGAGAAATAAAGAATGAAGTTTCTTCAACTTATGTAGTTTGTGATGTTTATAGCCAATGTTACTTGATGATCCCGGATTGTTACTTGTAATTTCAATATTTGAACTTGGACCTTTACTTGACTCTTTTGCTTGATACACTCTTAGAAGTGCTTCTACCTCCTTTCTGCTATTATTAGCTGCTCCTTGCAGGTGGGGAAAATGCTGGCTCCCGCTGGATGCGGCATGCTGGCTGGGGCTGCGGGAGCCCTGGGGCTCCCCCTGCGGCCCCTAATGACAGTTTGGTGGTGCTGGGTCCCTGGGGGATGGGGCTCCCCGGGGCCGAAATCAACCCAGGGAGGGGTTATGGGGTGGGTAGGGTTGCTAAAGGTAACCGGGGTGGGAGGGTATTGAAGGTAATAAGGGCGGGAGAGTTTGGGAGGGTTTCCCCAATAAAGGAAAAAAGATAACATTTTTTTAAAAGGTCGGGGAGGGGTTTGAGGGGGGTCACCCGCCCCAAAAAAATAATAATTGAAAATGTGTGTGTATAGGGATTTAAATTACCTTAACTATACATACCTTGCGTGATAAAGGCATACATGTGGTAAAGGAATATGTGTGGTACAGGCATGCGTTGTAAAGTTCTACAACTTGGAGGAAAGCAGTATCAGCACACTCATCAAGGTAAATTCTACCACTGATACCCATTTTAAATCAAACTTTATATAGCTGTTCTTATATCATCATAAAACAGACAAAGAAGACTATACCCAACTTAAGATGGCTTTTGTCAAAAGAAAAGCGGATCATTTCTGCCAAGGTAACAGAAACCTTTGTACTGGGACTTTACATTACATGTAAGGTAAACACACACTGGTAAGTGTACAACTGTTATTCTAGTGGAAAGGTACTTAAGATAGAAAAGAAAAAAAAAAAAAAAAAAAAAAGTATTTGTGTAACCTGCTAAAACAAAAAGCAAACCTGGGGATTCAGCAAATGAGCAGCTAAAGAAACTGAGAACATTTGGCTCTTGCCATTAACGCACAAGTTACTAACTTGTGTAACGATATATCTGTAAGAGACAGTAGTTAGTGACAGATTCCTTACCTTAGAATATCCCCAGGCGTCAGGCTGGCTCCGGAAAGTTTTTTTGTAGCAGTACCCTTGCACGTCGGTAGGCGGCGTCGTGCGGCTCCGCGTCCGTCGTCGGGATCGCCGGGATGACGTCGCGGGCAGTACTTAGAAGCCGCCCCTGCGCGCTGACGTCAGTTCTGTACACGACTTTCCGCGCCAGGAACGCAGAGCCATGCAAGAAGCTGACATAGGTGTCTGAAAAATACTAGGGCCCTGAAAGGGATGTCCTTAACCCTAGAAATCAGTTCGCAGAACGGGGAGTATGGGTGGGGCGGTAAGGAATCGGTCACTAACTACTGTCTCTTACAGATATATCCTTACACTAGTAACTTGTGCATCTGAAAGAGACACGTTAGTGACAGATTCCTTACCTTAGAATAGATACCCCAAGCAATACCAACCCCGGTGGTGGGTCTGCGAACAAAGATCAGACAAGGAAGTCCCGGAGGACAGAACGGCCAAAGAAGCCGTCCCTCCGGACCAGACTGTCAAGGCAGTAATGCTTTGTAAATGTGTGCAGCGAGGCCCACGTAGCTGCCTGACAGATATCCTGCAGCGGAACACCGCGGCCTAAAGCCGTGGTAGCAGCCGTTGCCCTGGTGGAATGGGCACGCAGCCCAACAGGAGGCTCCTTCTTAGCCAAAGAATAGCAGGCTTTGATACACAAGGTTACCCAGCGGGAGATGGTTCTCTTGTGCACCGCCTGACCTTTTTTGGCGCCCACGTAGCCAACAAAGAGCTGGTCATCCACCCGGAAGTGTTGTGTGCGGTTGATATAAAAGGAAAGCGCACGTTTTGGGTCCAGACGGTGGAGCCTCTCTTCCTCTCTGGAAGGAGGCGGAAAGAAGGTGGGCAAAGTGATGGTCTGCCCAATGTGGAAGGCAGTAACCACCTTTGGCAAGAAGGACGGACGCGTCCTAAGAACAACCTTGTCTGGATGGACAGACAGAAAGGGAGGTTTGCAAGATAGAGCCTGGAGCTCACTCACCCGCCGAGCGGAGGTGATGGCAACCAGAAAGGCTGTCTTCAGAGTCAGAAGACGAAGAGGACAGTTATGTAGAGGCTCAAAGGGAGCGCACATTAAAAAGGTAAGAACCAAGTTCAAGTCCCACTGAGGCATCACAAACGGAACAGGAGGGAAGAGGTGAGTAATGCCTTTTAAGAACCTGTTAACAACAGGGGACTTGAAAAGGGAGGGCTGATCAGGGAGCCTGAGGAAGGCCGAGATAGCACAAAGATAACCCTTGATGGTACCCAGGGCAGAACCCTGTTGGGCCAGAGAGAGAAGGAACAGAAGGACCTCAGAAAGAGGGGCAGAAAGGGGATTCACAGCCTTTGCTGTGCACCATGCCACAAATTTGTTCCACCTGCAGGCGTATACCTCCTTAGTGGAGGGACGCCTGGCTGCCAGAATCACATCACAAACTTCAGGAGGCAAGTCGAAAGGAATCAACTGCCGCCGCTCAATCTCCACGCAAGCAGGTGTAGACTGGACAGGTTCGGGTGGAGGACCGTCCCCTGCTGCTGCGACAGAAGATCCTCCCGAAGAGGCAGACGGATCGGGGGATCTACGCTCATATTGAGTAGTTCGGGATACCAAACTCTTCGACCCCAGTCCGGAGCCACAAGAATGACTTGGGCCCGGTCGTGCCGAATCTTCTTCAACACTCTGGGTAGAAGTGGTATAGGCGGAAAGGCGTACAATAGACCGCAACTCCACTCGTGACGAAAAGCGTCGCCGAGCGAGTGCCGCCTTGGAAATTCCAACGCGCAGAACTGATGACATTGCGCGTTCTCTTCGGTGGCGAATAGATCTAACCAAGGCTCTCCCCACTGTAGAAAGAGTCCTTGCGCCACTCCCGAGTGAAGACGCCATTCGTGATCCATCATGCACCTGCGGCTGAGGTTCGTCCGCCCTGGCGTTCAGGGAACCTGCCAGGTGTTGAACCATCAGGAACATGCCCTGATGTTCCAGCCATGTCCAGAGGCGCAGAGCCTCCTGACAAAGGGTCCACGACCCCACCCCGCCTTGTTTGTTGCAGTACCACATGGCGGTGGTGTTGTCTGTGAACACCTGCACTACCTTCCCTTTGACAGAGGGAAGGAATGCCTTGAGTGCAAGTCGGATCGCCCGGAGCTCCAGAAGGTTGATATGGAGCCGGGACTCCGCCGGAGACCAGAGGCCTCTGATCTCCGCCTCTCCCATGTGACCGCCCCATCCCAGAAGGGACGCGTCCGTCACAACTGTGCGCTCTGGCTGGGGAAGGGAGAGGGATCTGCCCATGACCCATTGCCGGTTCGAGAGCCACCACTGCAACTGTTTTGCAGTCTCCTCCGAGATCTGGACGTGATCGGACAGGTTGCCCTGGTGCTGCGCCCACTGGAACTTCAGGTCCCACTGCAGAGCCCGCATATGCCATCTGGCATGATTGACCAGCAGGATGCAGGAGGCCATGAGGCCCAGCAGCCTCAGGGTCATCCGTACCGAAACCCAGGATAAAGGCTGAAAGATCGGAATCATAGCCTGAATATCCCGGACTCGCCGTTCGGGAGGATAGGCCCGAAACTGCGTCGTGTCCAGAACTGCTCCGATGAAAAGGAGCTGTGGAGAAGGAATCAGATGCGACTTCGGCACATTGATGGAGAACCCCAGCGAGTGCAGGAGTTCGGCCGTAGTCTGGAGGTGGGAGACGACTGCCTGGGACGAGCCCGCCTTCAGCAGCCAGTCGTCGAGGTAGGGGAAGACTGAAACCCCTGCCCGGCGCAGATGAGCTGCGACCACCGCCATCACTTTTGTGAACACCCGAGGGGCACTGGTAAGGCCAAAGGGGAGCACGGTGAACTGAAAATGCTCGGGGCCTACCGTGAACCGAAGGTAACGCCGGTGGTCCGGCAGGACGGGGATGTGGAAATATGCGTCCTGCAAGTCCAACGCTACCAACCAGTCTCCAGGGTCGAGGGCAGTCAAGACCTGAGCTAGGGTGAGCATCTTGAACTTCTCCTTCCGGAGGAAGCGATTGACGTTCCGGAGGTCCAAGATAGGACGCATGTCCTCCTTGTCCTTTTTGGGCACCAGGAAGTAGTGGGAGTAGCAACCACGTCCTACTTCTGGGGTCGGAACATGCTCGATGGCCCTCTTGGCCAAGAGGGCCGTGACTTCCTTCTGCAGAAGTACCAAGTGATCCCCTGACATGCAGTGGAATTGAGGTGGCATGGCTGGGGGTGGACTCGAAGGGGAGGGAGTAGCCCCTTCGGACAATGTCCAAGACCCACCTGTCCGAGGTGATGGCACGCCAGTGGGGAAGGTGATGGAGGACCCTGCCCCCTACTGGCGTGCTGTGCACCTGAAAGGAGGGACTAGGAGGGTTTGGAGGCCGCGGACGGGTTGGAGGTGGTGGCCTGACCCACACGCTGGTTGCCCGATCCGCCACGGCGGAATCCACGTCCTCGGCCACGCGAAGACGCCTGCTGCGCGGGCCGGTGGCTGGGCTGCTGACGTGAAGGGGCGCCCCTACCGTGGCCACGATAGGGGCGAAAAGCAGAAGTCAGCGGAGGGCGTGTAGCAGAAAGGCCCAGGGACTTTGCAGTAGCCCGCGAGTCCTTAAAGCGCTCCAACGCATGGTCCGCTTTGGACCCAAAAAGACCGACTCCATCAAAGGGCATGTCCATGAGAGTATTCTGGACATCCCCTGAAAAACCAGTGGTTCTCAGCCAGGCATGGCGTCGTAGCGCCACCGTCGTTGCAATAGACCTGCCCAGCGAGTCGGCGGTATCAAGGCCACATCGTATTGTGTATTTGGCCGCATCCCTTCCTACCGCAATGGCGCGGGAAAGCAGTGTCTGGACCTCCTCAGAACACTGGGGCAAAACATTCGCCACCGAATCCCACAAGGAGTGGGTATATCGGCCCAAAGACAAGCGGTGTTGATGGACCGCAAGCCAGCACTGGAGGAAGAAAACCCTTCTTCCCAAATTGATCCAGGCGTTTGGATTCCCTATCCGGAGGGGCGGTAGGGAAGGCGGTTTGGGAAGCGGAGGCTTGGACAACCAAGCTCTCAGGAGTGGGGTGGACAGAGAGAAACAGGGGGTCGCCCGGAGCTGGGCGATGGCGTCGGGACACGTTCCTATCCACAGGAGCCCCTGTGTTGGGCTTGGACCAGGCACCCAAAAGAACGTCAGTGAGGGCGTCGTTAAATGGCAGCACAGTCTCCGTAGAGGAGGCTGCCGGCTGAAGCACCTCTGTCAAGAGATTAGTCTTGACCGCCACAGTAGGGAGTTGGAGATGTAAGGCTCCAGCCGCCCTACGCAACACCGTTGCAAAATTGGCTCCCTCCTATGTAGCCACGGGAGGAGACAGCATGCCAGTGTCAGGGGATGTATCTAGACCACTGGCATCCCCTAGACCCTCTGTCCAGTCCTCATCGTACTGACACTGTTGTGCCAGAGGGTCATCAGACCCCTCCCAGTCCTCCTGGTCCTCCTCTGGTTCAAAATAAGGGGGAGGAGGGACATTTGGGACCCAAGGTCTCATCGGCGCCGGAACCGGCGTCGAGCGACGTCGGTCCGGGTCCATGTCCGGAGCCGGAAGGAACTGGGGGACGACGCCGCCCGGAGCCCCAGGCGGCGTCGAGAACGGCACCGGAGACATCGGCGCCGGCGGAGGTGTCGTTAGGTCGACCGGCGTCGATGGGGGTTGTGGAGCCGGGATCGAGGCTGGAGGCACGGGCGACGCCGACGCCGGAGCAACCCCATCAGGGCCCGCGGGGCCCGAAGGCGCACCGGAGGGACCTTGAGGCCCGAAGAGGCGGGCCATGGCCGACAGGAATTCCTGTACTTGGGCCGGATCCGCCCCCAAACCCGGGAAGGACGGGTATTGCGGGGGCGACTCCACAGGCATGTCCGGGGCCGCGGGGGCGGGGACGGTGCCGGGAGGGGCTTCAGCCGAGCCGCGAGACCGGCGAGGCGAAGTCCTAGAGCGACGATGCTTTTTGGACTTTTTGTGTTTTGACTTACCGGACGAAGAAGACTTCGATGCCGACGACCGGTGTGGACTCCGCGATCGACCCCTGGACCTCTCACGCGACCGGGGCTTGCGCGGAGCCGAATGCCGGGCCTCGAGGAGCTTTCGAGACCGCTCTTGCAAAGCTTTCGGGTTGAGGGCCCGGCAGTCGGAACAAGACTCCGTGTCGTGGCCTCGGCAGAAGAGACACTCCCAATGCGGGTCTGTGATGGACATCATCCGAGCACAGGCGCCGCAACGTTTAAACGCGGGCATCCCTACGACACCTTGAAGTCGATTGAAGAAAAAACTGTGAAAAATTCACCAAAAAGTTTGGTCAAAAAATGACCAGGGCACTGCTCTTCCCGGATCTGCGCTTGCTGGCGCGGAAAAAGAAGAACTGACGTCAGCGCGCCTAAGTACTGCCCGCGACGTCATCCCGGCGATCACGACGCCGACGACGGACGCGGAGCCGCACGACGCCGCCTACCGACGCGCAAGGGTACTGCTACGCAAAAAACTTTCCGGATCCAGACTGACGCCTGGGGATATTCTAAGGTAAGGAATCTGTCACTAACGTGTCTCTTTCAGATTGTTGTGTTTCTCTGCAAGTCAGCAACGGTACTTAAGTGACAGTGTGCTTGCAACAGAATATGTATTCTTTAGGTTGAGGGGAGGTATGGGGTAAGCGTGGTTATGTGACAAAATGCCATCCATGTAAACTTAATTATAGCCAAACCGAAGGATCTAATGTCCAAGGGCTATGAAATCGGAAACTCTGGTATATAAACCAGTAATTATTACAAAAATCAAACCCTGGCTTCGCTGCCGTTCCCAGAACATGGTCAGCGAGCAAAAGCATTTCCACCAGTTGCATAAAAGTGAACATTCTGTCCGTGCAAGTGTTCTTTCGCATGGGTGAATGCTGTCTGACTGTGCTTAGTGTGTTTGAGGTCTTTGTAACGCATTTTTCTCGGTTAAAGGTCATGGTTGCTTATTTCCTCATCCTGCATGTTGAACGGTCATTCAGCCAAGGAGCATATGTCTGACTCGCAGTGAGGTTCAGCCGTCCTAATGGGTTTCGGGAGTCTACAGAAGCCGGACTCCAGGGGTTCTGTTCAAAACGAAACCGTTAGCTATGATCCGATTTAAAAAAACATCAAAAATATTCAAAATGCGATATGCAGATAGCCAATGTGCAATGATGGTACTTGATAAGCATTTGAAGGCACGAGCGGGGAGGAGGGGGGGCGACGCGAGTGGTGCGCGCGCGCCACAGCGAGCGATCTGTTTACAATTATCGCGCCCGCGTCTGGGCACGATAATTGGAAACACATGTCTGCCGCGCGCGTAACCGCAGGTAAAAGGCCATGACGCACGAGCGTCTGGTCAGCTTTTCAAACTCCCTAACTATAAGTCTCGCAGAGCAACGCTTGCGCGCTACTCGAGGCTCGACCTAAAAACCGCTCTCATCTTTCTGCTTTTTTGTTTTTGATCTCGATAAATGATACCTGCATTTAACCACCATTGAATTAATGATTATTCTGTAAGATAAAAAGGTTCTGTTACACCTGTAGAACCGAATGTTTAGACGAAAGTACAATCATATTGACTTTCGAATAGTACATGAGGTGGTCGCAATTGTAGATACCCCAGGGGCACCAGCAAACACCAACCTCTGTTTCAAGATCAGAAAACGTCATTCTAAGTCCCCTGGGGGCATGATTAAAAAACCACTCCTGTCTTCCTGTTTTACCGATTGGGAACACCTAGCAAGGAACACTGCTATGAAAGCTGGCAGCTTCCCCCACTTGCTTTAAGATGCAGGCTGGAGAGGTCGTGGAGTGCACACTGAAGGACTAAGGTAAAGGGGAAATGACAACTGTAGGGTGACTCTCTAAACGTCTCCACAATAGGTGGAGTAATTTTGAAACCCCTTTCACTCCTTTATCTATTTATAACCCTCCAATCTCCAATTTTTATAGCTTCTCTCTAATGAAAGGATTAGTAATACCGCGCCTCTGCCCAGACCTATGAAGACCTTCTAAAACAGAAGCACAAGTTACTAACTTGTGTAACGATATATCTGTAAGAGACAGTAGTTAGTGACAGATTCCTTACCTTAGAATATCCCCAGGCGTCAGGCTGGATCCGGAAAGTTTTTTGCGTAGCAGTACCCTTGCACGTCGGTAGGCGGCGTCGTGCGGCTCCACGTCCGTCGTCGGCGTCGTGATCGCCGGGATGACGTCGCGGGCAGTACTTAGACGCCGCACCTGCCCGCTGACGTCAGTTCTGTACACGACTATCCGCGCCAGGAACGCAGAGCCATGCAAGAAGCTGACATAGGTGTCTGAAAAATACTAGGGCCCTGAAAGGGATGTCCTTAACCATAGAAATCAGTTCGCAGAACGGGGAGGATGGGTGGGGCGGTAAGGAATCTGTCACTAACTACTGTCTCTTACAGATATATCGTTACACAAGTTAGTAACTTGTGCATCTGAAAGAGACACGTTAGTGACAGATTCCTTACCTTAGAATAGATACCCCAGCAATACCAACCCCGGTGGTGGGTCTGCGAACAAAGATCAGACAAGGAAGTCCCGGAGGACAGAACGACCAAAGAAGCCGTCCCTCCGGACCTGACTGTCAAGGCAGTAATTCTTTGTAAACGTGTGCAGCGAGGCCCACGTAGCTGCCTGACAGATATCCTGCAGCGGAACACCGCGGCCCAAAGCCGTGGTAGCAGCCGTTGCCCTGGTGGAATGGGCACGCAGCCCAACAGGAGGCTCCTTCTTAGCCAAAGAATAGCAGGCCTTGATGCACAAGGTAACCCAGCGGGAGATGGTTCGTTTGTGCACCGCCCGACCTTTTTTGGCGCCCACGTAGCCAACAAAGAGCTGGTCATCCACCCGGAAGTGTTTGGTGCGGTCGATATAGAAGGAGAGCGCACGTTTTGGGTCCAGACGGTGGAGCCTCTCTTCCTCTCTGGAAGGATGCGGAGGCGGAAAGAAGGTAGGCAAAGTGATGGTCTGCCCAATGTGGAAGGCAGTAACCACCTTTGGCAAGAAGGACGGACGCGTCCTAAGAACAACCTTGTCTGGATGGACAGACAAAGGGAGGTTTCCATGATAGAGCCTGGAGCTCACTCACCCGCCGAGCGGAGGTGATGGCCACCAGAAAGGCAGTCTTCAGAGTCAGAAGACGAAGAGGACAGTTATGTAGAGGCTCAAAGGGAGCGCACATTAAAAAGGTAAGAACCAAGTTCAAGTCCCACTGAGGCATCACAAACGGAACAGGAGGGAAGAGGTGTGTAATGCCTTTTAAGAACCTGTTAACAACAGGGGACTTGAAAAGGGAGGGCTGATCAGGGAGCCTGAGGAAGGCCGAGATAGCACAGAGATAACCCTTGATGGTACCCAGGGCAGAACCCTGTTGGGCCAGAGAAAGAAGGAACAGAAGGACCTCAGAAAGAGGGGCAGAAAGGGGTTCACAGCCTTTGCTGTGCACCATGCCACAAATTTGTTCCACCTGCAGGCGTATACCACCTTAGTGGAGGGACGCCTGGCTGCCAGAATCACATCACAAACTTTGGGAGGCAAGTCGAAAGGAATCAACTGCCGCCGCTCAATCTCCACGCAAGCAGGTGTAGACTGGACAGGTTCGGGTGGAGGACCGTCCCCTGCTGCTGCGACAGAAGATCCTCCCGAAGAGGCAGACGGATCGGGGATCTACGCTCATACTGAGTAGCTCGGGATACCAAACTCTTCGAGCCCAGTCCGGAGCCACAAGGATGACTTGGGCCCGGTCGTGCCGAATCTTCTTCAACACTCTGGGTAGAAGTGGTATAGGCGGAAAGGCGTACAATAGTCCGCAACTCCACTCATGACGAAAAGTGTCGCCGAGCGAGTGCCGCCTTGGAAATTCCAACGCGCAGAACTGATGACATTGCGCGTTCTCTTCGGTGGCGAATAGATCTAACCAAGGCTCTCCCCACTGTAGAAAGAGTCCTTGCGCCACTTCCGAGTGAAGACGCCATTCGTGATCCATCATGCACCTGCGGCTGAGTTCGTCCGCCCTGGCGTTCAGGGAACCTGCCAGGTGTTGAACCATCAGAAACATGCCCTGATGTTCCAGCCATGTCCAGAGGCGCAGAGCCTCCTGACAAAGGGTCCACGACCCCACCCCGCCTTGTTTGTTGCAGTACCACATGGCGGTGGTGTTGTCTGTGAACACCTGCACTACCTTCCCTTTGACAGAGGGAAGGAATGCCTTGAGTGCAAGTCGGATCGCCCGGAGCTCCAGAAGGTTGTTATGGAGCCGGGACTCCGCCGGAGACCAGAGGCCTCTGATATCCGCCTCTCCCATGTGACCGCCCCATCCCAGAAGGGACGCGTCCGTCACAACTGTGTGCTCTGGCTGGGGAAGGGAGAGGGATCTGCCCATGACCCATTGCCGGTTCGAAAGCCACCACTGCAACTGTTTTGCAGTCCCCTCCGAGATCTGGACGTGATCGGACAGGTTGCCCTGGTGCTGCGCCCACTGGAACTTCAGGTCCCACTGCAGAGCCCGCATATGCCATCTGGCATGATTGACCAGCAGGATGCAGGAGGCCATGAGGCCCAGCAGCCTCAGGGTCATCCGTACCGAAACCCAGGATAAAGGCTGAAAGATCGGAATCATAGCCCGAATATCCCGGACTCGCCGTTCGGGAGGATAGGCCCGAAACTGCGTTGTGTCCAGAACTGCTCCGATGAAAAGGAGCTGTGGAGAAGGAATCAGATGCGACTCGGCACATTGATGGAGAACCCCAGCGAGTGCAGGAGTTCGGCCGTAGTCTGGAGGTGGGAGACGACTGCCTGGGACGAGCCCGCCTTCAGCAGCCAGTCGTCGAGGTAGGGGAAGACTGAAACCCCTGCCCGGCGCAGATGAGCTGCGACCACCGCCATCACTTTCGTGAACACCCGAGGGGCACTGGTAAGGCCAAAGGGGAGCACGGTGAACTGAAAATGCTCGAGGCCTACCGTGAACCGAAGGTAACGCCGGTGGGCCGGCAGGACGGGGATGTGGAAATAGGCGTCCTGCAAGTCCAACGCTACCAACCAGTCTCCAGGGTCGAGGGCAGTCAAGACCTGAGCTAGGGTGAGCATCTTGAACTTCTCCTTCCGGAGGAAGCGATTGACGTTCCGGAGGTCCAAGATAGGACGCATGTCCTCCTTGTCCTTTTTGGGCACCAGAAAGTAGTGGGAGTAGCAACCACGCCCTACTTCTGGGGTCGGAACATGCTCGATGGCCCTCTTGGCCAAGAGGGCCGTGACTTCCTTCTGCAGAAGCACCAAGTGATCCCCTGACATGCGGTGGAATTGAGGTGGCATGGCTGGGGGGTGGTCTCGAAGGGGAGGGAGTAGCCCCTTCGGACAATGTCCAAGACCCACTTGTCCGAGGTGATGGCACGCCAGTGGTGAAGGTGATGGCGGACCCTGCCCCCAACTGGCGTGCTGTGCACCTGAAAGGAGGGACTAGGAGGGCTTGGAGGCCGCGGACGGGGCGGGGTGTGTGGTCTGACCCGCACGCTGGTTGCCCGAACCGCCACGGCGGTATCCACGTCCTCGGCCACGCGAAGACGCCTGCTGCGCGGGCCGGTGGCTGGGCTGCTGACGTGACTGGGCGCCCCTTCCGGTTCCACGATAGGGGCGAAAAGCAGAGGTTAGCGGAGGGCGTGCAGTAGAAAGTCCCAGGGACTTGGCAGTAGCCCGTGAGTCCTTAAAACGCTCCAACGCATGGTCTGCCTTGGAACCAAAAAGACCGACTCCATCAAAGGGCATGTCCATGAGTGTATTCTGGACATCACCCGAGAAACCAGTGGTTCTCAGCCAGGCGTGGCGACGCAGCGCCACCGTCGGTGCAATAGATCTGCCCAGCGAGTCGGCGGTATCAAGGCCACAACGTATGGTGTACTTTGCCGCATCCCTACCTTCCGCAATGGCGCGGGTAAGCAGTGTCTGGACCTCCTCAGAACACTGGGGCAAAACAGTCGCCACCGAATCCCACAGGGAGTGGGTATATCGGCCCAAAAGACAAGCGGTGTTGATGGACCGCAAGCCAGCACTGGAGGAAGAAAAACCCTTCTTCCCAAATTGATCCAGGCATTTGGATTCCCTATCCGGAGGGGCGGTAGGGAAGGCGGTTTGGGAAGCCGAGGCTTGGACAACCAAGCTCTCAGGAGTGGGGTGGACAGAGAGAAACAAGGGGTCGCCCGGAGCTGGGCGATGGCGTCAGGACACGTTCCTATCCACAGGAGCCCCTGTGTTGGGCTTGGACCAGGCGCCCAAAAGAACGTCAGTGAGTGCATCGTTAAACGGCAGCACAGTCTCCAAGGAGGAGGCTGCCGGCTGAAGCACTTCTGTCAAGAGATTAGTCTTGACCGCCACAGTAGGGAGTCGGAGATGTAAGGCTCCAGCTGCCCTACGCAACACCGTTGCAAAATTGGCTCCCTCCTCCGTAGCCACGGGAGGAGACAGCATGCCAGTGTCAGGGGAAGTATCTAGACCACTGGCATCCCCTAGTTCCTCTGCCCAGTCCTCATACTGACACTGTTGTGCCAGAGGGTCCTCAGACCCCTCCCAGTCCTCCTGGTCCTCCTCCGGTTCAAAATAAGGAGGAGGAGGGACATTTGGGACCCAAGGTCTCATCGGCGCCGGAACCGGCGTCGAGCGACGTCGGTCCGGCTCCATGTCCGGAGCCGGAGAGTACAGGGGGACGACGCCGCCCGGAGCCCCGGGCGGCGTCAGGAACGGCACCGGAGACATCGGCGCCGGCGGAGGCGTGGTCAGGTCGACCGGCGTCGATGGGGGTTGCGGTACCACCGGAGCCGGGATCGGGGCCGGAGCCGGGATCGAGGCTGGAGGCACGAGCGACGCCGGGACCGGAGTCGTCGGCGACGCCGGGGCAACCCCATCCGGGCCCGCGGGGCCCGAAGGCGCACCGGAGGGACCCTGAGGCCCGAAGAGGCCGGCCATGGCCGACAGGAATTCCTGTATTTGGGCCGGATCCGCCCCCGAACCCGGGAAGGACGGGTATTGCGGGGGCGACTCCACAGGCATGTCCGGGGCCGCGGGGACGGTGCCGGGAGGGGCCTCAGCCGAGTCGCGAGACCGGCGAGGCGAAGTCCTAGAGCGATGATGCTTTTGGACTTCTTGTGTTTAGACTTACCGGACGACGAAGACTTGGATTCCGACGACCGGCGAGGACTCCGCGACCGACCCCTCGACCTCTCACGCGACCGGGGCTTGGTGCGGCGCGGAGCCGACTGCCGGGCCTCGAGGAGCTTTCGAGACCGCTCTCGCAAAGCCTTCGGGTTTAGGGACCGGCAGTCGGAACACGACTTCGTGTCGTGGTCTCGCCCGAGACAGAAGAGACACTCCAGATACGGGTCTGTGATGGACATCATCCGAGCACAGGCATCGCAACGCTTAAAGCCGGGCATCCCTAACGACACCTTGGAGTCGATACGAAAAGAAACAGTGAAAAATTCACCAAAAAAGTTAGTCAAAAAATGACTAGGGCACTGCTCTTCCCGGATCTGCGCTTGCTGGCGCGGAAAAGAAGAACTGACGTCAGTGCGCAGGGGCGGCGTCTAAGTACTGCCCGCGACGTCATCCCGGCGATCACGACGCCGACGACGGACGCGAGCCGCACGACGCCGCCTACCGACGCGCAAGGGTACTGCTACGCAAAAACTTTCCGGATCCAGCCTGACGCCTGGGGATATTCTAAGGTAAGGAATCTGTCACTAACGTGTCTCTTTCAGATTTTTATATACAAACCATTGGCCTAGAGTTCAGTTCTTGAGTGTGTGGCTTCATTTGCTGACTGAGTGTGTACAACAAATGCTTTACACTATCCTCTGATGCACAAGTTACTAACTTGTGTAACGATATATCTGTAAGAGACAGTAGTTAGTGACAGATTCCTTACCTTAGAATATCCCCAGGCGTCAGGCTGGATCCGGAAAGTTTTTTGCGTAGCAGTACCCTTGCGCGTCGGTAGGCGGCGTCGTGCGGCTCCGCGTCCGTCGTCGGCGTCGTGATCGCCGGGATGACGTCGCGGGCAGTACTTAGGCACCGCCCTGCGCGCTGACGTCAGTTCTGTACACGACTTTCCGCGCCAGGAACGCAGAGCCATGCAAGAAGCTGACATAGGTGTCTGAAAAATACTAGGGCCCTGAAAGGGATGTCCTTAACCCTAGAAATCAGTTCGCAGAACGGGGAGGATGGGTGGGCGGTAAGGAATCTGTCACTAACTACTGTCTCTTACAGATATATCGTTACACAAGTTAGTAACTTGTGCATCTGAAAGAGACACGTTAGTGACAGATTCCTACCTTAGAATAGATACCCCAGCAATACCAACCCCGGCGGTGGGTCTGCGAACAAAGATCAGACAAGGAAGTCCTGGAGGACAGAACGGCCAAAGAAGCCGTCCCTCCGGACCTGACTGTCAAGGCAGTAATGCTTTGTAAACGTGTGCAGCGAGGCCCACGTAGCTGCCTGACAGATAACCGGCAGCGGAACACCGCGGCCCAAGGCCGTGGTAGCAGCCGTTGCCCTGGTGGAATGGGCACGCAGCCCAACAGGAGGTTCCTTTTAGCCAAAGAATAGCAGGTCTTGATGCACAAGGTAACCCAGCGGGAGATGGTCCTCTTGTGCACCGCCCGACCTTTTTGGCGCCCACGTAGCCAACAAAGAGCTGGTCATCCACCCGGAAGTGTTTTGTGCGGTCAATATAGAAAGAGAGCGCACGTTTTGGGTCCAGACGGTGGAGCCTCTCTTCCTCTCTGGAAGGATGCGGAGGCGGAAAGAAGGTGGGCAAAGTGATGGTCTGCCCAATGTGGAAAGCAGTAACCACCTTTGGCAAGAAGGACGGACGCGTCCGAAGAACAACCTTGTCTGGATGAACAGACAGAAAGGGAGGTTTGCAAGATAGAGCCTGGAGCTCACTCACCCGCCAAGCGGAGGTGATGGCCACCAGAAAGGCTGTCTTCAGAGTCAGAAGACGAAGAGGACAGTTATGTAGAGGCTCAAAGGGAGCGCACATTAAAAAGGTAAGAACCAAGTTCAAGTCCCACTGAGGCATCACAAACGGAACAGGAGGGAAGAGGTGAGTAATGCCTTTTAAGAACCTGTTAACAACAGGGGACTTGAAAAGGGAGGGCTGATCAGGGAGCCTGAGGAAGGCCGAGATAGCACAAAGATAACCCTTGATGGTACCCAGGGCAGAACCCTGTTGGGCCAGAGAGAGAAAGAACAGAAGGACCTCAGAAAGAGGGGCAGAAAGGGGATTCACAGCCTTTGCTGTGCACCATGCCACAAATTTGTTCCACCTGCAGGCGTATACCACCTTAGTGGAGGGACGCCTGGCTGCCAGAATCACATCACAAACTTCGGGAGGCAAGTCGAAAGGAATCAACTGCCGCCGCTCAATCTCCACGCAAGCAGGTGTAGACTGGACAGGTTCGGGTGGAGGACCGTCCCCTGCTGCTGCGACAGAAGATCCTCCCGAAGAGGCAGACGGATCGGGGGATCTACGCTCATATTGAGTAGCTCGGGATACCAAACTCTTCGAGCCCAGTCCGGAGCCACAAGAATGACTTGGGCCCGGTCGTGCCGAATCTTCTTCAACACTCTGGGTAGAAGTGGTATAGGCGGAAATGCGTACAATAGACCGCAACTCCACTCGTGACGAAAAGCGTCGCCGAGCGAGTGCCGCCTTGGAAATTCCAACGCGCAGAACTGATGACATTGCGCGTTCTCTTCGGTGGCGAATAGATCTAACCAAGGCTCTCCCCACTGTAGAAAGAGTCCTTGCGCCACTTCCGAGTGAAGACGCCATTCGTGATCCATCATGCACCTGCGGCTGAGTTCGTCCGCCCTGGCGTTCAGGGAACCTGCCAGGTGTTGAACCACCAGGAACATGCCCTGATGTTCCAGCCATGTCCAGAGGCGCAGAGCCTCCTGACAAAGGGTCCACGACCCCACCCCGCCTTGTTTGTTGCAGTACCACATGGCGGTGGTGTTGTCTGTGAACACCTGCACTACCTTCCCTTTGACAGAGGGAAGGAATGCCTTGAGTGCAAGTCGGATCGCCCGGAGCTCCAGAAGGTTGATATGGAGCCGGGACTCCGCCCGGAGACCAGAGGCCTCTGATCTCCGCCTCTCCCATGTGACCGCCCCATCCCAGAAGGGACGCGTCCGTCACAACTGTGTGCTCTGGCTGGGGAAGGGAGAGGGATCTGCCCATGACCCATTGCCGGTTCGAGAGCCACCACTGCAACTGTTTTGCAGTCCCCTCCGAGATCTGGACGTGATCGGACAGGTCGCCCTGGTGCTGCGCCCACTGGAACTTCAGGTCCCACTGCAGAGCCCGCATATGCCATCTGGCATGAGTGACCAGCAGGATGCAGGAGGCCATGAGGCCCAGCAGCCTCAGGGTCATCCGTACCGAAACCCAGGATAAAGGCTGAAAGATCGGAATCATAGCCTGAATATCCCGGACTCGCCGTTCGGGAGGATAGGCCCGAAACTGCGTCGTGTCCAGAACTGCTCCGATGAAAAGGAGCTGTGGAGAAGGAATCAGATGCGACTTTGGCACATTGATGGAGAACCCCAGCGAGTGCAGGAGTTCGGCCGTAGTCTGGAGGTGGGAGACGACTGCCTGGGACGAGCCCGCCTTCAGCAGCCAGTCGTCGAGGTAGGGGAAGACTGAAACCCCTGCCCGGCGCAGATGAGCTGCGACCACCGCCATCACTTTCGTGAACACCCGAGGGGCACTGGTAAGGCCAAAGGGGAGCACGGTGAACTGAAAATGCTCGAGGCCTACCGTGAACCGAAGGTAACGCCGGTGGGCCGGCAGGACGGGGATGTGGAAATAGGCGTCCTGCAAGTCCAACGCTACCAACCAGTCTCCGGGGTCGAGGGCAGTCAAGACCTGAGCTAGGGTGAGCATCTTGAACTTCTCCTTCCGGAGGAAGCGATTGACGTTCCGGAGGTCCAAGATAGGACGCATGTCTTCCTTGTCCTTTTTGGGCACCAGAAAGTAGTGGGAGTAGCAACCACGCCCTACTTCTGGGGTCGGAACATGCTCGATGGCCCTCTTGGCCAAGAGGGCCGTGACTTCCTTCTGTAGAAGCACCAAGTGATCCCCTGACATGCGGTGGAATTGAGGTGGCATGGCAGGGGGTGGTCTCGAAGGGGAGGGAGTAGCCCCTTCGGACAATGTCCAAGACCCACTTGTCCGAGGTGATGGGACGCCAGTGGTGAAGGTGATGGCGGACCCTGCCCTCGACTGGCGTGCTGTGCACCTGAAAGGAGGGACTAGGAGGGCTTGGAGGCCGCGGACGGGTTGGAGGTGGTGGCCTGACCCGCACGCTGGTTGCCCGAACCGCCACGGCGGTATCCACGTCCTCAGCCACGCGAAGGCGCTTGCTGCGCGGGCCGTTGGCCGGGCTGTGGACGTGACTGGGCGCCCCTTCCGTGGCCACGAAAGGGGCGAAAAGCAGACGTTTGCGGAGGGCGCACAACAGCAAGGCCCAGGGACTTAGCAGTAGCCCGTGAGTCCTTGAAACGCTCCAGCGCATGGTCTGCCTTCGAACCAAAAAGACCGACTCCATCAAAGGGCATGTCCATGAGAGTATTCTGGACATCCCCTGAAAAACCAGTGGTTCTCAGCCAGGCGTGGCGACGCAGCGCCACCGTCGTTGCAAGCGATCTCCCCAGCGAGTCGGCGGTATCAAGGCCACAGCGGATGGTATATTTAGCCGCATCACGCCCTTCCGCAATAGCGCGGGTAAGCAGTGTCTGGACCTCCTCAGAACACTGCGGCAAAACATCAGCCACCGAATCCCACAGGGAGTGGGTGTATCGGCCCAAGAGGCAAGCGGTATTAACAGACCGCAAGCCAGCACTGGAGGAAGAGAAAGCCTTCTTCCCAAAGTGATCCAGGCGCTTGGATTCCCTATCCGGAGGGGCGGTAGGGAAGGCTGTTTGGGAGGCAGAGGCTTGGACAACCAAGCTCTCAGGGGTGGGGTGTTGGGAGAGAAACAGGGGTCGCCCGGAGCCGGGCGATGGCGTCGGGCCACGTTCCTATCCACAGGAGCCCCTGTGGTGGGTTTGGACCAGGCACCCAAAGAACGTCAGTGAGTGCATCGTTGAACGGCAGCACAGGCTCCGAAGAGGAGGCCGCCGGCTGAAGCACTTCAGTCAGGAGGTTAGTCCTGACGGCCACTGTAGGCAACTGGAGATTTAAGGCTCCAGCAGCTCTACGCAACACCGTTGCAAAATTAGCCCCCTCCTCCGTTGCCACGGGAGGAGACAGCATGCCAGAGTCGGGGAGGTATCCAGCCCACTGGCATCCCCAAGTTCCTCAACCCAGTCCGGGTCAAACTCGCACTGTTGTGTGAGAGGGTCGTCAGACCCCTCCCAGCTCTCCTGGTCCTCCTCAGGTTGAAAAGATGGAGGAGGAGGGACATAAGGGACCCAAGGTCTCATCGGCGCCGGAACCGGCGTCGGGCGACGCCGGTCCGGCTCCATGTCCGGACCCGGGAGAACCGGGGAACGACGCCGCCCGGAGCCCCGGACGGCGTCGGAAACGGCACCGGGGACATCGGCGTCGGCGGAGGCGTGGTTAGGTCAACCGGCGTCGATGGGGGTTGCGGCACCACCGGAACCGGGGTCGAGGCCGGGGCCGGAGCCGAGGCCGGGACGAAGGCTGGTGGGACAGGCGACGCCGGGACCGGAGTCGGCGGCGACGCCGGAGCAACCCCATCAGGGCCCGCGGGGCCCGAAGGCGCACCGGAGGGACTTTGAGGCCCGAAGAGGCGGGCCATGGCCGACAGGAAGTTCTGTATTTCGGCCGGAGTCGCCCCCGAACCCGGGTAGGACGGGTAATGCGGGGGCAACTCGACAGGCACGTCCGGGGCCGCGGGGACGGTGCCGACAGGGACCTCAGCCGAGTCGCGCGACCGGCGAGGCGAAGTCTTAGAGCGATGACGCCGCTTAGACTTCTTGTGCTTCGACTTACCGGAGGAGCGCGAAGACTTGGATTCCGACGAACGGCGGGGACTCCGCGTCCGGCCCCTCGACCTCTCCCGGGACCGGGGCTTGGTGCGGCGCGGAGCCGACTGCCGGACTTCAAGGAGCTTTCGAGACCGCTCTCGCAAAGCCTTCGGATGAAGTTTCCGGCAGTCAGGGCACGACTTCGTGTCGTGGTCTCGGCCGAGACAGAAGAGACACTCGAGGTGGGGGTCCGTGATGGACATCATACGACCACATTCCTCGCAGGGCTTAAAGCCGGGCATCCCTACGACACCTTAGGAGTCGTGAAGACTCGTTGAAGAAAACAGTGAAAAATTTCACAAAAAGATAGTCAAAAAGTGACTAGGGCACTGCTCTTCCCGGATCTGCGCTTACTGGCGCGGAAAAAGAAGAACTGACGTCAGCGCGCAGGGGCGGCGCCTAAGTACTGCCCGCGACGTCATCCCGGCGATCACGACGCCGACGACGGACGCGGAGCCGCACGACGCCGCCTACCGACGCGCAAGGGTACTGCTACGCAAAAAACTTTCCGGATCCAGCCTGACGCCTGGGGATATTCTAAGGTAAGGAATCTGTCACTAACGTGTCTCTTTCAGATACTGCCTTACTGCTCGACCAAGCTACCACTTTAGAGAGTAAGGTTATATCTAACTTTAGCCTCTGTCTTACCATTGGGGAACTGTGGACCCTATACACCCTGTATCTTAAATTGGTGCAGTATATATAGAGTCACTTTCCTACAATCAGTACTAGATTCTAATACATAAGGCATTCTTTTCCATGTCTTTTTGCCTCCTTCTAGGACTGGACAAAGAGTCCCATATGACCAAAAAAGAAGAAAACAAACTTCAAAAGTTGGAGGGAAAGTGTCCCATTTGATTTGACTTAATTTGACTTCATGAAGTGATCCTATAAAGCAACCTTTCGGTCCTGACGAAAGCTATCGACCCATAGGGCGCAAAGTTGGCTGAAACATGTTGACCTGGTTTTTCCAGAGATAGATGTGAGAGACACCTAATACCTCTCTTTTCAAATCCCGCATTTTTTAATCATACCACTACCTTTGATCGTCTTAATAAAATATATCCTTTCTAAAGGTAGGAGGTATTTTAAAACTTTTTTTCCTCACATGGTGGATCCCATATGGTCTCAGATTCAAGAGACAATCTCTCCTGGTGGAGGAAAAGACCCAGTGATGTAACGATCAGTACTAAGTACGCCAACGGGAGACATGCCTTTGGCGGAACAGCACTGTTGAGGGTCTCAGAACAATTTTGGTGTTGCCCTCCCCGACCCCTGCCTCATAACAACTGTTCCACTCCTTTTGATTTTACATGTTCATTTAAAGGAAGTTAAGTGGAACTTTAACTTCTCCCTCCCCCTTCTGACTTTTGAACATTTGAGCAGTCAACTGTCTCCATGACACGTTAAGAAACCTTTCTCTATTTGCATGGTCTGATGGTATTTTCCTTTGATTGAATTTAGGCTTCTACAAAAGGGAGTCGGAAGGGATCCAAAGTGTCAGAGCACTGCCTCGTAGAACTCTTGGATCCGCCTTGGTGTCACAGACAGCCTTGGAAGCTCTGGTTACGCTAGAGCAAGTTGAGGGATGGGCCGAGACATCGACCGACTTCAGGAGGGAGATCGAAAGGAGTGGTGATGCCATTGCGCCTTCTCAGGAGTGGCAGGAAAGGGCTGAGTCCTGTGTGGATTTTTAAATGTTTTTTCTTCAATTTACCTGAAGATTTGGAGCGCAACCACGATCAACCTTACATCGATGCCTGCAACTTCTGGATTAAGAGTGGGACCGAGGCTGACCCTTGAACTGGTCTCAACATTGAGTCTTCCGGTGCCGGGTGATGTAGAGTTTCCCCTCAGGTTACCGTATGTCCTTCGGGTTAATCGACGTGCAGTTACTTCAGACCTTTAGAATAATGACAGGCATCACCGGCAAACTGGATTAGGATTTATTTTCAACTAACATTTGCTTGCAACAGTCCTTACAGTGTTTAAAACCTGTCAGTTTTTGCAAGTGACATTGCCCTTCGCACACTGTAAAATTTGAGGTAAATGGGTTTCGAAGAGACAAGAGGTAGCTCTGGATCCACGCCTGGTGGCGTAGAAAGGAACCACGTCCACGCACGGGAGTGGTGTCTATCTATATTGGCTCCACATGAAATGTTCAGAGCAGAACAGCCTCAGTGAGGAGATGCATGGAGCCACACACTGGTGCAGAGGTACTGTTCAAAAGATTCAGAGTCCAGTCTGACGGCTGGAGAATATTCAAAAGATGAGAAATCTGTGATTAGAAGTCTCTATCAAAAAGGGAAATATATAACAGGCCATGGCCCACAAATTCAGAAGGCTATACGAGGACGAAGGCACCATAATATGACCTGCCTGAACACTGGACTATTTAAGGCTATAGCTTCCAACTGGTGATCCATGATCAATGTCATGAAAAAGCTTCACCTAACTGCCAAAGTGTGAATTGGTAATTTAAAAATATCAGGTGCAACATATAGTATTTAAGATTTAACATTACAAAAAGGGTGAGCACTGTCACTAAGAACAAATTGACCCGTTTGACCTCTACTTTCCAATTCAGCTGCATAAATTGTACAAATCAAATATCAACCAAACGCTGCATCGTACTTTCCCCAACGTTAATTTAATGATTAATTATAAAGCAGCTCGTGTTCACATCAAACATCCAACTATATTAAAATGACAATAGGGCAATTAAAGATTTATGAAAAGGAAAATAATAATTGAATTCCATTGTTTTTGTATTTTAGTTTCTTTAAACTGTCAATGCAATCTCGTTTAAGTGTATCGTATTCATCTCAATGTCAAAACTAATGTAGCAACAGTGCTTTTGTCACTGCTGGTAGAAAAAAACATTCAGACGCCACTTCATCGGTTTTGAAATAGTAGCCTTGTCAGTTGAAAATATTACATTGTTAATCACTTGCTTTAATTTAGATTGCAAAAATAACTATGGATTGGCTATTCAGATGCACTTAATTTAAAATAACAAAGCTGTCACGCTATACATTTTAAACAATGACTATAACTGACAAAATAATCACCCTTTTCCACTCCCACTGTGAAACAGCAGTAAATGAAAGATATCGATGTTTTTCTAAAACACACTTGCATGTAACTGAACAATATTTTCAGTAGGGTTTTTGATGACAGCGCAAAGTTATGTGTTTTCCTTAAAAGCGCCCGAATAGTTCGCTTCTCCTGTGTGAGTGGACATTAATCATAACATAGAACATGCTAATCTTGAGAAGATGGGGGCTAGCAGCTAGGTTTTCGATTTTGGAACGCAGATACCCAAATGTTAATCCCATCTTCCACACTTGACCCAAAAACATATGTGCAATTCTGAAGAAACAATGTTCATGAAATTCTAAAGATGTGTAGCACATTAGAATAAGTATTAACAACAAGCATGGGCAAAACCAAAAGGTGGTGATTTGCGAGTTATTGGCTTTGTCGAACAAGTTACTTACCTTCGGTAACGATATATCTGTAAGAGACGTATATTAGTTATGGATTCCTCACCTTAGAATTAACCCCAGGCGTCAGACTGGATCCGGAGAATTTTTTCTTCAGCAGTACCCCTGCGCGTAGGTAGGTGGCATCGGTCGAATCTGCGTTCGTTGTTGGAGTCGTGGTCGCCGGAATGACGTTGCGGTATCTACTTAGACGCCGCCCCTGCGCGCCGTCAGTTCTTTACACGACATTCCACGCCAGAAGCGCAGAGCCATGCAAGACACTAACCACTGGTGCACCAAACTAGGGCCCTGAAAGGGAGTCCCTTACCCTAGAAGTCAGTTCGCAGAATGGGGAGGATGGGTGGGGCGGTGAGGAATCCATAACTAATATATGTCTCTTACAGATATATCGTTACCGAAGGTAAGTAACTTGTTCATCTGAAAGAGACTATTAGTTATGGATTCCTCACCTTAGAATAGATATCCCAGCAATACCAACCCCGGAGGTGGGTCTGCGAACTAAGTTCACATCAGAAAATCTTGGAGAACTGAATGGCAAAAAAAAACGTCTCTACGGACTTGGCTGTCCAGGCAGTAGTGTTTAGTAAACGTGTGCAATGAAGCCCACGTAGCTGCCTGGCAGATATCATGAAGGGGGACTCCACGTCCCAAAGCAGTAGTGGCTACCATCGCCCTGGTGGAATGGGCGCGCAACCCCACTGGAGGCTCTTTTTTCGCAAAGGAATAGCAGATTTTGATGCAAAGAACGACCCACCGAGAGATGGTTCGTTTTTGCACGGCCTGACCTCTCTTGGCGCCCACATAGCCAAGAAAGAACTGGTCATCCACCCGGAATTGCTTTGTGCGATCCAGATAGAATGAAAGCGCACGTTTTGGATCCAGACGGTGGAGCCTCTCTTCCTCTTTACAAGGATGCGGGGGCAGGAAGAAGGTGGGCAAAGTGATGGTCTGTCCTATGTGGAAAATGGTAACCATTTTGGGAAGGAAAGAAGGCCTAGTGCGAAGGACAACTTTGTCCGGATGAATAGCCAGAAAAGGAGGTTTGAAAGAAAGAGCCTGAAGCTCACTCACCCTGCGCTCAGAGGTGATGGCAACCAAAAAGGCAGTTTTAAGTGTGAGAACTCTGAGAGGACAGTTATGTAGCGGCTCGAAAGGAGCGCACATAAGATAGGTCAGAACCAGGTTCAAGTCCCACTGGGGCATTACGAAAGGAATTGGAGGAAACAAGTGAGTAATGCCCTTAAGAAAGCGATTTACAATAGGGGACTTGAAAAGAGAAGGCTGGTCAGGAAGCCTAAGAAAGGCCGAATTGGCCGAAAGATAGCCTTTGAAAGTGCCCAGAGCAGAGCCCTGCTGGGCCAAAGAAAGAAGAAAGAGGAGAACCTCCGAAAGGGGGGCAGAAAGGGGATCCACAGCCTTTGCTGCACACCATGCCAGCAACTTGTTCCATCTACAGGCGTATACCATTTTGGTGGAGGGACGCCTGGCTGCCAAGATAACGTTACGGACTTCGGGAGGATGGTCGAAAGCTGTCAACTGTCGCCACTCAATCTCCACGCAAGGAGGTGGAGGCTGGACAAGTTCGGGTGGAGGACCGTCCCCTGTTGATGCGACAGAAGATTCTCCCGAAGAGGCAGTCTGATCGGAGGATCGATGGCCATGTGTAGGAGCTCGGGATACCAGACTCTCCGTGCCCAATCTGGAGCCACAAGAATGACTTGGGCCCGGTCGCGCTTGATCTTCTTCAGCACTCTGGGCAGAAGTGGTATAGGCGGAAAGGCGTATAGAAGACCACAACTCCACTTGCGATGAAAAGCGTTGCCTAGCGAGTGCCGCCTTGGAAATTCCAACGTGCAGAATTGCTGACATTGTGCGTTCTCTTCGGTGGCGAATAGATCTAACCAAGGCTCTCCCCATTGATGAAAGAGACCTTGCACCACTTCCGAGTGAAGACGCCATTCGTGATCCATCATGCACCGGCGGCTGAGTTCGTCCGCCCAGGCCTTCAGAGAACCTGCCAGGTGTTGAACCACCAGGGACATGCCCTGATGTTCCAGCCATTTCCAGGGACAAAGTGCCTCCTGTTTGTTGCAGTACCACATGGCGGTGGTGTTGTCCGTGAACACCTGCACTACTCTCCCTTTGACAGAAGGAAGGAATGCCTTCAGTGCAAGACGGATCGCCCAAAGCTCCAGAAGGCTGATGTGGAGCCTGGACTCCGCCGGAGACCAGAGGCCTCTGATCTCCGCCTCTCCCATGTGGCCGCACCACCCCAGAAGTGATGCATCTGTCACCACTGTGAACTCTGGCTGGGGAAGTGAGAGGAACCTGCCGTTGACCCAATCCCGGTTTGTTAGCCACCACTGCAATTGTCGTGCAGTGCCCTCCGAGATCTGGACGCAATCGGAAGGTCCCAATGCACAGCCCGCATAGGCCACCTGGCATAGTCCACCAGCAGGATGCAGGAGGCCATGAGTCCCAGTAGCATCAGTCATTCTGACCGAAACCCGGGATAGGGGCTGAAAGATCGGAATCATAGCCCGAATATCCCGGACTCGCTGCTTGGGAGGATAAGCCAGAAACTGCGCTGTGTCCAGAACAGCTCCGATGAAAAGGAGCTTCTGAGAGAGAATCAGGTGTGACTTCGGGATGGTGAACCCCAGCGAATGCAGGAGGTCGGCCGCAGTCTGGAGGTGGGAGACAACAGCCTGGGGCGAGCCCGCCTTTAACAGCCAGTCGTCTAGATAGGGGAAGACTGGAACCCCTGATCTACGCAGATGAGCTGCGACCACCGCCAACACTTTCGTGAACACCCGAGGGGCACTGGTAAGGCCAAATGGGAGCACGGTAAACTGAAAGTGCTCGTGGCCTATCGTGAACCGTAGATAACCCCTGTGAGCCGGCAGGACGGGGATGTGAAAATAAGCGTCCTGCAAGTCCAATGCTACCATCCAGTCTCCAGGGTCGAGGGCAGACAGGACCTGAGCCAATGTCAACATTTTGAACTTCTCCTTCCGGAGGAAGCAGTTGACGTTCCTGATATCCAAGATAGGACGTAGGCCCTTGTCCTTCTTGTGCACCAGAAAGTAGTGGGAATAACAACCACAACCTACTTCTGGGGCAGGAACTCGATCGATGGCTCCCTTGGCCAAGAGAGCCGTAACTTCCTGTTGAAGAAGGGCCAAGTGATCCTCCGACATGCGATGGAATTGAGGTGGCATGGATGGAGGGGTAGTCTCGAAGGGGAAGGAGTAGCCACTTTGGACTATCTGCAAAACCCACCTGTCTGAGGTGATGTTGAGCCAGTGGGGGAGGTGATGGCGAATCCTGTCGCCCACTGGCGAATGGTGGCCCTGAAAGGTCGGACTAGGAGGGCTTGGAGGCTGCTGCAGAGGGGGCGCTGGTGGACTGGCCCGCCCGCTGGCCCCCAGACGTGGGTCCCACGTCCCCGGCCGCGCAGAGGCTGGACAGCTTGCGCAGGCCTGTGGCTCTAGGAGGAACATGGCAGGGTACCCCTTCCGTAGCCACGAAAGGGGCGAAAAGAAGACTGCGCAGGGCGAGAGGTGGAAACGAGGCCCAAGGACCTGGCCGTAGCCCTGGAGTCCTTAAAGCGCTCGAGCGCGTTGTCTGCTTTGTCGCCAAACAAGTGACGGCCATCAAAGGGCATGTTCAAAAAGGTAGCTTGGACATCACCCGAAAAGCCAGTGGACCTCAGCCAGGCGTAGCGTCTCAGGTCTACTGATGTTGAAATCGTCCTGCCCAGCGAGTCGGCAGTGTCCAGCCCATATCTTATGGCTAACTTCGCTGCGTCTCTCCCTTCGGCAACTGCACGAGAGAGCACGGCCCGGGCCTCCTCCGGGCACTGTGGCAGCACCTGCGCGACCGTGTCCCACACAGAGTGGGAGTAACGGCCCAAGAGACATGCGGTATTCACCGACCGCAGTCCTAAGCTGGAGGAAGAAAACATCTTCTTCCCAAGGTGGTCCAGCTTCTTTGATTCCCTATCAGGTGGTGCGGTAGGGAATGCGCCCTTGGAAGTCGAGGCTTCGACCACCAAGCTCTCAGGGGTGGGGTGTTGGGAGAGGAAAATGGGGTCGCCCGGAACCAGGCGGTGGCATCGGGCAATCATCCTATCCACAGGAGCCCCTGTGCTGGGCTTGGACCAAGTGCCCAGAAGGATGTCCGTGAGGGCCTCATTGAATGGCAGCAGGGGCTCTGAAGAGGCCGCTGCCGGTTGAAGCACCTCGGTCAGGAGGTTAGTCCTAACCGCCACTGTAGGAAGCTCAAGGTTTAAGGCCTCAGCCGCCCTACGCAACACCACTGCGTATGATGCACCCTCCTCTGTTGCCACGGTAGGGGGAGAAAGCATGCCAAGGTCTGGAGAAGTGTCCAGACCACTGGCCTCACCCATCTCCTCTCTCCAGTCCGGTTTTTCTAACTGGTCTGCCAAAGGGTCCACAGACCCCTCCCAGTCCTCACCCTCCTCTGGTAGCCACTCAGGGCGATAGGGAACACCAGGGGAGAACAGGGGTACAATAGTACCGGCTGGCACCGGTCACGACGTCGGTCCGGCTCAGTGTCTACATTGAGGGGGGAGGCTGGGGTCGACGTTGGCTGGGGACACAACCAGCGTCGGAGGGGGCGGAGGTGTCGCCACTGGATTCGGCGCTGGAGGAGGTGTCACAAGGTTGACCGGCACCAATCTGGATCCAGGCCTCGATCCCTGTGGGCCCTGCCACGCCGGAGGCATCGAAGGCCTAGAACCCCCAGCCGAGTCTGCGGCACCCAAAGGCACGCCGGCGGAGTCGGGCTGCCCAAAAATAGAGTGAAGGGCTTCGTAAAAGCTACGAAGTTGGGCAGGGGTCGCCCCGGCTCCCGGAAAGGGAGGGAAGCTCGGGCCCGACGCAACAGGCTCCGCAGGCAGAGCCGGACGACTACCGTCCGCATCCCGCGTCGGCCGACGGACGGGGAGAACGCGAAGAGCGACGGTGCTTCTTCGCCTTCTTTTTGTGCTTCGACTTACCCCAAGACGAAGACTTCGACAAGGAGTGGTGGTGATGGCTCTGCGACCAATCTTGCGACCTCCATCTCAACCGGAACCTCGATCGGCACGGAGCCGAATGCCGGGCCTCCAGAAGCTTTCAGGACCGCTCCCGCAAAGTCTTCGGGGCCATGGCCCGGCAGTCGGAGTACGACTTCGGGTCGTGGTCGCGCTCCAGGCACCAGAGGCACACAAGATGGGGTACCGTCACCGACATCAGCTTGTGGCAGGAGCCACAAGGCTTGAAGCCGGTCCGCCGAGATGACATCCCTGTGCACCAGGAGGCAAAAGACTAAAAAAAAAAAAAAGTTGACAAAAGTCGCAAAAAGAGTCAAAAAGTGACTCGAGGTACCGTTCTCTCCGGATCTGCGCTGGCTGGCGTGGAAAAAGAAAGAACTGACGTCAGCGCGCAGTGGCAGCGTCTAAGTAGATACTGCGATGTCATTCCGGCGACCACGACCACAACGAATGCGGAGTCGACCGACGCCACCTACCGACGTGCAGGGGTACTGCTGAAGAAAAAATTCTCTGGATCCAGTCTGACGCCTGGGGGTAATTCTAAGGTGAGGAATCCATAACTAATAGTCTCTTTCAGATAATGTTCCTAGCTATGTTGCACAGCAGTGCACATCGTTCATCACAGATCTCTCTCTGGCAGCTGTTTATTCTCAAAACTGCTAGAGCTCTTAATTACAGTGGAGGAGGCCATAAGTAGGGTGTCCACTTGGAAGACTCCTGGACCGGACGGCTTTACACAGGAGTGCTATACCAAATCCAGATCCCTACTGGCCCGGCACCTACTAGCTATGTTCCATGAGGCAGTGACAGTGAGGGCTCTAGCATCTGAACTGGATCTGGCGATAACTGCTGTGGTGCCCATGCCCGGAGGCCCACCGGAGCTATGCTCCTTTTATCAGCCAGTATCCCTGATAAGTACTGAAGCACAAGTTACTAACTTGTGTAACGATATATCTGTAAGAGACAGTAGTTAGTGACAGATTCCTCACCTTAGAATATCCCCAGGCGTCAGGCTGGATCCGGAACGTTTTTGCGTAGCAGTACTCTTGCGCGTCGGTAGGCGGCGTCGTGCGGCTCCGCGTCCGTCGTCGGCGTCGTGATCGCCGGGATGACGTCGCGGGCAGTACTTAGACGCCGCCCCTGCGCGCTGACGTCAGTTCTGTACACGACTTTCCGCGACAGGAACGCAGAGCCATGCAAGAAGCTGACATCGGTGTCTGAAAAATACTAGGGCCCTGAAAGGGATGTCCTTAACCCTAGAAATCAGTTTGCAGAACGGGGAGGATGGGTGGGGCGGTAAGGAATCTGTCACTAACTACTGTCTCTTACAGATATATCGTTACACAAGTTAGTAACTTGTGCATCTGAAAGAGACACGTTAGTGACAGATTCCTTACCTTAGAATAGATACCCCAGCAATACCAACCCCGGTGGTGGGTCTGCGAACAAAGATCAGGCAAGGAAGTCCCGGAGGACAGAACGGCCAAAGAAGCCGTCCCTCCGGACCTGACTGTCAAGGCAGTAATGCTTGGTAAACGTGTGCAGCGAGGCCCACGTAGCTGCCTGACAGATATCCTGCAGCGGAACACCGCGGCCTAAGGCCGTGGTAGCAGCCGTTGCCCTGGTGGAATGGGCACGCAGCCCAACAGCAGGCTCCTTCTTAGCCAAAGAATAGCAGGCTTTGATACACAAGGTTACCCAGCGGGAAATGGTTCTCTTGTGCACCGCCCAACCTTTTTTGGCGCCCACGTAGCCAACAAAGAGCTGGTCATCCACCCGGAAATGTTGTGTGCGGTTGATATAAAAGGAAAGCGCACGTATTGGGTCCAGACGGTGGAGCCTCTCTTCCTCTCTGGAAGGATGCGGAGGCGGAAAGAAGGTGGGCAAAGTGATGGTCTGCCCAATGTGGAAGGCAGTAACCACCTTTGGCAAGAAGGACGGACGCGTCCTAAGAACAACCTTGTCTGGATGGACAGACAGAAAGGGAGGTTTGCATGATAGAGCCTGGAGCTCACTCACCCGCCGAGCGGAGGTGATGGCCACCAGAAAGGCTGTCTTCAGAGTCAGAAGACGAAGAGGACAGTTATGTAGAGGCTCAAAGGGAGCGCACATGAGAAAGGTAAGAACCAAGTTCAAGTCCCACTGAGGCATCACAAACGGAACAGGAGGGAAGAGGTGTGTAATGCCTTTTAGGAACCTGTTAACAACAGGGGACTTGAAAAGGGAGGGCTGATCAAGAAGCCTGAGGAAGGCTGAGATAGCCCTTGATGGTACACAGGGCAGAACCCTGTTGGGCCAGAGAAAGAAGGAACAGAAGAACCTCAGAAAGAGGGGCAGAGAGGGGATTCACAGCCTTTGCTGTGCACCATGCCACAAACTTGTTCCACCTGCAGGCGTATACCACCTTAGTGGAGGGAGGCCTGGCTGCCAGAATCACATCACAAACTTCGGGAGGCAAGTCGAAAGGAATCAACTGCCGCCGCTCAATCTCCACGCAAGCAGGTGGAGGCTGGACAGGTTCGGGTGGAGGACCGTCCCCTGCTGCTGCGACAGAAGATCCTCCCGAAGAGGCAGACGGATCGGGGGATCGACGCTCATACTGAGTAGCTCGGGATACCAAACTCTTCGAGCCCAGTCCGGAGCGAAATTCCAACGCGCAGAACTGATGACATTGCGCGTTCTCTTCGGTGGCGAATAGATCTAACCAAGGCTCTCCCCACTGTAGAAAGAGTCCATGCGCCACCTCCGAGTGAAGACGCCATTCGTGATCCATCATGCACCTGCGGCTGAGTTCGTCCGCCCTGGCGTTCAGAGAACCTGCCAGGTGTTGAACCATCAGGAACATGTCCTGATGTTCCAGCCATGTCCAGAGGCGCAGAGCCTCCTGACAAAGGGTCCAAGACCACACCCCGCCCTGTTTGTTGCAGTACCACATGGCGGTGGTGTTGTCTGTGAACACCTGCACTACCTTCCCTTTGACAGAGGGAAGGAATGCCTTGAGTGCAAGTCGGATCGCCCGGAGCTCCAGAAGGTTGATATGGAGCCGGGACTCCGCCGGAGACCAGAGGCCTCTGATCTCCGCCTCTCCCATGTGACCGCCCCACCCCAGAAGGGACGCGTCCGTCACAACTGTGTGCTCTGGCTGGGGAAGGGAAAGGGATCTGCCCATGACCCATCGCCGGTTCGAGAGCCACCACTGCAACTGTGTTGCAGTTCCCTCCGAGATCTGGACGTGATCGGACAGGTTGCCCTGGTGCTGCGCCCACTGGAACTTCAGGTCCCACTGCAGAGCCCGCATATGCCATCTGGCATGATCGACCAGCAGGATGCAGGCCATGAGGCCCAGCAGCCTCAGGGTCATCCGTACCGAAACCCAGGATAAAGGCTGAAAGATCGGAATCATAGCCTGAATATCCCGGACTCGCCGTTCGGGAGGATAGGCCCGAAACTGCGTCGTGTCCAGAACTGCTCCGATGAAAAGGAGCTGTGGAGAAGGAATCAGGTGCGACTTCGGCACATTGATGGAGAACCCCAGCGAGTGCAGGAGTTCGGCCGTAGTCTGGAGGTGGGAGACGACTGCCTGGGACGAGGCCGCCTTCAGCAGCCAGTCGTCGAGGTAGGGGAAGACTGTAACCCCTGCCAGGCGCAGATGAGCTGCGACCACCGCCAACACTTTCGTGAACACCCGAGGGGCACTTGTGAGGCCAAAGGAGAGCACGGTGAATTGAAAATGCTTGAGGCCCACCATGAACCGGAGGTAACGCCGGTGGGCCGGCAGGACGGGGATGTGGAAATAAGCGTCCTGCAAGTCCAACGCTACCATCCAGTCTCCAGGGTCGAGGGCAGTCAAGACCTGAGCTAAGGTGAGCATCTTGAACTTCTCCTTCCGGAGGAAGCGATTGACGTTCCGGAGGTCCAAGATAGGACGCATGTCCTCCTTGTCCTTTTTGGGCACCAGAAAGTAGTGGGAGTAGCAACCACGTCCTACTTCTGGGGTCGGAACATGCTCGATGGCCCTCTTGGCCAAGAGGGCCATGACTTCCTTCTGCAGAAGCACCAAGTGATCCCCTGACATGCGGTGGAATTGAGGTGGCATGGCTGGGGGGGTGGTCTCGAAGGGGAGGGAGTAGCCCCTTCGGACAATGTCCAAGACCCACCTGTCCGAGGTGATGGCACGCCAGTGGGCAAGATGATGGCGGACCCTGCCCCCTACTGGCGTGCTGTGCACCTGAAAAGAAGGACTAGAAGGGCTTGGAGGCCGCGGACGGGGCGGGGTTGGTGGCCTGACCCGCACGCTGGTTGCCCGATCCGCCACGGCGGAAACCACGTCCTCGGCCACGCGAAGACGCTTGCTGCGCGGGCCGGTGGCTGGGTAGCGGACGTGACTGGGCGCCCCTTCCGTGGCCACGAAAGGGGCGAAAAGCAGAGGTTAGCGGAGGGCGCACAGCAGAAAGGCCCAGGGACTTGGCAGTAGCCCGTGAGTCCTTAAAACGCTCCAGCGCATGGTCTGCTTTGGTACCAAAAAGACCGACTCCATCAAAGGGCATGTCCATGAGTGTGTTTTGGACATCACCCGAGAAACCAGTTGTCCTCAGCCAGGCGTGGCGACGCAGCGCCACTGTCGTTGCAAGCGATCTGCCCAGCGAGTCGGCGGTATCAAGGCCACAACGGATGGTGTACTTTGCCGCATCCCTTCCTTCCGCAATGGCGCGGGAAAGCAGTGTCTGGACCTCCTCAGGACACTGGGGCAAAACGAGCGCCACCGAATCCCACAGAGAGTGGGAGTATCGGCCCAAAAGGCAAGCGGTGTTGACGGACCGCAAGCCAGCACTGGAGGAAGAAAAGGCCTTCTTCCCAAATTGATCCAGGCGTTTGGATTCCCTATCCGGAGGGGCGGTAGGGAAGGCGGTTTGGGAGGCAGAGGCTTGGACAACCAAGCTCTCAGGGGTGGGATGTTGAGAGAGAAACAAGGGGTCGCCCGGAGCAGTGCGATGGCGTCGGGCCACGTTCCTATCCACAGGAGCCCCTGTGGCGGGCTTGGACCAGGTGCCCAAAAGAACGTCAGAAAGTGCATCATTAAACGGCAGCAATGGCTCCGAGGAGGTAGCTGCCGGCTGAAGCACTTCCGTCAGGAGGTTAGTCCTGACAGCCACTGTAGGCAATTGGAGGTGTAAGGCTCCAGCTGCTCTACGCAACACCGTTGCGAAATTTGCTCCCTCCTCCGTAGCCACGGAAGGAGGAGACAGCATGCCAGTGTCAGGGGAAGTGTCCAGACCACTGGCATCCCCAAGTTCCTCTGCCCAGTCGTGATCATAGTCACACTGCTGTGTGAGAGGGTCATCCGACCGCTCCCAGCTCTACTGGTCCTCCTCAGGTTGAAAATAAGGAGGAGGAGGGACGTCCGGGACCCAAGGTCTTATCGGCGCCGGAGTCGGTGTCGGGCGACGTCGGTCCGACGCCGCGTCCGGAGATAACTGGGGAACGACGCCGCCTGGAGCCCCGGGCGGCGTCAGGAACGGCACCGGGGACGTCGGCGGAGGCGTGGTTAGGTCAACCGGCGTCGATGGGGGTTGCGGTACCACCGGAGCCGGGATCGAGGCCGGGGCCGAAGCCGGGAGCGAGGCTGGTGGGACAGGCGGCGCCGGGGCAATCCCATTAGGGTCTGCGGGGCCCGAAGGCGCACCGGAGGGGCCTTGAGGCCCTACGAGGCGGGCCATGGCCGACAGGAATTCCTGTATTTCGGCCGGAGTCGCCCCCGAACCCGGGAAGGACGGGTAATGCGGGGGCGGCACCACAGGTACATCCGGAGCCGCGGGGACGGTGCCGACAGGGGCCTCAGTCGAGTCGCAAGACCGGCGAGGCGAAGTCTTAGAGCGATGGTGCATCTTAGACTTTTTGTGCTTCGACTTAACCGAGGAGTGCGAAGACTTGGACTCCGATGACGGGCGAGGACTCCGCGACCGGCCCCTCGACCTCTCCCGTGACCGGGGCTTGGTGCGGCGCGGAGCCGACTGCCGGACCTCGAGGAGCTTTCGAGACCGCTCTCGCAAAGCCTTCGGGTGCAAGGCTCGGCAGTCGGAACACGACTTCGTGTCGTGGTCGCGGCCGAGACAGTAGAGACACTCTAAGTGCGGGTCTGTGATCGACATCATTCGACCACAGGCGTCGCATGGCTTGAAGCCGGGCATCCCTACCGACACCGTGGAGCCGAGATGACTCAAAGAAAACAGTGAAAAATCACCAAAAAGTTAGTCAAAAAATGACTAGGGCACTGCTCTTCCCGGATCTGCGCTTAATGGCGCGGAAAAAAGAAGAACTGATGTCAGCGCGCAGGGGCGGCGTCTAAGTACTGCCCGCGACGTCATCCCGGCGGTCCCAACGCCGACGACGGACGCGGAGCCGCACGACGCCGCCTACCGACGCGCAAGGGTACTGCTACGCAAAAACTTTCCGGATCCAGCCTGATGCCTGGGAATATTCTAAGGTAAGGAATCTGTCACTAACGTGTCTCCTTCAGATACTTAGATATTTGCAAAACTTTTAGTTAGGAGATTGTTTGTTACGTCCCTGATCCAGCCAGATCACCAAGTGGCCAAGGCGATTGGTCCAGTGTATTTAGAGTTATCCATGATCTCCCTGCAGTCTGGTGTTGTGCCAGAACACTGAAAAAGAACAAACATAATTCCCCTTCTAAAAAAAATCTAATGCTGACCCCAAAGTCCTTTCGAACTTTTGACTGGTCTCCTTGCTCCCAGCTATTTCAAAGACTCTTGAAAAGATTGTGAATACCCAACTCACAGAGTTCCTAACCACCGGTAACCTTCTGCACCCATCCCAATCTGGCTTCAGTGCCTGGCACAGCACTGAAACAGCATTACTGGAAATAACGGAATCTATCAAGTTGAGTCTAGATCTCGGCCATAATGTTGCTTTAATTCTGAGGCATTTGATACTGTTTTGCATGACATCTTGTACCAAAGGCTGGAGACTGTTGGGATGGGTGAAATGGCTCTGAACTGTCTGGGCTCTTTCCTAGAGCAGAGAGCAAGTAGTATGGATGAAGCCCTTCTTTTAAGAAGTGAAATCATTAAAATGCGGGGTGCCACAGGGCTGGTCACTGAGCCTCACTCTTTTTAACATTTATATGGCTGCCTTGGCATTTTTAGTAGAGCCATTCAGCATTAAAATTGTCTTGTATGCGAAAGAGACGCACAAGTTACTAACTTGTGTAACGATATATCTGTAAGAGACAGTAGTTAGTGACAGATTCCTTACCTTAGAATATCCCCAGGCGTCAGGCTGGATCCGGAAAGTTTTTGCGTAGCAGTACCCTTGCGCGTCGGTAGGCGGCGTCGTGCGGCTCCGCGTCCGTCGTCGGGACCGCCGGGATGACGTTGCGGGCAGTACTTAGACGCCGCCCCTGCGCGCTGATGTCAGTTCTGTACACGACTTTCCGCGCCAGGAACGCAGAGCCATGCAAGAAGCTGACATAGGTGTTTGAAAAATACTAGGGCCCTGAAAGGGATGTCCTTAACCCTAGAAATCAGTTCGCAGAACGGGGAGGATGGGTGGGGCGGTAAGGAATCTGTCACTAACTACTGTCTCTTACAGATATATCGTTACACAAGTTAGTAACTTGTGCATCTGAAAGAGACACGTTAGTGACAGATTCCTTACCTTAGAATAGATAGCCCAGCAATACCAACCCCGGTGGTGGGTCTGCGAACTAAGATCAGACGAAGAAGTCCCGGAGAACAGAACGGCCAAAGAAGCTGTCTCTCCGGACTTGGCTGTCAAGGCAGTAATGTTTGGTAAACGTGTGCAGCGAGGCCCACGTAGCTGCCTGACATACATCCTGTAACGGAACCCCGCGGCCTAAAGCCGTGGTAGCCGCCGTTGCCCTGGTGGAATGGGCACGCAGCCCAACAGGAGGCTCCTTCTTAGCCAAAGAATAGCAGGCTTTGATACACATGGTGACCCAGCGGGAGATGGTCCTTTTGTGTACCGCCCGACCTTTTTTGGCGCCCACGTAGCCAACAAAGAGCTGGTCATCCACCCGGAACTGTTGTGTGCGGTTGATGTAAAAAGAAAGCGCACGTTTTGGGTCCAGACGGTGGAGCCTCTCCTCCTCTCTGGAAGGATGCGGACGCGGAAAGAAGGTGGGCAAAGTGATGGTCTGCCCAATGTGGAAGGCAGTAACCACCTTTGGCAAGAAGGACGGACGTGTCCGAAGAACAACCTTGTCTGGATGAACAGACAGAAAGGGGGGTTTGCATGAAAGAGCCTGGAGCTCACTCACCCGCCGAGCGGAAGTGATGGCCACCAGAAAGGCTGTCTTCAGAGTAAGAAGACGAAGAGGACAGTTATGCAGAGGCTCAAAGGGAGCGCACATTAAGAAAGTAAGAACTAAGTTCAAGTCGCACTGAGGCATTACAAACGGAACAGGAGGAAAGAGGTGTGTAATGCCTTTAAGAAACCTGTTAACCACAGGGGACTTGAAAAGGGAGGGCTGATCAGGAAGCCTGAGGAAGGCCGATATCGCACAAAGATAGCCCTTGATGGTACCCAGGGCAGAACCCTGTTGGGCCAGAGAAAGAAGGAACAGAAGAACCTCAGAAAGAGGGGCAGAAAGGGGATTCACAGCCTTTGCTGCGCACCATGCCACAAACTTGTTCCACCTGCAGGCGTATACCACCTTAGTGGAGGGACGCCTGGCTGCCAGAATCACATCACAAACTTCGGGAGGCAAGTCGAAAGGAATCAACTGCCGCCGCTCAATCTCCACGCAAGCAGGTGTAGACTGAACAGGTTCGGGTGGAGGACCGTCCCCTGCTGCTGCGACAGAAGATCCTCCCGAAGAGGCAGACGGATCGGGGGATCGACGCTCATACTGAGTAGCTCGGGATACCAAACTCTTCGAGCCCAGTCCGGAGCCACAAGAAGGACTTGGGCCCGGTCGCGCCGAATCTTCTTCAACACTCTGGGTAGTAGTGGTATAGGCGGAAAGGCGTACAACAGACCGCAACTCCACTCGCGACGAAAGCGTCGCCGAGCGAGTGCCGCCTTGGAAATTCCAACGCGCAGAGCTGCTGACATTGCGCGTTCTCTTCGGTGGCGAACAGATCTAACCAAGGCTCTCCCCACTGCTGAAAGAGACCTTGCGCCACCTCCGAGTGAAGACGCCATTCGTGATCCATCATGCACCTGCGGCATGAGTTCGTCCGCTCTGGCGTTCAGGGAACCTGCCAGGTGTTGAACCATCAGGAATATGCCCTGATGTTCCAGCCATGTCCAGAGGCGCAGAGCCTCCTGACATAGGGTCCACGACCCCACCCCGCCCTGTTTGTTTCAGTACCACATGGCGGTGGTGTTGTCTGTGAACACCTGCACTACCTTCCCTTTGACAGAGGGAAGGAATGCCTTGAGTGCAAGTCGGATCGCCCGGAGCTCCAGAATGTTGATATGGAGCCGGGACTCCGCCGGAGACCAGAGGCCTCTGATTTCCGCCTCTCCCATGTGACCGCCCCATCCCAGAAGGGACGCGTCCGTCACAACTGTGTGCTCTGGCTGGGGAAGGGAGAGGGATCTGCCCATGACCCATTGCCGGTTCGAGAGCCACCACTGCAACTGTTTTGCAGTCCCCTCCGAGATCTGGACGTGATCGGACAGGTTGCCATGGTGCTGCACCCACTGGAACTTCAGGTCCCACTGCAGAGCCCGCATATGCCATTTGGCATGATCGACCGGCAGGATGCAGGAGGCCATGAGGCCCAGCAGCCTCCGGGTCATTCGTACCGAAACCCAGGATAGAGGCTGAAAGATCGGAATCATAGCCTGAATATCCCGGACTCGCCGTTCGGGAGGATAAACCCGAAACTGCGTCGTGTCCAGAACTGCTCCGATGAAAAGGAGCTGTGGAGAAGGAATCAGGTGCGACTTCGGCACGTTGATGGAGAACCCCAGCGAGTGCAGGAGTTCGGCCGTAGTCTGGAGGTGGGAGACGACTGCCTGGGACGAGCCCGCCTTCAGCAGCCAGTCGTCGAGGTAGGGGAAGACTGGAACCCCTGCCCGGCGCAGATGAGCTGCGACCACCGCCATCACTTTTGTGAACACCTGAGGTGCGCTGGTAAGGCCAAAAGGGAGCACGGTGAACTGAAAATGCTCGAGGCCTACCGTGAACCGCAGGTAACGCCGGTGGGCCGGCAGGACGGGGATGTGAAAATAAGCGTCCTGCAAGTCCAACGCTACCAACCAGTCTCCAGGGTCGAGGGCAGTCAAGACCTGAGCTAGGGTGAGCATCTTGAACTTCTCCTTCCGGAGGAAGCGATTGACGTTCCGGAGGTCCAAGATAGGACGCATGTCCTCCTTGTCCTTTTTGGGCACCAGAAAGTAGTGGGAGTAGCAACCACGTCCTACTTCTGGGGTCTTAACGCGCTCGATGGCCCTCTTGGCCAAGAGGGCCGTAACTTCCTTCTGAAGAAGCACCAAGTGATCCCCTGACATGCGGTGGAATTGAGGTGGCATGGCTGGGGGGATGGTCTCGAAGGGGAGGGAGTAGCCCCTTCGGACAATGTCCAAGACCCACCTGTCTGAGGTGATGCCACGCCAGTGGTGAAGGTGATGGCGGACCCTGCCCCCTACTGGCGTGCTGTGCACCTGAAAAGAAGGACTAGGAGGGCTTGGAGGCCGCGGCGGGGTTGGTGGCCTGACCCGCACGCTGGTTGTCTGACCCGCCACGGTGGGAGCCACGTCCTCGGCCACGCGAAGACGTTTGCTGCGCGGGCCGGTGGCTGGGCAGCGGACGTGACTGGGCGCCCCTTCCATGGCCACGAAAGGGGCGAAAAGCAGACTGCTGCGGAGGGCGTACAGCAGAAAGGCCCAGGGACTTGGCCGTAGCCCGCGAGTCCTCAAAGCGCTCCAGCGCATGGTCTGCCTTGTTCCCAAAAAGACCGATCCCATCAAAGGGCATGTCCATAAGGGTGTTTTGGACATCACCCGAGAAACCAGTGGTTCTCAGCCAGGCATGACGGCGCAGCGCCACTGTCGTCGCAAGCGATCTGCCTAGCGAGTCGGCGGTATCAAGGCCACATCTGATGGTGTACTTTGCAGCATCTCTTCCCTCCGCAATGGCGCGGGTAAGCAGTGTCTGGACCTCCTCAGGACACTGGGGCAGAACTTGCGCCACCGAATCCCACAAGGAGTGGGAATATCGGCCCAAGAGGCAAGTGGTATTGACGGACCGCAAGCCAGCACTGGAGGAAGAAAAGACCTTCTTCCCAAATTGATCCAGGCGTTTGGATTCCCTATCCGAAGGCGCTTTGGGAAGCAGAGGCTTGGACCACCAAGCTCTCAGGGGTGCGGTGTTGGGAGAGGAACAGGGGGTCGCCCGGAACAGGGCGATGGCGTCAGGCCACGTTCCTATCCACAGGAGCCCCTGTGGTGGGCTTGGACCAGGTGCCCAAAAGAACGTCTGAAAGCGCCTCATTAAACGGCAGCAGTGGCTCCGAGGAGGTAGCCGCCGGCTGAAGCACTTCCGTCAGGATGTTAGTCCTGACAGCCACTGTAGGCAACTGGAGGTGTAAGGCCCCAGCTGCTCTACGCAACACCGTTGCAAAGTTCGCTCCCTCCTCCGTTGCCACGGAAGGAGGAGACCGCATGCCAGAGTCAGGGGAGGTGTCCAGACCACTGGCATCCCCAAGCTCCTCAGCCCAGTCCTGATCAAACTCACACTGCTGTGTGAGAGGGTCATCAGACCCCTCCCAGTTCTCCTCGTCCTCCAATTCTGGTTCAAAATAAGGAGGAGGGACATGTGGGACCCAAGGTCTCATCGGCGTCAGAGCCGGTGTCGAGCGACGCCGGTCCGGCGAGAACCGGGGAACGACGCCGCCCGGAGCCCCGGGCGTCGTCGGGAACGGCACCGGAGAGATCGGCGCCGGTGGAGGTGTCGTCAGGTCAACCGGCATCGATCGGGGTTGTGGCAGCACCGGAGCCAGGGTTGAGGCCGGGGCCGGAGCCAAGGCTGGTGTGGCAGGCGGCGCCGGGACCGGAGTCGCCGGCGGCGCCGGAGAAACCCCATCAGGGCCCCAAG
The DNA here is from genome assembly GCA_963921515.1 of Calotriton arnoldi. NCBI lineage: Eukaryota > Metazoa > Chordata > Amphibia > Caudata > Salamandridae > Calotriton > Calotriton arnoldi. The sequence continues at coordinate 159,878 of CAWUFW010016583.1, read as the reverse complement.
GCGCACCGGGGGGACCTTGAGGCCCGAAGAGGCGGGCCATGGCCGACAGGAACTCCTGTATCTCGGCCGGAGTCGCCCCCGAACCCGGGAAGGACGGGTAATGCGGGGGCGGCTCCACAGGCACTCCCGGAGCCGCGGGGACGGTGCCGACAGAACCCTCAGCCGAGTCGCGAGACCGGCGAGGGGAAGTCGTCGAGCGATGACGCTTCTTTGACTTCTTATGCTTCGACTTACCGGAGGAGTGCGAAGACTTGGACCCCGACGACCGATGAGGACTCCGCGACCAGCCCCTCGACCTCTCACGTGACCGGGGCTTGGCGTGGCGCGGAGCCGACTGCCGGACCTCGAGGAGCTTTCGAGACCGCTCTCGCAAAGCCTTCGGATGCAAGGCCCGGCAGTCGGGGCACGACTTGGTGTCGTGGTCGCGGCAGTAAAGACACTCCTGATGCGGGTCTGTGATCGACATCATTCGGCCACAGGCGTCGCATGGCTTAAAGCCGGGCATCCCTACCAACACCTTCGGAGTCGAGAGACTCGAGAAAACAGTGAAAAAATCACCCCAAAATTTAGTCAAAAAATGACTAGGGCACTGCTCTTCCCGGATCTGCGCTTACTGGCGCGGAAAAAGAAAGAACTGACGTCAGCGCGCAGGGGCGGCATCTAAGTACTGCCCGCGACGTCATCCCGGCGATCCCGACGACGGACCCGCACGACGCCGCCTACCGAAGCGCAAGGGTACTGCTACGCAAAAACTTTCCGGATCCAGCCTGACACCTGGGGATATTCTAAGGTAAGGAATCTGTCACTAACGTGTCTCTTTCAGATACAGTGTTCTGACCTCATGGGGAGAGTACCTGCGCGCTCAGAGGTCAAGAACAATGCCTTTCCTGGGTGGAGGTGTTCACACCTCTCCCTGGTCAGGAAGAGCCATCTGTGGCGGAGAGCTTCAAAGGCCTTGCCGCCTTTGTAACGCAACCCCATACTCTAATGTTAGAAAGAGCAGGCCCCCCTTCCTGTCCTCACCCCCTTTTGGCGGGAGAACAGACGGAAACACTCAGCTAGAGTAGGTGGTTTGCAAACCTTTGCAAACTCCACCCCTCAGGAGCCGGAGGTGAGGTGAAGTACACTTTTCAGTACCCACCGTCTTGAAGATGGTGGCACTTGTTCAATCAGGGCTAAGTCTCTGTCCTCCTCCCACAGGAGGTGAGCAAAATAGATGGTGTAGACACCCCTGGTAATGGGCCCACAGAGTCGCATCAGCAGAGAAGACTGCAGAACACTACAGACTTGGCCCCAACCCCACCAGTCTGTAGCCCTCGACGATCCTGAGCCAAAAGAGGACTCGTCCTGCAGCCCAGTATCCCCCAAAACCTTGGGAAGACTGCCTGCCTTAGACAAAGATCAAGAGCTCCAGAGAACAGCAGATCTGTTCACGAGAAACAAACTTCAAGCAAGGCCTCTGCGACCAGAAAAACTGTGAAACCCTGCTCCTGGTTCCACCTCTGCAGCTGACGCCTCCAGCCTGAGTCCAAGTGGCCAACCAGTCCCAGTGAAGTTCCCCTGCACTCCAGAGCCCGAGTCCATCATGGGTTGACCCTTTCCGGACTTCTCTACGTCGTCTGCAGCCTCTGCACCGAGACCCCCTCAACCGCGACCTGCTCCAGGTAAGAAGTTTCTGACACCAAAAGACACCCTTGCACCTGCTGGCCCTGGGCAAGTGGACCAAAGGTGTCCCTATGTCCCCGAGCATCGCAGCACAAGTTACTAACTTGTGTAACGATATATCTGTAAGAGACAGTAGTTAGTGATAGATTCCTTACCTTAGAATATCCCCAGGCGTCAGGCTGGATCCGGAAAGTTTTGCGTAGCAGTACCCTTGCGCGTCGGTAGGCGGCGTCGTGCGGCTCCGCGTCCGTCGTCGGCGTTGTGATCGCCGGGATGACGTCGCGGGCAGTACTTAGACGCCGCCCCTGCGCGCTGACGTCAGTTCTGTACACGACTTTCCGCGCCAGGAACGCAGAGCCATGCAAGAAGCTGACACAGGTGTCTGAAAAATACTAGGGCCCTGAAAGGGATGTCCTTAACCCTAGAAATCAGTTCGCAGAACGGGGAGGATGGGTGGGCGGTAAGGAATCTATCACTAACTACTGTCTCTTACAGATATATCGTTACACAAGTTAGTAACTTGTGCATCTGAAAGAGACACGTTAGTGATAGATTCCTTACCTTAGAATAGATACCCCAGCAATACCAACCCCGGTGGTGGGTCTGCGAACAAAGATCAGACAAGGAAGTCCTGGAGGACAGAACGGCCAAAGAAGCCGTCCCTCCGGACCTGACTGTCAAGGCAGTAATGCTTAGTAAACGTGTGCAGCGAGGCCCACGTAGCTGCCTGACAGATAACCGGCAGCGGAACACCGCGGCCCAAGGCCGTGGTAGCAGCCGTTGCCCTGGTGGAATGGGCACGCAGCCCAACAGGAGGCTCCTTCTTAGCCAAAGAATAGCAGGTCTTGATGCACAAGGTAACCCAGCGGGAGATGGTCCTCTTGTGCACCGCCCGACCTTTTTGGCGCCCACGTAGCCAACAAAGAGCTGGTCATCCACCCGGAAGTGTTTTGTGCGGTCGATATAGAAGGAGAGCGCACGTTTTGGGTCCAGACGGTGGAGCCTCTCTTCCTCTCTGGAAGGATGCGGAGGCGGAAAGAAGGTGGGCAAAGTGATGGTCTGCCCAATGTGGAAAGCAGTAACCACCTTTGGCAAGAAGGACGGACGCGTCCGAAGAACAACCTTGTCTGGATGAACAGACAGAAAGGGAGGTTTGCAAGAAAGAGCCTGGAGCTCACTCACCCGCCGAGCGGAGGTGATGGCCACCAGAAAGGCTGCCTTTAGAGTCAGAAGACGAAGAGGACAGTTATGCAGAGGCTCAAAGGGAGCGCACATTAAAAAGGTAAGAACCAAGTTCAAGTCCCACTGAGGCATTACAAACGGAACAGGAGGGAAGAGGTGAGTAATGCCTTTTAAGAACCTGTTAACAACAGGGGACTTGAAAAGGGAGGGCTGATCAGGGAGCCTGAGGAAGGCCGAGATAGCACAAAGATAACCCTTGATGGTACCCAGGGCAGAACCCTGTTGGGCCAGAGAGAGAAGGAACAGAAGGACCTCAGAAAGAGGGGCAGAAAGGGGATCCACAGCCTTTGCTGTGCACCATGCCACAAATTTGTTCCACCTGCAGGCGTATACCACCTTAGTGGAGGGACGCCTGGCTGCCAGAATCACATCACAAACTTCGGGAGGCAAGTCGAAAGGAATCAACTGCCGCCGCTCAATCTCCACGCAAGCAGGTGTAGACTGGACAGGTTCGGGTGGAGGACCGTCCCCTGCTGCTGCGACAGAAGATCCTCCCGAAGAGGCAGACGGATCGGGGGATCTATGCTCATATTGAGTAGCTCGGGATACCAAACTCTTCGAGCCCAGTCCGGAGCCACAAGAATGACTTGGGCCCGGTCGTGCCGAATCTTCTTCAACACTCTGGGTAGAAGTGGTATAGGCGGAAAGGCGTACAACAGACCGCAACTCCACTCGCGACGAAAAGCGTCGCCCGAGCGAGTGCCGCCTTGGAAATTCCAACGCGCAGAACTGATGACATTGCGCGTTCTCTTCGGTGGCGAATAGATCTAACCAAGGCTCTCCCCACTGTAGAAAGAGTCCTTGCGCCACTTCCGAGTGAAGACGCCATTCGTGATCCATCATGCACCTGCGGCTGAGTTCGTCCGCCCTGGCGTTCAGAGAACCTGCCAGGTGTTGAACCATCAGGAACACGCCCTGATGTTCCAGCCATGTCCAGAGGCGCAGAGCCTCCTGACAAAGGGTCCAAGACCCCACCCCGCCCTGTTTGTTGCAGTACCACATGGCGGTGGTGTTGTCTGTGAACACCTGCACTACCTTCCCTTTGACAGAGGGAAGGAATGCCTTGAGTGCAAGCCGGATCGCCCGGAGCTCCAGAAGGTTGATATGGAGCCGGGACTCCGCCGGAGACCAGAGGCCTCTGATCTCCGCCTCTCCCAAGTGACCGCCCCATCCCAGAAGGGACGCGTCCGTCACAACTGTATGCTCTGGCTGGGGAAGGGAGAGGGATCTGCCCATGACCCATTGCCGGTTCGAGAGCCACCACTGCAACTGTTTTGCAGTCCCCTCCGAGATCTGGACGTGATCGGACAGGTTGCCCTGGTGCTGCGCCCACTGGAACTTCAGGTCCCACTGCAGAGCCCGCATATGCCATCTGGCATGATTGACCAGCAGGATGCAGGAGGCCATGAGGCCCAGCAGCCTCAGGGTCATCCTTACCGAAACCCAGGATAAAGGCCGAAAGATCGGAATCATAGCCTGAATATCCCGGACTCGCCGTTCGGGAGGATAGGCCCGAAACTGCGTCGTGTCCAGAACTGCTCCGATGAAAAGGAGCTGTGGAGAAGGAATCAGATGCGACTTCGGCACATTGATGGAGAACCCCAGCGAGTGCAGGAGTTCGGCCGTAGTCTGGAGGTGGGAGACGACTGCCTGGGACGAGCCCGCCTTCAGCAGCCAGTCGTCGAGGTAGGGGAAGACTGAAACCCCTGCCCGGCGCAGATGAGCCGCGACCACCGCCATCACTTTCGTGAACACCCGAGGGGCACTTGTAAGGCCAAAGGGGAGCACGGTGAACTGAAAATGCTCGTGGCCTACCGTGAACCGAAGGTAACGCCGGTGGGCCGGCAGGACGGGGATGTGGAAATATGCGTCCTGCAAGTCCAACGCTACCAACCAGTCTCCAGGGTCGAGGGCAGTCAAGACCTGAGCTAGGGTGAGCATCTTGAACTTCTCCTTCCGGAGGAAGCGATTGACGTTCCGGAGGTCCAAGATAGGACGCATGTCCTCCTTGTCCTTTTTGGGCACCAGAAAGTAGTGGGAGTAGCAACCACGCCCTACTTCTGGGGTCGGAACATGCTCGATGGCCCTCTTGGTCAAGAGGGCCGTGACTTCCTTCTGTAGAAGCACCAAGTGATCCCCTGACATGCGGTGGAGTTGAGGTGGCATGGCTGGGGGGTGGTCTCGAAGGGGAGGGAGTAGCCCCTTCGGACAATGTCCAAGACCCACCTGTCCGAGGTGATGGTGCGCCAGTGGGGAAGGTGATGGCGGACCCTGCCCCCTACTGGCGTGCCGTGCACCTGAAAGGAGGGACTAGGAGGGCTTGGAGGCCGCGGACGGGTTGGAGGTGGTGGCCTGACCCGCACGCTGGTTGCCCGATCCGCCACGGCGGAATCCACGTCCTCGGCCACGCGAAGACGCCTGCTGCGCGGGCCGGTGGCTGGGCTGCTGACGTGAAGGGGCGCCCCTACCGTGGCCACGATAGGGGCGAAAAGCAGAAGGCAGCGGAGGGCGTGTAGCAGAAAGGCCCAGGGACTTGGCAGTAGCCCGTGAGTCCTTAAAGCGCTCCAACGCATGGTCTGCTTTGGACCCAAAAAGACCGACTCCATCAAAGGGCATGTCCATGAGAGTATTCTGGACATCCCCTGAAAAACCAGTGGTTCTCAGCCAGGCGTGGCGGCGGAGCGCCACCGTCGTTGCAATCGACCTGCCCAGCGAGTCGGCGGTGTCAAGGCCACAACGGATAGTGTATTTGGCCGCATCCCTTCCTTCCGCAATGGCGCGGGAAAGCAGTGCCTGGACCTCCTCAGGGCACTGGGGCAAAACATCCGCCACCGAATCCCACAGAGAGTGGGTATAGCGGCCCAAAAGACAAGCGGTGTTAACGGACCGCAAGCCAGCACTGGAGGAAGAACAGTTGCGAGTCAGAGGGTCATCAGACCCCTCCCAGTCCTCCTGGTCCTCCTCTGGTTCAAAATAAGGAGGAGGAGGGACATTTGGGACCCAAGGGCCCATCGGCGCCGGAGCCGGCGTCGAGCGACGTCGCTCCGGGTCCATGTCCGGAGCCGGAAGGAACTGGGGGACGACGCCGCCCGGAGCCCAGGGCGGCGTCGAGAACGGCACCGGGAGACATCGGCGCCGGCGGAGGTGTCGTGAGGTCGACCGGCGTCGATGGGGGTTGTGGAGCCGGGATCGAGGCCGGGGCCGAAGCCGGAGCCGGGATCGAGGCTGGAGTCCCGGGCGACGCCGGGGCCGGAGCCGCCGGCGACGCCGGAGCAACCCCATCAGGGCCCGCGGGGCCCGAAGGCGCACCGGAGGGGCCTGAAGGCCCGAAGAGGCGGGCCATGGCCGACAGGAACTCCTGTACCTTGGCCGGATCCGCCCCCGAACCCGGGAAGGGCGGGTATGACGGGAGCGACTCCACAGGCAAGTCCGGGGCCGCGGGGGCGGGGACGGTGCCGGGAGGGGCCTCAGCCGAGTCGCGAGACCGGCGAGGCGAAGTCCGAGAGCGACGATGCTTCTGGACTTCTTGTGCTTAGACTTACCGGACGAAGAAGACTTCGACGCCGACGACCGGTGTGCACTCCGCGAGCGACCCCTGGACCTCTCACGCGACCGGGGCCTCCGTGGAGCCGAATGCCGGGCCTCGAGGAGCTTTCGAGACCGCTCTCGCAAAGCTTTCGGGTTGAGGGCCTGGCATTCGGGACAAGACTCGGTGTCGTGGCCTCGGCCGAGGCAGAAGAGACACTCCCAATGCGGGTCGGTGACGGACATCATCCGCGCACAGGCGCCGCATCGCTGAAGCCGGGCATCCCTACGACACCTTAAAGATGGAAAAAACAGTGAAAAAATCACCAAAAAGTATGGTCAAAAATTGACCAGGGCACTGCTCTTCCCGGATCTGCGCTTGCTGGCGCGGAAAAGAAGAACTGACGTCAGCGCGCAGGGGCGGCGTCTAAGTACTGCCCGCGACGTCATCCCGGCGATCACGACGCCGACGACGGACGCGGAGCCGCACGCACGCCGCCTACCGACGCGCAAGGGTACTGCTACGCAAAACTTTCCGGATCCAGCCTGACGCCTGGGGATATTCTAAGGTAAGGAATCTATCACTAACGTGTCTCTTTCAGATATTTAGCTCTCCAGCTGTTGGTTTCCTTAGAACGACCTACTGGCCTGAGCCTGCAGCCCTTTTCCAATTTTACCTTTCTCCATTGCTTTACACTGGGCACCCGACGATGTGTTGGCACCCTACACCCGGCAACCCCTGTGCCGCTGATGGTGTAGTGTTGGTGTTGCTTTGAACCCTGCCCAGTGCTTGCTTCAAGCAGCTGCTACTTACCTGTAAGCAGCCGCCATCCGATTCCCCATTCTTCATTTAGTTGTATTGGGCACCCAACACCGTATTTGCACCCTGCACCTGCCCGCCCCAGTGATGCTAGTGGTGTATGGTTGGTGCTGAACTGAACCTTGCCCAACACTGATCTTAACTCCCGAAGATTGGTGTTAAGTCAATGTTACCTATCTGTATGCTGAATGTTTTCTTCCACCCATAGGTTAACATTGCAAAGTCTGAAAATTGCAGTCTACTTTTGATATTGAAAAATATGTCTATTGCAAAACGTATTTACCTGAGACGAAGTTCTGTTGTTCTACAAAATAAATATAACCAAGTATTACTTTTTATAAATTGGTCTCTGATTTATTCATTGAGCGTGTGTCTCATTTATTCCCACTGTGTGTACAACAAATGCTTAACACTACCCTCTGATAAGCCTAACTGCTCGCCCACACTACCATAAAAGAGAATATAATTATTATCTACTTTAGCCTCTGGGGATTCACTGGACTCTCTGCACACAATACCTCTTTTTGGTATAGTATATAGAGAGCCAGTTGCCTACAGCGCCGGAGTGACGTTGTGGCACCTATATAGGTGCCTCCCCGGTGCGCTAACTTCAGTTACTTTTTCACAACTTTCCACGGCAGAAGCATGGAGCCATGAAGTAGACTGACACTAGTGTGTCAAACTAGGACCCTCAAAAGGATCAGCCCTGACCCTAAAAATCTGTCTGCAGAGCGGGGAGGAAGGGGTGGGTCGGTAAGGATTCTGCAGCTAGATATTGTCTCTACCAGATAAGGCGTTACGGAGGTAACTAACTTGTTCATCTGATACAGACTTCTAGCCACAGATTCCTTACCTTTGAATAGATACCCAGCCAATACCATCCCTGGAGGAGGGTCTGTGAACAAATATAAACTAGGAAATCCTTCAAGACTAAATGGGTGGAATGCCCATCCCTGCGGTCCTGACTTTCCAGGCAATAATGTTTAGTAAACATGTGCAGGGATGCTCACGTTGCTGCCTGCGTGATATCCAGGACTGGAACTCCGCGTGCTAACGAAGTAGTCACAGCTTTAGCTCTGGTGGAATGAGCTTGCAAGCCTTCAGGAGGCTGCTTCTTTGCTAACGTGTAGCAGATGTTGATGCAGAGTATGACCCATCGAGAGATGGTGCACTTCTGACCGCCCAACTCCTCTTTGCACCAACATACCCCACGAAGAGTTTGTCGTCCACCCGGAGCTCTAGTGTGCGGTCAAGGTAGAACGACAAAGCGCTTTTTGGGTCCAGATGGTGGAGTCGCTCCTTTTCTTTGGAAGGATTTGGAGGACCATAGAAGGTGGGCAAGGTGACAGATAAGCCCACATGAAATGGTTTGACTACTTTTGGCAAGAAAGAGGCCCTAGTGCACACCACCAGTTTGTCAGAGTAAACCGAGAAAAAGGGAGGCTTTGATGACGCAGCCTGCAACTCGCTTACCCTCTGGGAAGATGAAATTGCCACAAGAAAAGCTGTTTTAATCGTGAGCAGCCTGAGAGGACAATTGTGAAGAGGCTTGAAAGGAGCACACATCAAGAATGTGAGGACCAAATTAAGGTCTGAAGAATAATAAAAGGAGACGGAGGGAACATATGTACAAGGCCCTTCAGAAATCTATTTCCAATAGGGGACTTACATAAAGAGGGTTGGTCAGGCAGCTGCAAGAAGGCAGAGAGAGCAGAAAAATAGACCTTCAGAGAACCCAAAGCAGAGCAATGGTAAGAACAAAAAGCAAAATGTCAGAAGTTGGAAACAGAAAGGTGATCAATTGACTTTTCTGTACAATACAATACAAATTGCTTCCAACTACAAGAATATACCGTCTTGGTGGAGGGATGCCTGGCTTCCAGACTAACACTGCAGACTTGGGAAGGAAGGTCGAAGGCTATCAACTGCTGCTGCTCAATCTCCACGCAAAGCAGCGGAGAGTTGACAGGTTCGAGTGGAGGACCCCCGCTGCTGCTGCAACAGAAGATCCTCCCAAAGGGTCAGCCTGATATGAGGATCCATGACCATGCTTAGTTGCTCGGGATAACAGACTCTCTGTGCCCAGTCCAGAGCTACAAGGATGACTTGGGCCCAGTTGTTCCCGATTTTCTTGAGAACTCTGGACAGGAGTGGTACGGCTGAAAGGTGTACATGAGGCCTGAGCTCCACTAGCGACTAAAAGCTTCTCCGAACAAGTGCCGCCTTGGAAACTCCAGTGTACAAAACTGCTGATATTGCGCGTTCTCCACGGAGGCAAACGGATCTAACCAAGACTCTCCCCACTGCTGAGAGAGACCTTGAGCTACCTCTGGTTGGAGACGCCATTGGTGATCCGCTAGGCATAGACGGCTGAGTTAGTCTGCCCTAGTGTTCAGGGAACCTGCCAGGTGTTGAACCACCAGGGAAATGCCCTGCTGTTCCAGCCATGTCCAGAGACGCAGGGCCTCTTGACAAAGATTCCAAGAACCCACCCTGCCCTGTTTGTTGCAGTACCACATGTCGGTGGTGTTGTCTGAACACTTGTACCAGCCTTTCCTTGATGGAGGGTAGAAAGGCATTCAATGGCAACTGGATCGCTTGGAGCTTCAACAGGTTGATGTGGAGCCCAGATTCTGTAGGAGACCAGAGTTCTCTGATCTTCTCCTCTCCCAGAGAGCAGCCCCATCCTAGAAGTGAGGCATCTGTCACTACTGTGAGATCTGGTTGGGGAAGGGGTCTGCCTCTGACCCAATTGTGGTTTGTTAGACACCACTCCAAATCCTTTGCAGTCCCCTCCGAGATCTTGACCAGGTAGGAGAGATTTCCCTGATGCTGTGTCCACTGGAACTTCAAGACCCACTGCAGATCCCGCATATACCATCTGGCATGTGTGACCGACCAGCAGGATACACGAGGCCATGAGGCCCAGCAGCCTCAGAGTCAGCCTCATCAGGATAGAGGCTGAATATCTGGGACTCGGCGCTCAGGAGGATAAGCCCGAAACTGCATTGTGTCCAGAACAGCTCTGATAAAAGGGAGTGTCTGAGAGGGAGTCAGGTGTGACTTCGGCATGTTGATAGTGAACCCCTGTGAATGCAGGAGATCTGCCGTAGCCTGGAGGTGGAAGACTAGTCTGGGGCGAGCCCGCCTTCAACAGCCAATCGTCAACATAGGGGTGACTGACACCCCTGATCTCTGCAGAAATGCTGCAATCACCACCATCACTTTTGTGAGCACTTGAGGGGCGCTGGTAAGGCCAAAGGGGAGCACGGTAAACTGAAAGTGCTCATGGCCTACCGTGAACCGCAGATAAAGCTAGTGGGCAGGCTGGATGTAGAAATAAGTGTCCTGCAAATCCAACACTACCATTTAGTCTTCTGGATCCAGGGCAAACAAGACCTGAGCTAGAGTGAGCATCTTCGATTTCTCCTTTTTAAGGAAAAGGTTGAGGGCTCGGAGGACTGGGATAGGACAAAGGCCCTTGTCCTTTTTGGGGACCAGAAAGCAGTGGGAATAACAACCACAGCCTACTTCTGTCCCCAGAACCCTCTCTATGGCTCTCTTGGCCAAGAGAGCCATGACTTCCTCATGCAGCAAGGACAAATGATCCTCCATCAGCCGGTCGTAAGATGGAGGTATGGAGAGAGGTGTGGTGTCGTAGGGAGAGGGAGTGGCCCTTTCGGATGATCTGCAAAACCCACCTGTCTGATGTTATGGACTGCCAGTGGTGAGGATGATTGTGGATCCTGCCACCAACTGGACGCCCATGATCCAAAAGGGCAAGATTAGGAAGGTTTGGAGGCTGCAACTGCAGGACGGGTGGTGGCTGGACCAGACCGCTGGCTACCCGACCCACGAGGCCAGTAGGAACCGTGCCCTCATCTATGCAGAGGCTGGGAAGCTTGTGAAGCTCGGTGGCTGGGATAGGGTTGGCGCGTTGAAAACCCCTTCCATAGCCACAAAAGGTGTGCAAGGCAGACTGGGGATGACGTGGGGCAGCCAAGAGACCCAAGGACTTGGCCGTAGCCTGCGAGTCCTTAAAGTGCTCCAGCGCCGATCCAGCCTGGTCTCCGAAGAGACGAGTGACATCGAAGGGCATGCCCATAAGGGAAGCCTGGACATCCCCTGGAGAACCAGTCGTTTCTCAGCCAGGCATGGCGCCTCAAGCCACCGTCAAGGAAACTGCTCTGCCCAGGGAGTCGGTCGTGTCCAGACCACAACGGATCATGAACTTTGCAGCGTTTCTCCAGTCTAACGGCTTGGGAGAGAATGGCCAGTGTCTCCTCCTTGACCTGAGGCAGCACTTTCAGAACCGTACCCCACAGTGTGTGGGAATAGCAGCGCAATAGGCATGTTGTGTTTACGGACCGCAATGCCAGGCTGGCAGAAGAAAACATTTTCTTCCCCATGGAGTACAGCCTCTTAGCATCCATGTCTGGGGGTGAGGTAGGGAATGCGCCCTGGAATGTGGAAGCTTGGACCACCAAGTTGTCCTGGGTAGGGTGCTGGGTGAGGAAGTTTGGCTCCCCAGGAGCGGTGGCGACAGGCAATCGTCCTATTCCCAGTAGGCCCTGTGCTGGGCTTGGACCAGGTTCCCAGAAGGACGTCATAGAGGGCATCAATGAATGGGAGTAGGGGTTCTGAGGAGCAGACTCCCCGTTGCAGGTCCTCAGTCAAGAGATTAGTCTTGACAACTACAGAGGGCAGCTGAATGGTCAAGGACCTCAGCTGCTCTTTGTACCACCAATGCATAAGAAGCTCCCTCCTCCGTAGCCATGGTAGAGAGAGAAAGCATGCCCGGATCATGAGAGGTATCTAGTCAGCTGGCATCACCCAGTTCCTCACACCAGTCCATTTGGGGCTCATATGGCTAGTATTCTAGAGGGTCCAGTGGCCCCTCCCACTCCTCTCCAAGGCCTAGCCTGTAGGAATAGGACTCAGGATTTGATATAGGACCTGAAGGTCCTGGCGGCGTCTGAGTCAGGTGACACCCTTCTGGGTCCGTATTGGAATCGGGATGATAATGGGGCTGGCACCACCATAGGCACCGGCAGCGTCTGCATCGGGACCGGCGTAGGGGAAGGTCAAAGCGGTATGACCGGCGCCAATCCGAATCCATTATCGGATCCATTGGGCCCGCTGGAGGCGCAAAGGTTCCTCGACGGAGTCGGACCGCCCAGAAAAGGGGCGAAAGCCCTCATAAAACTCTTCAAGTTGGGCGGGGGTTGCTCAGGCTTCCGGATATACAGGGAGGTGCAGAGCCGACCCAGGCACAAGCTCCGAAGAACCAGGCCTCGGATGCTGATGCCCCTTCGTCACGTCCGCCGACAGACTAGGAGAAGTTGAAGAGTACTTCGACTTCTTACTCTTCGTCTTATGCCTCTTACCTGAATGTCTTGACTATTTCGAACAGAACGAAGAGGACTTTGTACTTCATGAACGATCAGGGCCTTCCTCTCAACCAGGACCTTGACTTCAGCGAAGTTGAGTGCTGGCACACTACACTTCAGGGACCTCTCCCTCAAAGCCTTCGGCGCCATGGCCCGGCAATCGGAGAACGACTTGGTGTAGTTGTCACGTTCCAGGCACCACAGACTGACAAGGTACGAATTTGTCACCAAAATCGCCCGGTGACAGGCCCTGCAGGGCTTAAAGCATGTCTTACGTGATGACATCCTTAACACACCAGGAGGAAACCCAAAAATCAGTCAACAAAACACGACAGAGGTGTAAGCTCTTCTTTAGATCACTGCTGGTTGACCAGGAAAGAAAAGAACTGACATCAGGGCACCTGGGTGGTGCCTATATAGGTACTGCGATGTCACTCCGGCATAGACGACGCAGACGGAGCTGATCAATGCTACCTACCGGCACGCAGGGGTATTGCTTGAAAAATCTTCCAGCTCCAGTGTGACGCCTAAGAAATTCAAAGGTAAGGAATCTGCGTTTAGAAGTCGCTATCAGAGATGTACGATATGACACACACACATACACTTTATTTAACATTTCCTACCGGATGCGATTTTAAATCCTTGCCTCCTTTATTTTTATTTCCATGGGAGTCTGCTGCATGCAGCACCTGTGAGTGGCCATGTGTGGTGCTTAATTTACTCCAAGGCTGGACTCCAGCACACATTCTTCTGTTTTGTGACCTTTAGAAGTGTGTGGTTTGTGAATAATAATCTGCTTACTCTTTTGTGGGTGGGTGTGTAGACTGCCCCTCCTTGAACCCTCCCTGCCACTCACCCACCTTTCATAGGGATTACGTTGAATTAAATTGGACTACGATGGGAATGACAACATGAGGCAAGGCGGAGGAAGGATTACAAAAAAGTGTCAGTGATGAAAGATGTCGTGGAAAGTGATCAAAACATTTTAAGAGTATGTGCTTAGCTATCTGTGTTTTAACCTTAAGCCTGTCATTTTCTATCATCTATAGCTACCAGCAGACCTAAGAAATGTAGAACTCACAACTTCTTGTTTATCATTCAATGTGCAATTTCTTGGTGTACGATAATTCAGTAATAGGTTAATTTATAACATTTTATTCGAGCAGATTGTGTTTCTGTTTCACGTTCTAAATAAAAGGAGCTCTGTCATTCATTCATCTGCTCTTTTTGTCTTACCATAGGCATCTCTTGGAAAGTGAAATGTGTGGAAATACAGCACTATGTAATGTTTTATGTCAAAATAATTACATAATTATATTCAGAGCTAAATTATTTAAGACGGGAAAATAGTTCGATACATGTTTGACAGTGAGAATCAAGGAAGAATAAAATCATCTTCATGTAATGGAAATTTTGCGACTGTGTACACAAATGAGCATGTAGACTATAAATATATTTATTGTGATGTACCGCTCATCCACTTAACGCACAGTGTTAACATTTGGCAGTTTTAACTACACGGACATATGTGGTTTTAAAACCAAGAATTAAAACGTACAAAGCTTCACTTAAAAATTATTTTCTGTAATTCACCAAAAATGTGTACGTCTCGAGAATTTTTATCTATTAAGAACCCTTTGGTAATATTCTTTCTGGTGGGTACCCTACCTAACCACAGATTCCTTGAGACTGCATACAGGCGCAAATTGGATTCAGAGATTTTTCTCAGCATTATGCACGTTGCCACCTGCTGGCATTGGGCCAGCAGGTGGTGACGTGCAGCTCCACATCAGCTTCGCCCCGACCCAGAAATGATATCAGTGCCGCATCTAAACACTGTCTCGCCGCACGGATGTCAGTTCCTTTCTTTCCACGACTTTGCATGCAGATGAGGAGCACACTCTTAAACCTTTACCACTTTTCTGGTGTGTGCTGATCTCTAGCTTGGGACATTCCCACAGATAGAAAAAGGGACCATTTCAAAGAATGGGGAGGTGGGAGGGCGGTGAGAAATCTGCTGTTAGAATATCCACCAGAAAGAGTGTTAACGAGGGTAAGTACTTGTTTTTCTGATAGATACTTTTAACTGCAGATTTTTCATCTTGTGATGGTCTGTGGGTCTGTGGAATGGCTCACACTAAAACGTCCTGTAGGGCGGATGGGTCAAAGTGCCCCTCCTGCTGGACTTGGCTATCAAGGCAGTAGTACTTTGTGAACGTATGGATTGACACCTGTATCGCGGCCCGACAGATGTCCAGAACAGGCACTTCGTGTGCCAACTCAGTGGTAGCTGCATTGGCTCTGGTCGAATGAGGCCTCAGACCCTCTGGGGGCTGCTTTTTGGCCAATGCATAGCACATTAGAATAGAGGACTAGCTACCTTGATATGGAATTTCTGTACTGCCTTACCCTTCTTTGCCACAGAGAACTCCACAATAGGCAGAACATCCACCCGATGACCCTTCGTATGACTGAAGCTCTTTTGGGAGTCAAAACAATGGAGTCTCTCTTACTCTTTCAGGTGGTGAGGCGGAGCAAAGAATGCTGGAAACGAGATGGGTTGTATGACATGAAAGAGCATAAATATTGGCACAAATGCCGCTCTGGTCCACAACACTAGTGTGTCCGGAAAACAGATGGTGTAAGGAGGCTGAACGGACAGAGCTTAAAGTTTGCTCTCGCGATGGGTTGAAGTTACTGCAATGAGAAACACTGTTTTGAGAGTCTGGAGATGCAAATGACATTTGTGTATCAACTCAAATGGGGTACACATAAGGAATTTGAGAACCAAATTAAGGCCCCATTGCAGTATCACAAAAGGTGGAGTGAAACATATGAACTAGACCAGTGGTTCTTAACCAGTCCACAAAGCCTACTCAGGGGGTCCGCGACTGCTTAGAAAATTAAATTAGATTAATACTATGTTTATAAATAAAGAAGCAAAATGTAAACATGAACATTTTAAACTTTCTGTAAATGTGAAGGAGTTTTAAATTGGAAGTTAAAAATTAAATTAGTACCCTCAGACTGATTTGTGGGAGCGGTGTAAGTGTATCAAACAGAATACAGTATGGATGATAAGGACAATGAGTGGCCTCAATGGAATTTAGAAAAGCTTCAACCTTCCCATTAAAATTAACATTTGTATATTTTTTTGTGAATATTTCACCGTTTTTGCATTTGTTTAAATAATGCTTGTTTCTGTATTTTTAGTGTATTCTTTTGAGGTTCAAACCATCAAAAATACTTAGGCCAGGGTCCGCGGCTCCAAGTGACGATTCATTGGTGGTCCCAGATTCCAATAATGATTCAGCAAGGGTTTCCGGGTTCCAGTAATGATTAAGTGGGGGTCCACAGAAGTCAAAAGGTTAAGAACCACTGAACTAGACCTTTAAGAAAATGCATCACAACAGGTGCTTTAAATAAATATAGTTACTCCAGCAAATGCAAAAAAGACGAAAGAGACGTTAAGTAACCTGTACCAGTGCCCACGGCAAGTCTTTGTAGGGCTTAAGAGAGCACAAAAAGCAAAACATCTGACAATCTTCCTTGTAAAGGTTCTAGAACCAGGAAGTGCACCAGGCTACAAACTTATTTCAGGGCTGGGGGTAAATAGATTTTGTAGAAGGAAGCCTGGCCCAAATAAAATCCATGACTTCGGGAGGCAGGTCAAAAGCAGTCAACGGTCACCGTGCAATCTCCACATATGGAGGTGTATGTTGCACTGGCACGGGTCCAGGATCCTGCCCTACTACTGCAACACAAGATCCTCTCCAAAGCGGCAGCCTGATTGGAGGACAGATACTCATGCCTAGAAGTTTCAGGACCCACACTCTCCTTGCCCAATCAAAGCCACTAGGAGAGCCTTCTCCAAACAGTAGCTCGTGAGCTACTGGTAGCTCTCTAACTACCTGAAGGTAGCTCTCCTGTGTGCAGCCCAGCCTACTACATTAGAAGCTTTTGCTTAGTTGAAGTATTGCACAAGTTACTAACTTGTGTAACGATATATCTGTAAGAGACAGTAGTTAGTGATAGATTCCTTACCTTAGAATATCCCCAGGCGTCAGGCTGGATCCGGAAAGTTTTGCGTAGCAGTACCCTTGCGCGTCGGTAGGCGGCGTCGTGCGGCTCCGCGTCCGTCGTCGGCGTCGTGATCGCCGGGATGACGTCGCGGGCAGTACTTAGGCGCCGCCCCTGCGCGCTGACGTCAGTTCTGTACACGACTTTCCGCGCCAGGAACGCAGAGCCATGCAAGAAGCTGACACAGGTGTCTGAAAAATACTAGGGCCCTGAAAGGGATGTCCTTAACCCTAGAAATCAGTTCGCAGAACGGGGAGGATGGGTGGGGCGGTAAGGAATCTATCACTAACTACTGTCTCTTACAGATATATCGTTACACAAGTTAGTAACTTGTGCATCTGAAAGAGACACGTTAGTGATAGATTCCTTACCTTAGAACAGATACCCCAGCAATACCAACCCCGGTGGTGGGTCTGCGAACAAAGATCAGACAAGGAAGTCCTGGAGGACAGAACGGCCAAAGAAGCCGTCCCTCCGGACCTGACTGTCAAGGCAGTAATGCTTAGTAAACGTGTGCAGCGAGGCCCACGTAGCTGCCTGACAGATAACCGGCAGCGGAACACCGCGGCCCAAGGCCGTGGTAGCAGCCGTCGCCCTGGTGGAATGGGCACGCAGCCCAACAGGAGGCTCCTTTTAGCCAAAGAATAGCAGGTCTTGATGCACAGGGTAACCCAGCGGGAGATGGTCCTCTTGTGCACCGCCCGACTTTTTGGCGCCCACGTAGCCAACAAAGAGCTGGTCATCCACCCGGAAGTGTTTCGTGCGGTCGATATAGAAGGAGAGCGCACGTTTTGGGTCCAGACGGTGGAGCCTCTCTTCCTCTCTGGAAGGATGCGGAGGCGGAAAGAAGGTGGGCAAAGTGATGGTCTGCCCAATGTGGAAAGCAGTAACCACCTTTGGCAAGAAGGACGGACGCGTCCGAAGAACAACCTTGTCTGGATGAACAGACAGAAAGGGAGGTTTGCAAGAAAGAGCCTGGAGCTCACTCACCCGCCGAGCGGAGGTGATGGCCACCAGAAAGGCTGCCTTTAGAGTCAGAAGACGAAGAGGACAGTTATGCAGAGGCTCAAAGGGAGCGCACATTAAAAGGTAAGAACCAAGTTCAAGTCCCACTGAGGCATTACAAACGGAACAGGAGGGAAGAGGTGAGTAATGCCTTTTAAGAACCTGTTAACAACAGGGGACTTGAAAAGGGAGGGCTGATCAGGGAGCCTGAGGAAGGCCGAGATAGCACAAAGATAACCCTTGATGGTACCCAGGGCAGAACCCTGTTGGGCCAGAGAGAGAAGGAACAGAAGGACCTCAGAAAGAGGGGCAGAAAGGGGATCCACAGCCTTTGCTGTGCACCATGCCACAAATTTGTTCCACCTGCAGGCGTATACCACCTTAGTGGAGGGACGCCTGGCTGCCAGAATCACATCACAAACTTCGGGAGGCAAGTTGAAAGGAATCAACTGCCGCCGCTCAATCTCCACGCAAGCAGGTGTAGACTGGACAGGTTCGGGTGGAGGACCGTCCCCTGGTGCTGCGACAGAAGATCCTCCCGAAGAGGCAGACGGATCGGGGGATCTATGCTCATATTGAGTAGCTCGGGATACCAAACTCTTCGAGCCCAGTCCGGAGCCACAAGAATGACTTGGGCCCGGTCGTGCCGAATCTTCTTCAACACTCTGGGTAGAAGTGGTATAGGCGGAAAGGCGTACAACAGACCGCAACTCCACTCGCGACGAAAAGCGTCGCCGAGCGAGTGCCGCCTTGGAAATTCCAACGCGCAGAACTGATGACATTGCGCGTTCTCTTCGGTGGCGAATAGATCTAACCAAGGCTCTCCCCACTGTAGAAAGAGTCCTTGCGCCACTTCCGAGTGAAGACGCCATTCGTGATCCATCATGCACCTGCGGCTGAGTTCGTCCGCCCTGGCGTTCAGAGAACCTGCCAGGTGTTGAACCATCAGGAACATGCCCTGATGTTCCAGCCATGTCCAGAGGCGCAGAGCCTCCTGACAAAGGGTCCAAGACCCCACCCCGCCCTGTTTGTTGCAGTACCACATGGCGGTGGTGTTGTCTGTGAACACCTGCACTACCTTCCCTTTGACAGAGGGAAGGAATGCCTTGAGTGCAAGCCGGATCGCCCGGAGCTCCAGAAGGTTGATATGGAGCCGGGACTCCGCCGGAGACCAGAGGCCTCTGATCTCCGCCTCTCCCATGTGACCGCCCCATCCCAGAAGGGACGCGTCCGTCACAACTGTATGCTCTGGCTGGGGAAGGGAGAGGGATCTGCCCATGACCCATTGCCGGTTCGAGAGCCACCACTGCAACTGTTTTGCAGTCCCCTCCGAGATCTGGACGTGATCGGACAGGTTGCCCTGGTGCTGCGCCCACTGGAACTTCAGGTCCCACTGCAGAGCCCGCATATGCCATCTGGCATGATTGACCAGCAGGATGCAGGAGGCCATGAGGCCCAGCAGCCTCAGGGTCATCCGTACCGAAACCCAGGATAAAGGCCGAAAGATCGGAATCATAGCCTGAATATCCCGGACTCGCCGTGCGGGAGGATAGGCCCGAAACTGCGTCGTGTCCAGAACTGCTCCGATGAAAAGGAGCTGTGGAGAAGGAATTAGATGCGACTTCGGCACATTGATGGAGAACCCCAGCGAGTGCAGGAGTTCGGCCGTAGTCTGGAGGTGGGAGACGACTGCCTGGGACGAGCCCGCCTTCAGCAGCCAGTCGTCGAGGTAGGGGAAGACTGAAACCCCTGCCCGGCGCAGATGAGCTGCGACCACCGCCATCACTTTCGTGAACACCCGAGGGGCACTGGTAAGGCCAAAGGGGAGCACGGTGAACTGAAAATGCTCGGGGCCTACCGTGAACCGAAGGTAACGCCGGTGGGCCGGCAGGACGGGGATGTGGAAATACGCGTCCTGCAAGTCCAACGCTACCAACCAGTCTCCAGGGTCGAGGGCAGTCAAGACCTGAGCTAGGGTGAGCATCTTGAACTTCTCCTTCCGGAGGAAGCGATTGACGTTCCGGAGGTCCAAGATAGGACGCATGTCCTCCTTGTCCTTTTTGGGCACCAGAAAGTAGTGGGAGTAGCAACCACGCCCTACTTCTGGGGTCGGAACATGCTCGATGGCCCTTTTGGTCAAGAGGGCCGTGACTTCCTTCTGTAGAAGCACCAAGTGATCCCCTGACATGCGGTGGAATTGAGGTGGCATGGCTGGGGGGTGGTCTCGAAGGGGAGGAGTAGCCCCTTCGGACAATGTCCAAGACCCACCTGTCCGAGGTGATGGTGCGCCAGTGGGGAAGGTGATGGCGGACCCTGCCCCCTACTGGCGTGCCGTGCACCTGAAAGGAGGGACTAGGAGGGCTTGGAGGCCGCGGACGGGTTGGAGGTGGTGGCCTGACCCGCACGCTGGTTGCCCGATCCGCCACGGCGGAATCCACGTCCTCGGCCACGCGAAGACGCCTGCTGCGCGGGCCGGTGGCTGGGCTGCTGACGTGAAGGGCGCCCCTACCGTGGCCACGATAGGGGCGAAAAGCAGAAGGCAGCGGAGGGCGTGTAGCAGAAAGGCCCAGGGACTTTGCAGTAGCCCGTGAGTCCTTAAAGCGCTCCAACGCATGGTCTGCTTTGGACCCAAAAAGACCGACTCCATCAAAGGGCATGTCCATGAGAGTATTCTGGACATCCCCTGAAAAACCAGTGGTTCTCAGCCAGGCGTGGCGCCGGAGCGCCACCGTCGTTGCAATCGACCTGCCCAGCGAGTCGGCGGTGTCAAGGCCACAACGGATAGTGTATTTGGCCGCATCCCTTCCTTCCGCAATGGCGCGGGAAAGCAGTGCCTGGACCTCCTCAGGGCACTGGGGCAAAACATCCGCCACCGAATCCCACAGGGAGTGGGTATATCGGCCCAAAAGACAAGCGGTGTTAACGGACCGCAAGCCAGCACTGGAGGAAGAAAACCTTTCTTCCCAAACTGATCCAGGCGTTTGGATTCCCTATCCGGAGGAGCGGTAGGGAAGGCGGTTTGGGAAGCGGAGGCTTGGACAACCAAGCTCTCAGGAGTGGGGTGGACAGAAAGAAACAGGGGGTCGCCCGGAGCGGGGCGATGGCGTCGTGACACGTTCCGATCCACAGGAGCCCCTGTGTTGGGCTTGGACCAGGCGCCCAAAAGAACGTCCGTGAGGGCGTCGTTAAACGGCAGCACAGTCTCCGCAGAGGAGGCTGCCGGCTGAAGCACCTCTGTCAAGATGTTAGTCTTGACCGTCAAAGTAGGGAGCTGGAGACGTAAGGCCCCAGCAGCCCTACGCAACACCGTACTAAAATTGGCCCCCTCCTCCGTAGCCACGGGAGGAGACAGCATGCCAGTGTCAGGAGAAGTATCCAGACCACTGGCCTCCCCTAGACTCTCTGTCCAGTCCTCATCATACTGACAGTTGCGTGTCAGAGGGTCATCAGACCCCTCCCAGTCCTCCTGGTCCTCCTCTGGTTCAAAATAAGGAGGAGGAGGGACATTTGGGACCCAAGGTCCCATGGGCGCCGGAGCCGGCGTCGAGCGACGTCGCTCCGGGTCCATGTCCGGAGCCGGAAGGAACCGGGGGACGACGCCGCCCGGAGCCCAGGGCGGCGTCGAGAACGGCACCGGAGACATCGGCGCCGGCGGAGGTGTCGTGAAGGTCGACCGGCGTCGATGGGAGTTGTGGAGCCGGGATCGAGGCCGGGGCCGGAGCCGGAGCCGGGATCGAGGCTGGAGGCTCGGGCGACGCCGGGGCCGGAGCCGCCGGCGACGCCGGATCAACCCCATCAGGGCCCGCGGGGCCCGAAGGCGCACCGGAGGGGCCTGAAGGCCCGAAGAGGCGGGCCATGGCCGACAGGAACTCCTGTACCTTGGCCGGATCCGCCCCCGAACCCGGGAAGGGCGGGTATGACGGGGGCGACTCCACAGGCAAGTCCGGGGCCGCGGGGGCGGGGACGGTGCCGGGAGGGGCCTCAGCCGAGTCGCGAGACCGGCGAGGCGAAGTCCGAGAGCGACGATGCTTCTTGGACTTCTTGTGTCGAGACTTACCGGACGAAGAAGACTTCGACGCCGACGACCGGTGTGCACTCCGCGAGCGACCCCTGGACCTCTCACGCGACCGGGGCTTCCGCGGAGCCGAATGCCGGGCCTCGAGGAGCTTTCGAGACCGCTCTCGCAAAGCCTTCGGGTTGAGGGCCTGGCATTCGGGACAAGACTCGGTGTCGTGGCCTCGGCCGAGGCAGAAGAGACACTCCCAATGCGGGTCGGTGACGGACATCATCCGCGCACAGGCGCCGCATCGCTTGAAGCCGGGCATCCCTACGACACCTGAAGGTGGAAAAAGACAGTGAAAAAATCACCAAAAAGTATGGTCAAAAATTGACCAGGGCACTGCTCTTCCCGGATCTGCGCTTACTGGCGCGGAAAAAGAAGAACTGACGTCAGCGCGCAGGGGCGGCGCCTAAGTACTGCCCGCGACGTCATCCAGGCGATCACGACGCCGACGACGGACGCGGAGCCGCACGACGCCGCCTACCGACGCGCAAGGGTACTGCTACGCAAAACTTTCCGGATCCAGCCTGACGCCTGGGGATATTCTAAGGTAAGGAATCTATCACTAACGTGTCTCTTTCAGATATATTCTTATTAAAACTGAAAAGCATGTAATCTAAATGAAAATGTGTGTACATTTAGACCTTATAAACTGTTTTTGAAAAAATGGTTGAATTTTAAAACTATATGTAAAACCGATATGTCAGTGATAAATCATGTGGTGTTGGGGAGGCTCATTACCAATATGAACTTGGTGCCAGGTGCATTGCAGTTAAGGCTGTTATGTATTACACACGTAGAGGCATTGCATATTAATAAAGCCTTTTATTTAACATTAGTGCTGGCAACCATGATGAACTGAGGTGATCACCACTGATAATCTTCCGTTTGGGTGCCATTAATGTAATATTTTCAATTGTGGTCACAATTGCAGCTCTAACGCACAAGTTACTTACTTGTGTAACGATATATCTGTAAGAGACATTAGTTAGTGATAGATTCCTTACCTTAGAATATCCCCAGGCGTCAGACTGGATCCGGAAAGTTTTTCGTCAGCAGTACCCCTGCGCGTCGGTAGGCGTCGTCGTAGGGCTCCGCGTACGTAGCTGGCGTCGTAGCCGCCGAGATGGCGTCGTCAGAGCTACTTAGACGCGCCCACGCGCGCTGACGTCAGTTCTGTACACAACTTTTCCGCGCCAGGAGCGCAGAGCCATGCCAGAGACAGACTACTGGTGCAATAGAACTAGGGCCCTGAAAGGGATGACCTGAACCCTAGAGAACAGTTCGCAGAACGGGGAGGATGGGCGGGCGGTAAGGAATCTATCACTAACTAATGTCTCTTACAGATATATCGTTACACAAGTAAGTAACTTGTGCATCTGAAAGAGACACGTTAGTGATAGATTCCTTACCTTAGAATACATACCCAAGCAATACCAACCCCGGTGGTGGGTCTGCTTAGTGAGATTACACCAGAAAGTCAAGGAGAACTGAACGGCCAAAGAAGCCGTCTCTCCGGACCCGACTGTCAAGGCAATAGTGCTTAGTGAAAGTATGCAACGAGGCCCAAGTGGCCGCCTGACAGATGTCTTGCAGGGGGACACCGCGTCCCAATGCCGTAGTAGCTGCTGTCGCCCTGGTAGAATGGGCGCGCAGCCCAACCGGAGGTTCCTTTTTAGCCAGAGAGTAGCAGGCTTTAATGCACAAGGCAACCCATCGTGAGATAGTTCTCTTGTGCACAGCCCGGCCTTTCTTGGCGCCCATGTAGCCAACAAAGAGCTGGTCATCCACCCGGAACTGCTGTGTGCGGTTGAGATAGAACGAAAGCGCACGTTTTGGGTCCAGACGGTGGAGCCTCTCCTCTTCTGTTGAAGGGTGCGGAGGCGGAAAGAAAGTGGGCAGAGTGACAGTTTGCCCGAGATGAAAGGCAGAGACTACTTTTGGTAGAAAGGAGGGACGCGGTCAAAGCACAACCGTGTCCAGATGAATCGCCAGGAAAGGAGGTTTACAGGAAAGAGCTTGGAGCTCACTGACCCGCCGAGCGGAAGTGATGGCCACCAGGAAGACAGTTTTAAAAGTCAATAACCGCAAAGGACAGTTATGAAGAGGCTCAAAGGGAGCGCACATTAAGTATGTGAGAACCAGGTTCAAGTCCCACTGAGGCATGACAAAAGGAACAGGAGGGAAAAGGTGTGTAATGCCTTTGAAAAATCTGTTAACAACATGGGACTTGAAAAGAGAGGGCTGATCAGGCAGCCTAAGAAAGGCTGAAAGAGCAGAAAGGTAGCCCTTGATAGTGCCCAGAGCAGAGCCCTGCTGGGCCAAAGAGAGAAGGAACAATAGGACCTCAGAAAGAGGGGCAGCAAGAGGATCTACAGCTTTCGCTGTGCACCATGCCACAAATTTGTTCCACCGACAGGCGTATACCGTTTTAGTGGAGGGACGCCTGGCTGCCAGAATCACATTACAGACTTCAGGAGGTAAGTCAAATGGAATCAGCTGTCGCCGCTCAATCTGCACGCAAGGAGGTGGAGGCTGGACAGGTTCGGGTGGAGGACCGTCCCCTGTTGCTGCGACAGGAGATCCTCCCGAAGAGGCAGTCGGATCGGGGGATCCACGCTCATACTGAGTAGCTCGGGATACCAAACTCTTCGAGCCCAGTCCGGCGCCACAAGAATGACATGGGCCCGGTCGCGTCTGACCTTTTTGAGCACTCTGGGTAGAAGTGGTATAGGCGGAAAGGCGTACAACAGACCGGAACTCCACTCGCGACGAAAAGCGTCGCCGAGCGAGTGCCGCCTTGGAAACTCCAACGCGCAGAACTGCGGACATTGCGCGTTCTCTTCGGTGGCGAATAGATCTAACCAAGGCTCTCCCCACTGTAGAAAGACTTCTTGCTCCACTTCCGAGTGAAGACGCCATTCGTGATCCATCATGCACCTGCGGCTGAGTTCGTCCGCCCTGGCGTTCAGGGAACCTGCCAGGTGTTGAACCATCAGGAACATGCCCTGATGTTCCAGCCATGTCCAGAGGCGCAGAGCCTCCTGACAGAGGGTCCACGACCCCACCCCGCCTTGTTTGTTGCAGTACCACATGGCGGTGGTGTTGTCCGTGAACACCTGCACTACTCTCCCCTTGACAGAGGGAAGGAATGCTTTCAGTGCAAGTAGGATCGCCCTGAGCTCCAAAAGGTTGATATGGAGCTTGGACTCCACCGGAGACCAGAGGCCTCTGATCTCCGCCTCTTCCATGTGGCCGCCCCATCCCAGGAGGGACGTGTCAGTTACCACTGTGTGCTCCGGTTGGGGAAGGGAGAGGGATCTGCTGCTGACCCAACCCTGGTTCGGGAGCCACCACTGCAAGCGTTGTGCAGTGCCCTCCGAGATCCGGACGTAGACGGACAGGTGAACCTGATGCTGCGTCCACTGGAACTTCAGGTCCCACCGCAGAGCCCGCATACATCAATTGGATTGAGGGATCAGCAAGATGCAGGATGCGATGAGGCCCAGCAGCCTCAGTGTGGTTTTGACCGAAACCCAGAACAAGGGCTGAAAGATTGGAATCATAGCCCGAATGTCCCAGACTTGCATTTTGGGAGGAGAAACCCGAAATTGCGCCGTGTCCAGAACCGCTCCGATGAAGAGGAGCGTCTTAGGGGAAATTAGCATCCTGGACCTCTCCGTCCCAAGGAAGCGATTGACATTCTGGAGGGCTAAGAGAGGACGCATACCTGTGTCCTTCTTTGGAAGCAAGAAGTAGTGGGAAATGATAACCACGACCCACTGTGGGCGTTGGAACGCGCTCGATGGCCCCCGTGGCCAAGAGGGCCGCAACTTCCTGCTGGAGAAGTTCGAAGTGAGCCCCCGACATGCGGTAGAACGGAGTAGGCATGGTTGGAGGGGTAGTCTCGAAGGGGAGGGAGGAGCCCTTTCGGACTATTTGCAGAACCCACTTGTCCGAAGTGACGGTGCGCCAGTGGAGGAGGCGATGGTAAATCCTGCTGCCCACTGGCGGGAGGTGGGCCTGAAACACCGGACTAAGAAGGTTTGAAGGCTGTGGCGACCGGGGCAGTGGTGGACTGACCCGCCCACTAACCCCGTGACCCACCGCAGGGGGACCCCCGTCTGTGGCTGCGCTGAGACTGCGCGTGGCGGAAAGGCCCAAGGACTGGGCCGTTGCCCGGCAGTCCTTAAAGCGTGCCAACGTGCAATGCGCTTTGTCACCAAGGAAGTGCGTGCCATCAAAAGGGCATGCCTAACAAGGTGGTCCTGACATCTCCCGAGAAGCCTTCTGAGCCAGGCTTAACGGCGGAGTGCCACTTTTGTGGAATTTGCCCAAGCGAGGGACTCAGCGGTGTTAAGGCCACAACGGATAGTGAATTATGCCGCATCTCTCCCCTTGGTAATGGCTTGGGAAAGCACCGCCCGAGCCTCCGTCGGACAGTGAGGCAGCACCGACGCCATTGCGTCGAAACAGTGTGGGAACAGCGACCCAAAAGGCAAGCAGCAGTCACCGACCGCAGTCTATTTGTCCAACTGCTCTAGTGGTTGGAATCCCGATCCAGAGGTGCGGAAATGAATGCGCTTGGAGAGGCAGAGGCCTGGACACCCAGACTCCCCGTGTTTTTTTTGTTTTTTTTTGTGTTGAGTGAGGAAACTGGGGTAGCCCACAAGAGCCCCTGTGTTAGGTTTGGACCAGGCATGTAAAGAAACGTCTGGAAGTGTGTCGTGAAAGGGGCAGTAGCGGCTCCGCCGAGGAGGCCATTGTGTGCAACACTTCAGAGGAGATTGGTGCTGATAGGCACTGTCGGGAGCTCGAGGTGAAGAGCCCCGGCCGCCCCATGTAACACCACATAAAATATTCCAACCTCTTCCGTAGCCACGGAAGAAGGGGAACAGTTTACCAGAGAAAACTCCAGATTGCCTGGATCCTCCCCAGTGTCATCCCCCTGATTCATCCTCACACTGAGCTGTGAGAGGGTCCTCAGACCCCTCCCAGTCTTTGACGTCGTTATCCTCACACTGTGCTGTGAGAGGGTCCTCAGACCCCTCCCAGTCTTTGCCCTCGTCCGTGGGCTGTTTGAGAGGCCGAGAAGGACGAGGAGCCCGGGGAAAGGGATAAAATTGCCCCTTCCGGACTAGGAAGCGGTGGAGAAGAGGCCAATCCAGGCTCGACGTAGCCCGGCCATGGAGGCAACTGCGCCATGGCTGGAGCCAACGGCGGCGCCGAGGCCGGAGCCAGCGGCGGCCAGATCCAGCGGCAGCGCCGAGGCCGGAGCCAACGGCGCTCTAGGGTATCTTGCCGGCGTAGACGGGGCCAAAGGCGGCGGCACGGGGGCAGAACCACCCAACGGGTTGGAGGGGCCCGAAGGCGCGCCAGAGAGACCCGATGGGGCAAACAAACGGCCCATGGCAGACAGGAAGACCTGTATTTCTTCCGGAGTCGCGTGCGGGCCCTGGAAAGGCGGGTAGGCCGCAGGCAACAACGGAGGCTCCATTGGAGCCGCAGGGGAGTGACCACCCGCCCCCTCCACCGTGACCGGTGAGGGGAAGACGAAGAGCGACGTCGCTTCTTCGACTTCCTATGGCGCCGTGACTTACCTGTCCCCGATGCCGACGAACGATGGTGTTGGTTCCGCGACCGGTCCTCCGATATCCCACCGGAGCGGGACCTTGATCGGCGTGGAACCGATTGCCGGGCCTCCAACAACTTTCGGGAACGCTCCCGCAAAGCTTTCGGCGCTATGGCCCGACAATCGGGGCACGCCTCGGGGTCATGGGCGTGCCCCAAGCAGAAGAGACACACGTCGTGCGGGTCCGCCACCGACATGTTCCGACGGCAGGTCCTACAGGACTTAAACCCAGGCATCCCTACTGCACCAGGAGTCGAGTACTCGACAAAACAAGAGAAACAACTTCTCAGAAACCAAGTTAAAATATTAACTAGGAGTAGCGCTCTCTCTCGGATCTGCGCTTGCTGGCGCGGAAAAAGAAAGAACTGACGTCAGCGCGCGTGGGCGCGTCTAAGTAGCTCCGACGACGTCATCTCGGCGGCTACGACGCCAGCGACGTACACGGAGCCCTACGACGACGCCTACCGACGCGCAGGGGTACTGCTGACGAAAAACTTTCCGGATCCAGTCTGATGCCTGGGGATATTCTAAGGTAAGGAATCTATCACTAACGTGTCTCTTTCAGATATTATTATTAGAATGGGATGATTTTGATTGAACATAGGTAGCTTATTACAGAAAAGGTTGGAGACCTCTGCACTTGGATGACTTGGGCCTGGTTGCTTCTCATCTTCAGAACTTGAGGCAGGAGATGTAGAGAGGGGAAGGCAAAGAAGAGTCCTGAGCTCTACTCTAGGCTGAATGCGCCTCCGAGAGAGAGCTGTCTTGGGAACTCCAGTGCAAAAGTGTTGACACGGAGCATTCTCGGCGGTGGCAAAGAGATCAAGTAAGAGTTCTCCCCATTGCAAGAAGACACCCTGTTCTACCTCAGGATGCAAGTACAATTCGTGATCTGCTAGGTGTCGTTGGATAAGTTGGTCTGCCCTGCCTGGCATTCAAATATCCCGCCAGGTGGGTCACAACCATGGAAATACCCTAAAGGCTTACCCAGTTCCAGAACCTCAGTCAGTACATTAGTTTTGACCTCAATACATAGTAACTGTAGGTCAAGAACTTCAGCTGCATGCTGGATTGCTTCAGCAGAGGTAAGTAAGTAAGTGTGTGTGTGTCTTAATCCAGTGTCAGGGGATGTGTCCAAGTCACTAGCCTCTTGCAGGTCTATAAATTAAAAAAAAAAAGGTAGTCTTCATTGTAGTACTGGGATGAATCATTCCAGTAATGTCAATTGTTATCACCCAGAAAACAGTAACTATGTTCTGAATAGGAGCGGAAAATATTTTGGAGTGCTTGAGGGCAACTCCTGGGCAGTGGTAAAGTTTTGTCTGATAAGGTTGGGCCGACTGCATTAGAATATGTCTAGAACGAGTCGTCGGTTAAGGTTGTGGCAGATTCGTCTGAGTCGGACAAAACAACAGGATCCTCCTCTGATGGCTTTGGAGCCGGCGTGAACACAGCAGGACCTGACATGGGTTATGGCACTGAGTTGGACGCCAAAATGAGAGTCGGGATGGACTCTGGAAAGGGTCAAGAGGTGCACACAGCTTCCAAGATGATCTGCCAACGGTAACCCGATTGAAGGTCTCTTTAGAACCGTGGGGCCCAAAGGTGCGCCAGAGGGTGCAGAAAATCTGTAACATGGCTTCTTTGAAAGACTCTCTCTGCAGCAGCCTTGCCAACAGACTCCGGTTGCATCAAGACCAGTTGTGGAATCGGTTCTTCGGAGGAAGGTCATGACGGAGAGGCATCTTCACGTCCAAGCAACTTCTTTGAGTGAGAGTGGCGGTACGGAAAAGAATCCCACTTCGTCTTCTTGTGTTTCTTCTTGGATTTTGACTTACCTAAGAAATTAGAATGCGAGGAGGATCTTTTGCGGGACCAACCTAGAGAGTAGGAGCAGTCCCGCACCCTCTGCATAGAATAAGGGTGTTTCTACAGTGTTTGGTGATGTCAAGTTTGGTTTCATGCTTCCTGATCACCTGGATGTTCATCTAGGAACGGTTGTTGCAGGCCTTGGAGTAGTGTGATGACCCTAGATGGCAGAGACCTACTTCTTGGGGGTCTGCCACAAACATTTGTTTGTGATAGTATCTAAAACATTTAAACCTGTGCTCTTTTGTGTGGGCATGTCTCTTGCACACAGAAAAAGAATTTTGGAACAAAAACTTCATCAGAAGCGAGGTAACATTTTGGGACCCAGTTCTGAATCCATGTCTGAATGTGTGGTAAGAAAGGAACGGACGTCAGAGTGCAGAAGTGGCGCTCATATGCAGCTCCAATGTCATTTCTGGGACAGTATGAAGCTGATGCAGAGCCACATGACGCCACCTGATGGTGTGTGGGAGCAATGCTGAGAAAATTGTTCGGATCCAGACTGGCACCTGGGAGTACTCACAAGGCGAGGAATCTGTGGTTAGAAGTATCCACCAGAAAATGTATTTTGGATGCAATATAAAATACATATCACCCAATCTCTGTTAGTAATGTTAGGAAGTAGGCGATGACTACTCTCAATTCAATCTCACTTTACGCAGAAAGAGAATTTTTGGTGTCCATCATAACCCTATCCATCCTCGTTAGATGAAACTGCATGAAACTTTCACAAAAAAAAACATGTGCAGTCTGAAGTCTGATCACAGAAAGCTTTCTGCAAAATGGTCAATGTGTAAAAGGTCAGAGTAGGTAAGTTATGAGAAGTGGTCTCCAAAAGTTGCACTTCTAAAGCACAAGTTACTAACTTGTGTAACGATATATCTGTAAGAGACAGTAGTTAGTGACAGATTCCTTACCTTAGAATATCCCCAGGCGTCAGGCTGGATCCGGAAAGTTTTTTGCGTAGCAGTACCCTTGCGCGTCGGTAGGCGGCGTCGTGCGGCTCCGCGTCCGTCGTCGGCGTCGTGATCGCCGGGATGACGTCGCGGGCAGTACTTAGGCGCCGCCCCTGCGCGCCGACGTCAGTTCTGTACACGACTTTCCGCGCCAGGAACGCAGAGCCATGCAAGAAGCTGACACATGTGTCTGAAAAATACTAGGGCCCTGAAAGGGATGTCCTTAACCCTAGAAATCAGTTCGCAGAACGGGGAGGATGGGTGGGCGGTAAGGAATCTGTCACTAACTACTGTCTCTTACAGATATATCGTTACACAAGTTAGTAACTTGTGCATCTGAAAGAGACACGTTAGTGACAGATTCCTTACCTTAGAATAGATACCCCAGCAATACCAACCCCGGTGGTGGGTCTGCGAACAAAGATCAGACAAGGAAGTCCTGGAGGACAGAACGGCCAAAGAAGCCGTCCCTCCGGACTTGACTGTCAAGGCAGTAATGCTTAGTAAACGTGTGCAGCGAGGCCCACGTAGCTGCCTGACAGATAACCGGCAGCGGAACACCGCGGCCCAAGGCCGTGGTAGCAGCCGTTGCCCTGGTGGAATGGGCACGCAGCCCAACAGGAGGCTCCTTCTTGGCCAAAGAATAGCAGGTCTTGATGCACAAGGTAACCCAGCGGGAGATGGTCCTCTTGTGCACCGCCCGACCTTTTTGGCGCCCACGTAGCCAACAAAGAGCTGGTCATCCACCCGGAAGTGTTTTGTGCGGTCGATATAGAAGGAGAGCGCACGTTTTGGGTCCAGACGGTGGAGCCTCTCTTCCTCTCTGGAAGGATGCGGAGGCGGAAAGAAGGTGGGCAAAGTGATGGTCTGCCCAATGTGGAAAGCAGTAACCACCTTTGGCAAGAAGGACGGACGCGTCCGAAGAACAACCTTGTCTGGATGAACAGACAGAAAGGGAGGTTTGCAAGATAGAGCCTGGAGCTCACTCACCCGCCGAGCGGAGGTGATGGCCACCAGAAAGGCTGTCTTCAGAGTCAGAAGACGAAGAGGACAGTTATGCAGAGAGCTCAAAGGGAGCGCACATTAAAAAGGTAAGAACCAAGTTCAAGTCCCACTGAGGCATTACAAACGGAACAGGAGGGAAGAGGTGAGTAATGCCTTTTAAGAACCTGTTAACAACAGGGGACTTGAAAAGGGAGGGCTGATCAGGAGCCTGAGGAAGGCCGAGATAGCACAAAGATAACCCTTGATGGTACCCAGGGCAGAACCCTGTTGGGCCAGAGAGAGAAGGAACAGAAGGACCTCAGAAAGAGGGGCAGAAAGGGGATCCACAGCCTTTGCTGTGCACCATGCCACAAATTTGTTCCACCTGCAGGCGTATACCACCTTAGTGGAGGGACGCCTGGCTGCCAGAATCACATCACAAACTTCGGGAGGCAAGTCGAAAGGAATCAACTGCCGCCGCTCAATCTCCACGCAAGCAGGTGTAGACTGGACAGGTTCGGGTGGAGGACCGTCCCCTGCTGCTGCGACAGAAGATCCTCCCGAAGAGGCAGACGGATCGGGGGATCTATGCTCATATTGAGTAGCTCGGGATACCAAACTCTTCGAGCCCAGTCCGGAGCCACAAGAATGACTTGGGCCCGGTCGTGCCGAATCTTCTTCAACACTCTGGGTAGAAGTGGTATAGGCGGAAAGGCGTACAACAGACCGCAACTCCACTCGCGACGAAAAGCGTCGCCGAGCGAGTGCCGCCTTGGAAATTCCAACGCGCAGAACTGATGACATTGCGCGTTCTCTTCGGCGGCGAATAGATCTAACCAAGGCTCTCCCCACTGTAGAAAGAGTCCTTGCGCCACTTCCGAGTGAAGACGCCATTCGTGATCCATCATGCACCTGCGGCTGAGTTCGTCCGCCCTGGCGTTCAGAGAACCTGCCAGGTGTTGAACCATCAGGAACATGCCCTGATGTTCCAGCCATGTCCAGAGGCGCAGAGCCTCCTGACAAAGGGTCCAAGACCCCACCCCGCCCTGTTTGTTGCAGTACCACATGGCGGTGGTGTTGTCTGTGAACACCTGCACTACCTTCCCTTTGACAGAGGGAAGGAATGCCTTGAGTGCAAGCCGGATCGCCCGGAGCTCCAGAAGGTTGATATGGAGCCGGGACTCCGCCCGGAGACCAGAGGCCTCTGATCTCCGCCTCTCCCATGTGACCGCCCCATCCCAGAAGGGACGCGTCCGTCACAACTGTATGCTCTGGCTGGGGAAGGGAGAGGGATCTGCCCATGACCCATTGCCGGTTCGAGAGCCACCACTGCAACTGTTTTGCAGTCCCCTCCGAGATCTGGACGTGATCGGACAGGTTGCCCTGGTGCTGCGCCCACTGGAACTTCAGGTCCCACTGCAGAGCCCGCATATGCCATCTGGCATGATTGACCAGCAGGATGCAGGAGGCCATGAGGCCCAGCAGCCTCAGGGTCATCCGTACCGAAACCCAGGATAAAGGCCGAAAGATCGGAATCATAGCCTGAATATCCCGGACTCGCCGTTCGGGAGGATAGGCCCGAAACTGCGTCGTGTCCAGAACTGCTCCGATGAAAAGGAGCTGTGGAGAAGGAATCAGATGCGACTTCGGCACATTGATGGAGAACCCCAGCGAGTGCAGGAGTTCGGCCGTAGTCTGGAGGTGGGAGACGACTGCCTGGGACGAGCCCGCCTCTCAGCAGCCAGTCGTCGAGGTAGGGGAAGACTGAGACCCCTGCCCGGCGCAGATGAGCTGCGACCACCGCCATCACTTTCGTGAACACCCGAGGGGCACTTGTAAGGCCAAAGGGGAGCACGGTGAACTGAAAATGCTCGGGGCCTACCGTGAACCGAAGGTAACGCCGGTGGGCCGGCAGGACGGGGATATGGAAATACGCGTCCTGCAAGTCCAACGCTACCAACCAGTCTCCTGGGTCGAGGGCAGTCAAGACCTGAGCTAGGGTGAGCATCTTGAACTTCTCCTTCCGGAGGAAGCGATTGACGTTCCGGAGGTCCAAGATAGGACGCATGTCCTCCTTGTCCCTTTTGGGCACCAGAAAGTAGTGGGAGTAGCAACCACGCCCTACTTCTGGGGTCGGAACATGCTCGATGGCCCTCTTGGCCAAGAGGGCCGTGACTTCCTTCTGTAGAAGCACCAAGTGATCCCCTGACATGCGGTGGAATTGAGGTGGCATGGCTGGGGGTGGTCTCGAAGGGGAGGGAGTAGCCCCTTCGGGACAATGTCCAAGACCCACCTGTCCGAGGTGATGGTGCGCCAGTGGGGAAGGTGATGGCGGACCCTGCCCCCTACTGGCGTGCCGTGCACCTGAAAGGAGGGACTAGGAGGGCTTGGAGGCCGCGGACGGGTTGGAGGTGGTGGCCTGACCCGCACGCTGGTTGCCCGATCCGCCACGGCGGAATCCACGTCCTCGGCCACGCGAAGACGCCTGCTGCGCGGGCCGGTGGCTGGGCTGCTGACGTGAAGGGGCGCCCTACCGTGGCCACGATAGGGGCGAAAAGCAGAAGGCAGCGGAGGGCGTGTAGCAGAAAGGCCCAGGGACTTGGCAGTAGCCCGTGAGTCCTTAAAGCGCTCCAACGCATGGTCTGCCTTGGACCCAAAAAGACCGACTCCATCAAAGGGCATGTCCATGAGAGTATTCTGGACATCCCCTGAAAAACCAGTGTTCTCAGCCAGGCGTGGCGTCGGAGCGCCACCGTCGTTGCAATCGACCTGCCCAGCGAGTCGGCGGTGTCAAGGCCACAACGGATAGTGTATTTGGCCGCATCCCTTCCTTCCGCAATGGCGCGGGAAAGCAGTGCCTGGACCTCCTCAGGGCACTGGGGCAAAACATCCGCCACCGAATCCCACAGGGAGTGGGTATATCGGCCCAAAAGACAAGCGGTGTTAACGGACCGCAAGCCAGCACTGGAGGAAGAAAAACCTTTCTTCCCAAACTGATCCAGGCGTTTGGATTCCCTATCCGGAGGAGCGGTAGGGAAGGCGGTTTGGGAAGCGGAGGCTTGGACAACCAAGCTCTCAGGAGTGGGGTGGACAGAAAGAAACAGGGGGTCGCCCGGAGCGGGGCGATGGCGTCGTGACACGTTCCGATCCACAGGAGCCCCTGTGTTGGGCTTGGACCAGGCGCCCAAAAGAACGTCAGTGAGGGCGTCGTTAACGGCAGCACAGTCTCCGCAGAGGAGGCTGCCGGCTGAAGCACCTCTGTCAAGATGTTAGGCTTGACCGTCAAAGTAGGGAGCTGGAGACGTAAGGCCCCAGCAGCCCTACGCAACACCGTACCAAAATTGGCCCCCTCCTCCGTAGCCACGGGAGGAGACAGCATGCCAGTGTCAGGGGAAGTATCCAGACCACTGGCCTCCCCTAGACTCTCTGTCCAGTCCTCATCATACTGACAGTTGCGTGTCAGAGGGTCATCAGACCCCTCCCAGTCCTCCTGGTCCTCCTCTGGTTCAAAAATAAGGAGGAGGAGGGACATTTGGGACCCAAGGTCCCATCGGCGCCGGAGCCGGCGTCGGCGACGTCGCTCCGGGTCCATGTCCGGAGCCGGAAGGAACTGGGGAACGACGCCGCCCGGAGCCCAGGGCGGCGTCGAGAACGGCACCGGAGACATCGGCGCCGGCGGAGGTGTCGTGAGGTCGACCGGCGTCGATGGGGGTTGTGGAGCCGGGATCGAGGCCGGGGCCGAAGCCGGGATCGAGGCTGGAGGCACGGGCGACGCCGGGGCCGGAGCCGCCGGCGGCGCCGGAGCAACCCCATCAGGGCCCGCGGGGCCCGAAGGCGCACCGGAGGGGCCTGACGGCCCGAAGAGGCGGGCCATGGCCGACAGGAACTCCTGTACCTTGGCCGGATCCGCCCCCGAACCCGGGAAGGGCGGGTATGGCGGGGGCGACTCCTCAGGCAAGTCCGGGGCCGCGGGGCGGGGACGGTGCCG
The DNA here is from genome assembly GCA_963921515.1 of Calotriton arnoldi. Lineage (NCBI taxonomy): Eukaryota > Metazoa > Chordata > Amphibia > Caudata > Salamandridae > Calotriton > Calotriton arnoldi. Next base: position 124,662 of record CAWUFW010016583.1, on the reverse strand, counting down.
GAGGGGCCTCAGCCGAGTCGCGAGACCGGCGAGGCGAAGTCCGAGAGCGACGATGCTTCTTGGACTTCTTGTGCTTAGACTTACCGGACGAAGAAGACTTCGACGCCGACGACCGGTGTGCACTCCCGCGAGCGACCCCTGGACCTCTCACGCGACCGGGGCCTCCGTGGAGCCGAATGCCGGGCCTCGAGGAGCTTTCGAGACCGCTCTCGCAAAGCTTTCGGGTTGAGGGCCTGGCATTCGGGACAAGACTCGGTGTCGTGGCCTCGGCCGAGGCAGAAGAGACACTCCCAATGCGGGTCGGTGACGGACATCATCCGCGCACAGGCGCCGCATCGCTTGAAGCCGGGCATCCCTACGACACCTTTATTTGGAAAAAAACAGTGAAAAATCACCAAAAAGTATGGTCAAAAATTGACCAGGGCACTGCTCTTCCCGGATCTGCGCTTGCTGGCGCGGAAAAAGAAGAACTGACGTCAGCGCGCAGGGGCGGCGCCTAAGTACTGCCCGCGACGTCATCCCGGCGATCACGACGCCCGACGACGGACGCGGAGCCGCACGACGCCGCCTACCGACGCGCAAGGGTACTGCTACGCAAAAAACTTTCCGGATCCAGCCTGACGCCTGGGGATATTCTAAGGTAAGGAATCTGTCACTAACGTGTCTCTTTCAGATACAAATTTCAAAAGAGTATAGAGTTGTCAAAGATATTGTAAACTATGTTAACCATATCAACATTAAGCATGGACTGAAAGTTAGCCTCTGTGCCAAAGTTTACAATTACGTGTTAATGCATCTGGCATTATTTGAAAACTCCTTCAGAAAAAAAAGAGTAAAAAACATCTATGCATACAGCAGCTTGGTTCATAAACCTGTTAATGAAAACATTTACGCTTAGGTGGCGATCTGATTGGCTGACAGGGCCTTAGTATTTTTTGTTTGAAAGCCACGATGAGTTTGAGGGCAGGGACTCCGTTCACAAACACTGCAGGTGCATGGTGTTATCACTTCGTACCCAGAGAAAAATACACTCTTCTGTTTCTTTTTTATACTAAAACACATTTACAGCCACAGGATTTCCAGAACAGGAAGTCAATCACACTGTCACAAAAAAAATAGTGGAAAGGGAGGGAGTTTTATTAGGATTGATTTGGGGATCAAATCCAATTGTAAAGTATTCTATCCTTTAAAACTTATGCTTGTCCCACTGCACACAGAAAATTGGAATAAACCTGAAGGAGAACAGGAGACGTAACTGTCACAATATTACTAGAGAAAGTTGTCTCCAGCTTTGTTTTTGACGAACGAGTTACTTACCTTCGGTAACGATGTATCTGGTAGAGACACAGTCTAGCCGCAGATTCCTTAACTTAGAATATCCCCAGGCGTCACACTGGATCCGGAGAATTTTTTGCAGCAGCACCTCTGCGCGCCGGGGGGGCGGCGCTGCATGGCTCCACCCAGACGTCGTCCACGGACATGACGTCCGTGGAGCCATATAAGTCCCTCCCGGCGCGCTGACGTCAGTTTTCTTCGGAGAAACTTTTCCGCGCCACAACGCGGAGCCACCACCAAAAACTGAGAGTATGGGAACAGTGTGCGAAAAAGATGAAAAATCAGAAATAATCGAATGGTGAGAAGCATCACTATAAATGACAGTGACGAGCACTGTATACTGAAAGCAATTGAAGGTAAAGAGCAGAGCACCGCTCTGAGAACCAGCCCCGCAAAAGCGAAGGCTATGCCCTCCCCCGAGGCAAAACGACATATGAAAAGAATGTCAAGGCAGGCGACAGGAAGCCTGCAATCTCAAGACCTAACTGTGAAGGGCAACAAGACCGGAACCACATAAGTAATGACGATGTACCACAGGTTCGGCAACACCAGGAATGCCGTATCCCCTGTAAGAGATCTATGGACTGAAGGACAGTCAAATAGACCCCAAACCAATTGACTGTAGTGGGGTCAAGAGACAAGAGACCCCAAAGCAATGGAGAAGGTGGGAGGGAGGGAAGAAGAACATTAGTAGGCCCCACACTGGAAGAACCAGGGTGTAGGGATGTAGAAGGATACATGAACCCACCGCCCAATCACGAGAATGGGTGGAGTAGAACAAGTAAAACAGAATGAATCATCCTACCGAGGAGGGAGGTGAAAGACGCCACCCCGCAGAAAGACAAAAGCCACCCGGAAGGAGGCGAGTGCATAAAACCCAACCTGAAAAGGTCGTCGCAGAGCGGGGAGGATGGGCGGGCGTTAAGGAATCTGCGGCTAGACTGTGTCTCTACCAGATACATCGTTACCGAAGGTAAGTAACTCGTTCATCTGACAGACATCTAGCCGCAGATTCCTTAACTTAGAATAGATACCAAAGCCATACCCCATAGGAGGCGGGTCTGCGACTAAACCCCACCAAGTTCCAAAGAGAACTCAGTCGTCAACAAGTTTACTAAACACAGTGGGGGCAGCAATGCCAGCGTGGCCAACACCAGACCAGTAAGCTCTGTAAGGAGCAGAAAACAGTGGGAGGCAAAGGCATCACAAGCCGCCCCGGGACGGCAAGAAAACCCTCTTGTTTATACAGGGTTGAAAGGGAGCACAGAACCAGAACGTCAGTGCAGAATGTGAGGGTCTATAACTTGCGCAAAAGAAGGTGAACTGATTATAGGAGCCGATGGATCCGCAAGATCCGATGGATCTGCAAGAGACAAAGACCCAGAGAGAGGACAAGACGGTATGACTGAGTCAGAGCATACAGGTCGAGCATGCACAACAGCGGAAGAAGCACTGTTGCAAGCGTACCGGCTAGGAAACTTGGACAGCAGTGGTAGGATTCTGACCATGTCCAGAAAGAGCCTGTGTTACCAGAGACACAAGACCTGCTATTGGGCAATCGCCCCTTCACAAAAAGACATGTGAGAGGCGGACGTCAACAAGCAGAATGACATATAACCATGACTACAAGAAGAGACATGCATGCGGGGGACAGAAATACACATGGGCAGACCGTGTGTACCGCTAGAACCACACTACATAAAAGGAAATGCCCAATGGAACGCAGCAAGAACAGCCCAGATGCGAAAGATGCATCACCAGGTAGTCAACCGGTGAAAGGGATCCGGCAAGCTGGACACACGCAGAAGGCTTGCTCCCAAGAGAAGGCCAAGAGCAAGACCACGGACATCGAGCAAGGAAACCCTAGCGTGCGTGACCCTTGGTGGTGTGTAGAGCGCCGGACAGAATATACATCCAGAAAGGACACAGCCATGAAGGATGCGTTTCATAAAAGAATACAAGAGCGCACCATAGGTACCACCAACTATGTTGGAGCAGAACCGGACAAAGCAATGTCCAGATCCGTAAATGACATCAGCCACCCGGCAGGGAGGAGCCACAGTCCCCAGCGAGACAGACCGGGAGACTGCGCAGTACAAGAAAGAGATGTACATACAAGACAGTCCTGATAAGAACACTTCAACAGAGAGCAGCAGCAGCAGCCCGAAGTAGAAATGTGACAAACTCCTGCGCGGAAAGCAGCAGGGGAAGAGGAAACTCTTGCTTGGGAAGTGCCCAGGAAAGTAGGGCACAAGGCAATGTACAGTATTGGCGGACGTGGCGAGGATGCCACCGTCCATAGACAAAGTCCAGACAGGTCTGAACTACAGAAAGTACTACCCATCCCAGAGAGAGAGAAGTAGAAACCAGCATCGTAAAGCGTAAGGGAATCGTAAGCCCCCGTGACAGCGAACATACTAGGGAGCATCCACCTGACGCGCATAGAACACAGAAAAAATCGTGCCGCGTCAGCCCTGGGTGCAGCGCCACAAGGCTCCGCCCTGAGGTCGTCCATGGGCAGGACGAACTGTGCCGGAATGGAACAGAACAAGGTGGTCCAAGGGACAATGGCTGACAATAAGGGCAGCCATCATAGACAAGGATGGCGAAGCTGAAATGACACTCCTGGAAGAAGCAGGCGAGGCAGAACCTCGAGAAAGTGAGCACCTACAGATGCAGGGGAGTGCTACGGACCAACCGCAGACCCAAACGGATAGGCAATAGAGCAATGCCAACCTGTGGGCCGCAAGAAGGAAAAGGAAGGGTCCACAACAACAGAAAGAGACCACAGTCTAATCCGCAGGACAACCCCTTTGAAGAAGACTCCACAGAAGCCTACCAAGCCTTCTGTGTAAGGAAGACAGCTATACAATAGCCAACGAATACCCCACATAGGGTAAGCCTCAACCCCAGCTAGGGGCACCTCTTGAGCACGAACACATAGACAGAGGAGTCGAAACAAAGCAGAATCAGCTGACCAGCTGCACTAAATAGAGCAAAAACGGCGGGAAGCCGTACAAGCCGTCTGGGTATTATGTCATGAACCCAGGGCCCAGAACAAGCAGAGACAACACTGCACCGAAAATAAAAATCCACAAAACGACTAGAAAACACAAAGTCATGGGAGCCCAGACATGAGGCGGTTGACTGCTGAGTCCGCATGACTGTCAAAAAGGGACACGCCATCAAATGGCAAATCCCGAAGACTCTTCCGAACATTGTCAGGGAAGCACAAGTTACTAACTTGTGTAACGATATATCTGTAAGAGACAGTAGTTAGTGACAGATTCCTTACCTTAGAATATCCCCAGGCGTCAGACTGGATCCGGAAAGTTTTGCGTAGCAGTACCCTTGCGCGTCGGTAGGCGGCGTCGTGCGGCTCCACGTCCGGCGTCGGGATCGCCGGGATGACGTCGCGGCCAGTACTTAGACGCCGCCCCTGCGCGCTGACGTCAGTTCTGTACACGACTTTCTGCGCCAGGAACGCAGAGCCATGCAAGAAGCTGACATTGGTGTCTGAAAAAATACAAGGGCCCTGAAAGGGATGTCCTTAACCCTAGAAATCAGTTCGCAGAACGGGGAGGATGGGTGGGGTGGTAAGGAATCTGTCACTAACTACTGTCTCTTACAGATATATCGTTACACAAGTTAGTAACTTGTGCATCTGAAAGAGACACGTTAGTGACAGATTCCTTACCTTAGAATAGATACCCCATCAATACCAACCCCGGTGGTGGGTCTGCGAACAGATTCAGACAAGGAAGTCCCGGAGGACAGAGCGGCCAAAGAAGCCGTCCCTCCGGACCTGGCTGTCAAGGCAGTAATGCTTGGTAAACGTGTGCAGCGAGGCCCACGTAGCTGCCTGACATATATCCTGTAGCGGAACACCGCGGCCTAAAGCCGTGGTAGCAGCCGTCGCCCTGGTAGAATGGGCACGTAGCCCAACAGGGGGCTCCTTCTTAGCCAAAGAATAGCAGGCTTTGATACATAAGATTACCCAGCGGGAGATGGTCCTCTTGTGTACCGCCCGACCTTTTTTGGCGCCCACGTAGCCATCAAAGAGCTGGTCATCCACCCGGAACTGTTGTGTGCGGTTGAGGTAAAAGGAAAGTAAACGTTTTGGGTCCAGACGGTGGAGCCTCTCTTCCTCTCTGGAAGGATGCGGAGGCGGAAAGAAGGTGGGCAAAGTGATGGCCTGCCCAATGTGGAAGGCAGTACCACCTTTGGCAAGAAGGACGGACGCGTCCTAAGAACAACCTTGTCTGGATGGACAGACAGAAAGGGGGGCGTGCACGAAAGAGCCTGGAGCTCACTCACCCGCCGAGCGGAGGTGATGGCCACCAGAAAGGCTGTCTTCAGAGTGAGAAGACGAAGAGGACAATTATGTAGAGGCTCAAAGGGAGCGCACATTAAAAAGGTAAGAACCAAGTTCAAGTCCCACTGAGGCATCACAAACGGAACAGGAGGGAAGAGGTGTGTAATGCCTTTAAGAAACCTGTTAACAACAGGGGACTTGAAAAGGGAGGGCTGATCGGGTAGCCTGAGGAAGGCCGAGATTGCACAAAGATAGCCCTTGATGGTACCCAGGGCAGAGCCCTGTTGGGCCAGAGAAAGAAGGAACAGAAGAACCTCAGAAAGAGGGGCAGAAAGGGGATTCACAGCCTTTGCTGTGCACCATGCCACAAACTTGTTCCACCTGCAGGCGTATACCACCTTAGTGGAGGGACGCCTGGCTGCCAGAATCACATCACAAACTTTGGGAGGCAAGTCGAAAGGAATCAACTGCCGCCGCTCAATCTCCACGCAAGGAGGTGGAGACTGGACAGGTTCGGGTGGAGGACCGTCCCCTGCTGCTGCGACAGAAGATCCTCCCGAAGAGGCAGACGGATCGGGGGATCGACGCTCATACTGAGTAGCTCGGGATACCAAACTCTTCAAGCCCAGTCCGGAGCCACAAGAATGACTTGGGCCCGGTCGCGCCGAATCTTCTTCAACTCTCTGGGTAGAAGTGATATAGGCAGAAAGGCGTACAACAGACCGCAACTCCACTCGCGACGAAAAGCGTCGCCGAGCGAGTGCCGCCTTGGAAATTCCAACGCGCAGAACTGATGACATTGCGCGTTCTCTTCGGTGGCGAATAGATCTAACCAAGGCTCTCCCCACTGTAGAAAGAGTCCATGCGCCACCTCCGAGTGAAGACGCCATTCGTGATCCATCATGCACCTGCGGCTGAGTTCGTCCGCCCTGGCGTTCAGGGAACCTGCCAGGTTTTGAACCATCAGGAATATGCCCTGATGTTCCAGCCATGTCCAGAGACGCAGAGCCTCCTGACATAGGGTCCACGACCCCACCCCGCCTTGTTTGTTGCAGTACCACATGGCGGTGGCGTTGTCTGTGAACACCTGCACTACCGTCCCTTTGACAGAGGGAAGGAATGCCTTGAGTGCAAGTCGGATCACCCGGAGCTCCAGAAGGTTGATATGGAGCCGGGACTCCGCCGGAGACCAGAGACCTCTGATCTCCGCCTCTCCCATGTGACCGCCCCATCCCAGAAGGGACGCGTCCGTCACAACTGTGTGCTCTGGCTGGGGAAGGGAGAGGGATCTGCCCATGACCCATTGCCGGTTCGAGAGCCACCACTGCAACTGCCGTGCAGTCCCCTCCGAGATCTGGACGTAATCGGACAGGTTCCCCTGATGCTGCGCCCACTGGAACTTCAGGTCCCACTGTAGAGCCCGCATATGCCATCTGGCATGATCGACCAGCAGATTGCAGGAGGCCATGAGGCCCAGCAGCCTCAGGGTCATCCGTACCGAAACCCAGGATAAAGGTTGAAAGATCGGAATCATAGCCTGAATATCCCGGACTCGCCGTTTGGGAGGATAGGCCCGAAACTGCGTGGTGTCCAGAACTGCTCCGATGAAAAGGAGCTGTGGAGAAGGAATCAGGTGCGACTTCGGCACGTTGATGGAGAACCCCAGCGAGTGCAGGAGTTCGGCCGCAGTCTGGAGGTGGGAGACTACTGCCTGGGACGAGCCCGCCTTCAGCAACCAGTCGTCGAGGTAGGGGAAGACTGGAACCCCTGCCCGGCGCAGATGAGCTGCGACCACCGCTATCACTTTCATGAACACCCGAGGGGCGCTGGTAAGGCCAAAGGGGAGCACGGTGAACTGAAAATGCTCGAGGCCTACCGTGAACCGCAGGTAACGCCGGTGGGCCGGCAGGACGGGGATGTGGAAATATGCGTCCTGCAAGTCCAACGCTACCATCCAGTCTCCAGGGTCGAGGGCAGTCAAGACCTGAGCTAGGGTGAGCATCTTGAACTTCTCCTTCCGGAGGAAGCGATTGACGTTCCGGAGGTCCAAGATAGGACGCATGTCCTCCTTGTCCTTTTTGGGCACCAGAAAGTAGTGGGAGTAACAACCACGTCCTACTTCTGGGGTCGGAACGCGCTCGATGGCCCCCTTGGCCAAGAGGGCCGCAACTTCCTTTTGAAGAAGCACCAAATGATCCCCCGCCATGCGGTGGCATTGAGGTGGCATGGCTGGGGGGGTAGTCTCGAAGGGGAGGGAGTAGCCCCTTCGGACAATGTCCAAGACCCACCTGTCCGATGTAATGGCACGCCAGTGGTGAAGGTGATGGCGGACCCTGCCCCCTACTGGCGTGCTGTGGACGTGAAAGGATGGACTAGGAGGGCTTGGAGGCCGCGGACGGGGCGGAGGTGGTGGCCTGACCCGAACGCTGGTTACCCGACCCGCCTCGGCGGGAGCCACGTCCACGGCCGCGCGAAGACGCTTGCTGCGCGGGCCGGTGGCTGGGCAGCGGACGTGACTGGGCGCCCCTTCCGTGGCCACGAAAGGGGTGAAAGCAGACTGTTGCGGAGGGCGCACAGCAGAAAGGCCCAGGGGCTTGGCTGTAGCCCGTGAGTCCTTAAAGCGCTCCAGCGCACGGTCTGCATTGTTGCCGAAAAGGCCGACACCATCAAAGGGCATGTCCATAAGCGTGTTTTGGACATCGCCCGAGAAACCAGTGGTCCTCAGCCAGGCGTGACGGCGCAGCGCCACTGTCGTCGCAAGCGATCTGCCTAGCGAGTCGGCGGTATCTAGGCCACACCGGATAGTATACTTCGCCGCATCTCTTCCTTCCGCAATGGCGCGGGAAAGCAGTGCCTGGGCCTCCTCAGGACACTTGGGCAGAACCTGCGCCACCGAATCCCACATGGAGTGGGTATATCGGCCCAAAAGGCAAGTGGTGTTGACGGACCGCAAGCCAGCACTGGTGGAAGAAAAAACCTTCTTCCCAAATTGGTCCAGTTTTTGGATTCCCTATCCGGGGAGCGGTAGGGAAGGCGCTTCGGGAGGCGGAGGCTTGGACAGCCAAGCTCTCAGGGGTGGGGTGTTGGGAAAGAACAGGGGTCGCCCGGAGCAGGGCGATGGCGCCGGGCTACGTTCCTATCCACAGGAGCCCCTGTGGTGGGCTTGGACCAGGTGCCCAAAAGAACGTCCGAAAGTGCCTCGTTGAACGGCAGCAGTGGCTCCGCAGAGGTAGCCGCCGGCTGAAGCACTTCCATCAGGAGGTTAGTCCTGACAGCCACTGTAGGTAACTGGAGGTGCAGGACCTCAGCTGCCCTACGCAGCACCGTAGCAAAGTTTGCTCCCTCCTCCGTTGCCACGGAAGGATGAGACAGCATGCCAATGTCTGGAGAGGTGTCCAGACCACTGGCCTCCCCAAGTTCCTCAGCCCAGTCCTGATCGTACTCACATTGGGCAGAGAGAGGGTCCTCAGACCCCTCCCAGTTCTCTTCGTCCTCCAAATCAGGGTCAATGTAAGGAGGAGGGACATGTGGAACCCAAGGTCTCAGCGGCGCCGGAGTCGATCGACGTCGGTCCGGCGCCAAGTCCGGATCCGGAGAGAACCTGGGGACGACGTCACCCCGGGCGGCGTCGTGAACGGCACCGGTGAGATCGACGCCGGTGGAGGTGTCGTTAGGTCAACGGGCGTCGATCGGGGTTGCAGCAGCGCCGGTGCCGAGGCCGGGGTCGCCGGGACCGGAGTCGCCGGTGGCGCCGTAGGAACCCGACTAGGGCCCGCGGGGCCCGAAGGCGCACCGGGGGGACCTTTAGGCCCGAAGAGGCGGGCCATGGCCGACAGGAACTCCTGTATTTCGGCCGGAGTCGCCGCCGAACCCGGATAGGGCGGGTAATGCAGCGACGGCTCCACAGGCACTCCCGGCGCCGCGGGGACGGTGCCGATGGGACCCTCAGCCGAGTCGCGCGACTGGCGAGGGGAAGTCGTCGAGCGATGACGCTTTTTTTACTTCTTATGCTTCGACTTACCGGAGGAGTGCAAAGACTTTGACCCCGAAGAACGATGAGGACTCTGCGACCGGCCCCTCGACCTCTCTCTCGACCGGGGCTTGGCTTGGCGTGGAGCCGACTGCCGGACCTCGAGGAGCTTTCGAGACCGATCTCGCAAAGCCTTCGGATGCAAGGCCCGACAGTCAGGGCACGACTTGGAGTCGTGGTCGCGCCCGAGGCAGTAGAGACAATCCTGATGCGGGTCCGTGATCGACATCATTCGACCACAGGCGTCGCCTGGCTTGAAGCCGGGCATCCCTACCGACACCGTAGGAGTCGTAAGACTCGAGAAAACAGTGACAAAAAGTCACAAAAAAATCAGTCAAAAATTGACTGGGGCACTGCTCTCTCCGGATCTGCGCTTACTGGCGCGGAAAAAGAAAGAACTGACGCCAGCGCGCAGGGGCGTCGTCTAAGTACTGGCCGCGACGTCATCCCGGCGATCCCGACGCCGGACGCGGAGCCGCACGACGCCGCCTACCGACGCGCAAGGGTACTGCTACGCAAAACTTTCCGGATCCAGTCTGACGCCTGGGGATATTCTAAGGTAAGGAATCTGTCACTAACGTGTCTCTTTCAGATACCGCCATCGCGCAGCCAGGCATGGCGACGCAGAGCAACGGACCTGGCCATCGCCCGACCCACAGAGTCAGTGGTGTCCATAGCCGACCGAATGGTAAATTGTGCCATTTCTCATGAAGGAGACGATCCAGGTCAGCACGGGGCCCCTCTGGAAGAGAGGGCAGAAGACGCTCGACTGAGTCCCAAAGGGCAAAAGTAGCCCGTGCAAACAAGCAAGACGTGTTAAGAGCACGGATGCCCGAACTAGTGGATGCAAAAATTTGGCGGCCACATGTCTCCAACCAACGAGACTCCCTAGTGGGAGGTAGCAGCGGGAGAGAAGAGGAAGGCTGCGAGGCGAAAGCCGCATTGACCACCCGGCCGTGAGCCCTAGGATGAAGGGAGAAACAGACAGGGTCATCTGGAGCCGGGCGATGCCGACGTGCGATGGCCCGATCCACCGGGTCTCCAGAGGAGGGCCGTGCCCACGTGCCAAGCAGGGTGTCAAATAACAACCCACCAAAAGGCAGCAAGGGCTCCACCTCCACCGCATCCTGGTGGAGGAGATCCAATAATGGATCAGAAGGCAAGGAGACTGAGGGCGGTTGCAGGTGTAAAATAGCTGTAGCCCTGCGAACACCCCTGGCAAATGCCGCGCTAGCCTCTGTAGCCATTCTAAGTGGCGATAACAAACCATCTGTAGGGGACGGTTGAAGACTAATGCGTCCCCCAGAAAGGAGAGCCGCCGGAGGCCGAGCAAAGGGCCACTGGCCAGGGGGCAGCGGAGCCGGAGAGCGTGGAAACAACCATGGGTGCTCCGGGTCCTCATCCTCTTCGAACAGAGGAACAACAGGGTCCGGCGCCGACCAACGTCGAGATGGCGTAGTATCGACGTCGACAATCACCAAGGGTGACTCGGCCTGGCGTCGACTCGCCCTCTACTGAGGCCTGCGGGGAGGAAGGATGTCGACAAGGAGTCGAGCTCCGTGCTGCAGCCGCATCCGACGTCGGCACAGGGAGCCCCAAAGGTCTATGCGGAGACGGGGCAGAAGGGCTCGACGTATGACTGGGATGCCCCTCCGGGCCGTGTCCCGACGTCGCAGCAACTCCGGAACTGGAGTCGAGGAACTTGGCCGGTGCCGAGGGCAAACCAGCCGGCAAGGACCCGACCTGAGTCCCTACCCCCTCTGTGGGGCCCGAGGGCGCGCCATGGAGAAGGGGTGACCCAAAGATGGAATAGGTTCCATCCCATCCCAGCCTTGGAATAGGTTCCATCTGGGCCCGAGTCGCGCCAACACCCGGAAAGGGCGGGTATAAGGGAACCGACTCCTGGGCGCCCGCGCCCAGTAAGGACCTGGAGCAGCGGGCCCCGTCGTCACGTTTATATGAGGTCAACGACCTCCGTGACTTGTGCTTGTGCTTACCTGCGGCAGGCAAACGACGTCCGCGGGAACGACTCCGTGACCGGACCCGAACAGGAGCCCCAGCTCGAGATGGAGATCGGCGGCGCGAAGGCTCTGAGCGGGACATCCGGGCGGTCAACAACTTCATCCGGCGCTCCCACAGTGACTTCGGCTTCATCTGCCGGCAGGCGTCGCATTCCTCGGAGTCGTGGTGCTCTCCTAGGCACCTATAACAATGCTGATAGCCTGCACACCTGAAAAATATTCAATTTTATCAAAATATACAAGTTTACAATATCAATCCGTGGTGCAGCCCTCTAATCCTGACTAGCCCCTGTCAGGTATAGTAATACTCCAAAAGACAAACAGAACCTGTTTGTATATAAGGACGCACTATTCACATGCCCTTACGGTGCTTTTTGAATAAATGATAGGTTCAAAGTAATTTAGTAATCTATGCTATCTATCAACAATGTTTCTGCAAATATGTGGTTGCAAATATATTTCTTGTTTTACATATAAATCTTCACATGAAGTTTTACACAAAGTAACATAAGAAAACAGATTTATCAAACAAATAACAATTCAATATATGCTTGTTTATTTTCTTGATCATTTTCTCATTTCTTCATTGTTCGAAGCAAAATATTTATATTTCCCAATGCATTTCGGTAAGAAACCTTCATCAGGGGAATACTGAAAATAATACAATACAGTCTTTAAAAAACAAATTCTCTTCGATTTTGAAAACACAATGATATCAACAATGTGCAACATAGGGAGTGTCGGATAAGCACCAACGGTCCCAAAATAGTAATTATGTTTGTCTTGCTCATCACCCATGCAGATCTAGATCACGCACAATAGACACATCAAAAGTAAATGCCTAAGTAGAAGTGTGTGCACTACTGTCACCCAGTGTTAAAATCAATGCGATGTGTGCGGACGCAACACCTAAACCCAACTCCGCAATTAAACCTCATTCTCCGTGCTACCCTAAGCCTGCCACCAAAACCAAAACGCTCACCTTTACATGAGCTGAACATAATCAGCCAGTGTATGATATCTGTAAAAAGCTAACCACAAATTATATATAAAAAACGCCATCATATGAAAAATCATATAGACCACATGCCCCATCACGGGCTTCAACACGAGAAACCTACTTGCTATCCAAGTGTCGTCCCTCTCTGCTTTCCTGAAGGTTATCTGGTAGTGAACCCCGTATTCTACTGTAAATGACAAAAGTAGTCATGTAATGTGTGTCAAACCACATTAACTAAATTCAATATACAACCCCTCCCTATGGGTTTACCCATAATCATACCCGTCTGGAGGTTCATGCAAAAGAATGTTCACTTCTCTTTCCCGCGTAGTAAAAGTTTACCGGGAGACTCGCTCCTCGCTAATGAATCTCGCATCTGCGTCTGACGTATACAGCACGCGGTAAAGATGAAAAACAGACTCTATGCTGGTGCCCCAATTGCAAAATATTGATTCGCAGAAAAAAGACTTTACCCAGTATCACCGCTACCTAAACCTGTAACGTAACTACACGTTGTACAAGCAGACTATTAGTCGTATTTACGTGACCTCACTGTTTAGAAAAAAGACTCATACGGCTAATTTCAGTGTGAAATTATAACCAAGACTCGTCAACAAACGTATGTTGCTGGTGCACAAGTTACTAACTTGTGTAACGATATATCTGTAAGAGACAGTAGTTAGTGACAGATTCCTTACCTTAGAATATCCCCAGGCGTCAGGCTGGATCCGGAGAAGTTTTTGCGTAGCAGTACCCTTGCGCGTCGGTAGGCGGCGTCGTGCGGCTCCGCGTCCGTCGTCGGCGTCGTGATCGCCGGGATGACGTCGCGGGCAGTACTTAGGCGCCGCCCCTGCGCGCTGACGTCAGTTCTGTACACGACTTTCCGCGCCAGGAACGCAGAGCCATGCAAGAAGCTGACATAGGTGTCTGAAAAATACTAGGGCCCTGAAAGGGATGTCCTTAACCCTAGAAATCAGTTCGCAGAACGGGGAGGATGGGTGGGGCGGTAAGGAATCTGTCACTAACTACTGTCTCTTACAGATATATCGTTACACAAGTTAGTAACTTGTGCATCTGAAAGAGACACGTTAGTGACAGATTCCTTACCTTAGAACAGATACCCCAGCAATACCAACCCCGGTGGTGGGTCTGCGAACAAAGATCAGACAAGGAAGTCCTGGAGGACAGAACGGCCAAAGAAGCCGTCCCTCCGGACCTGACTGTCAAGGCAGTAATGCTTCGTAAACGTGTGCAGCGAGGCCCACGTAGCTGCCTGACAAATAACGGGCAGCGGAACACCGCGGCCCAAGGCCGTGGTAGCAGCTGTTGCCCTGGTGGAATGGGCACGCAGCCCAACAGGAGGCTCCTTCTTAGCCAAAGAATAGCAGGTCTTGATGCACAAGGTAACCCAGCGGGAGATGGTTCGTTTGTGCACCGCCCGACCTTTTTTGGCGCCCACGTAGCCAATAAAGAGCTGGTCATCCACCCGGAAGTGTTTTGTGCGGTCGATATAGAAGGAGAGCGCACGTTTTGGGTCCAGACGGTGGAGCCTCTCTTCCTCTCTGGAAGGATGCGGAAAGAAGGTAGGCAAAGTGATGGTCTGCCCAATGTGAAAGGCAGTAACCACCTTTGGCAAGAAGGACGGACGCGTCCGAAGAACAACCTTGTCTGGATGAACAGACAGAAAGGGAGGTTTGCAAGATAAAGCCTGGAGCTCACTCACCCGCCGAGCGGAGGTGATGGCCACCAGAAAGGCTGTCTTTAGAGTCAAAAGACGAAGAGGACAGTTATGCAGAGGCTCAAAGGGAGCGCACATTAAGAAGGTAAGAACCAAGTTCAAGTCCCACTGAGGCATCACAAACGGAACAGGAGGAAAGAGGTGTGTAATGCCTTTTAAGAACCTGTTAACAACAGGGGACTTGAAAAGGGAGGGCTGATCAGGGAGCCTGAGGAAGGCCGAGATAGCACAGAGATAACCCTTGATGGTACCCAGGGCAGAACCCTGTTGGGCCAGAGAAAGAAGGAACAGAAGGACCTCAGAAAGAGGGGCAGAAAGGGGGTTCACAGCCTTTGCTGTGCACCATGCCACAAATTTGTTCCACCTGCAGGCGTATACCACCTTAGTGGAGGGACGCCTGGCTGCCAGAATCACATCACAAACTTCGGGAGGCAAGTCGAAAGGAATCAACTGCCGCCGCTCAATCTCCACGCAAGCAGGTGTAGACTGGACAGGTTCGGGTGGAGGACCGTCCCCTGCTGCTGCGACAGAAGATCCTCCCGAAGAGGCAGACGGATCGGGGGATCTACGCTCATACTGAGTAGCTCGGGATACCAAACTCTTCGAGCCCAGTCCGGAGCCACAAGAATGACTTGGGCCCGGTCGTGCCGAATCTTCTTCAACACTCTGGGTAGAAGTGGTATAGGCGGAAAGGCGTACAATAGACCGCAACTCCACTCGTGACGAAAGCGTCGCCGAGCGAGTGCCGCCTTGGAAATTCCAACGCGCAAAACTGATGACATTGCGCGTTCTCTTCGGTGGCGAATAGATCTAACCAAGGCTCTCCCCACTGTAGAAAGAGTCCTTGCGCCACTTCCGAGTGAAGACGCCATTCGTGATCCATCATGCACCTGCGGCTGAGGTTCGTCCGCCCTGGCGTTCAGGGAACCTGCCAGGTGTTGAACCATCAGGAACATGCCCTGATGTTCCAGCCATGTCCAGAGGCGCAGAGCCTCCTGACAAGGGTCCACGACCCCACCCCGCCCTGTTTGTTGCAGTACCACATGGCGGTGGTGTTGTCGGTGAACACCTGCACTACCGTCCCTTTGACAGAGGGAAGGAATGCCTTGAGTGCAAGCCGGATCGCCCGGAGCTCCAGAAGGTTGATATGGAGCCGGGACTCCGCCGGAGACCAGAGGCCTCTGATCTCCGCCTCTCCCATGTGACCGCCCCATCCCAGAAGGGACGCGTCCGTCACAACTGTGTGCTCTGGCTGGGGAAGGGAGAGGGATCTGCCCATGACCCATTGCCGGTTCGAGAGCCACCACTGCAACTGTCTTGCAGTCCCCTCCGAGATCTGGACGTGATCGGACAGGTCGCCCTGGTGCTGCGCCCACTGGAACTTCAGGTCCCACTGCAGAGCCCGCATATGCCATCTGGCATGATTGACCAGCAGGATGCAGGAGGCCATGAGGCCCAGCAGCCTCAGGGTCATCCGTACCGAAACCCAGGATAAAGGCTGAAAGATCGGAATCATAGCCTGAATATCCCGGACTCGCCGTTCGGGAGGATAGGCCCGAAACTGCGTCGTGTCCAGAACTGCTCCGATGAAAAGGAGCTGTGGAGAAGGAATCAGATGCGACTTCGGCACATTGATGGAGAACCCCAGCGAGTGCAGGAGTTCGGCCGTAGTCTGGAGGTGGGAGACGACTGCCTGGGACGAGCCCGCCTTCAGCAGCCAGTCGTCGAGGTAGGGGAAGACTGAAACCCCTGCCCGGCGCAGATGAGCTGCGACCACCGCCATCACTTTCGTGAACACCCGAGGGGCACTGGTAAGGCCAAAGGGGAGCACGGTGAACTGAAAATGCTCGAGGCCTACCGTGAACCGAAGGTAACGCCGGTGGGCCGGCAGGATGGGGTTGTGGAAATAGGCGTCCTGCAAGTCCAACGCTACCAACCAGTCTCCGGGGTCGAGGGCAGTCAAGACCTGAGCTAGGGTGAGCATCTTGAACTTCTCCTTCCGGAGGAAGCGATTGACGTTCCGGAGGTCCAAGATAGGACGCATGTCCTCCTTGTCCTTTTTGGGCACCAGAAAGTAGTGGGAGTAGCAACCACGCCCTACTTCTGGGGTCGGAACATGCTCGATGGCCCTCTTGGCCAAGAGGGCCGTGACTTCCTTCTGTAGAAGCACCAAGTGATCCCCTGACATGCGGTGGAATTGAGGTGGCATGGCTGGGGGGTGGTCTCGAAGGGGAGGGAGTAGCCCCTTCGGACAATGTCCAAGACCCACCTGTCCGAGGTGATGGGACGCCAGTGGTGAAGGTGATGCGGACCCTGCCCCCGACTGGCGTGCTGTGCACCTGAAAGGAGGGACTAGGAGGGCTTGGAGGCCGCGGACGGGTTGGAGGTGGTGGCCTGACCCGCACGCTGGTTGCCCGAACCGCCACGGCGGTATCCACGTCCTCGGCCACGCGAAGGCGCTGCTGCGCGGGCCGTTGGCCGGGCTGTGGACGTGACTGGGCGCCCCTTCCGTGGCCACGAAAGGGGCGAAAAGCAGACGTGAGCGGAGGGCGCACAACAGCAAGGCCCAGGGACTTAGCAGTAGCCCGTGAGTCCTTAAAACGCTCCAGCGCATGGTCTGCCTTCGAACCAAAAAGACCGACTCCATCAAAGGGCATGTTCATGAGTGTATTCTGGATATCCCCTGAAAAACCAGTGGTTCTCAGCCAGGCGTGGCGACGCAGCGCCACCGTCGTTGCAAGCGATCTGCCCAGCGAGTCGGCGGTATCAAGGCCACAGCGGATGGTATATTTAGCCGCATCACGCCCTTCCGCAATGGCGCGGGTAAGCAGTGTCTGGACCTCCTCAGAACACTGCGGCAAAACAGTTGCCACCGAATCCCACAGGGAGTGGGTGTATCGGCCCAAGAGGCAAGCGGTATTAACAGACCGCAAGCCAGCACTGGAGGAAGAGAAAGCCTTCTTCCCAAAGTGATCCAGGCGCTTGGATTCCCTATCCGGAGGGGCGGTAGGGAAGGCGGTTTGGGAGGCAGAGGCTTGGACAACCAAGCTCTCAGGGGTGGGGTGTTGGGAGAGAAACAGGGGGTCGCCCGGAGCAGGGCGATGGCGTCGGGCCACGTTCCTATCCACAGGAGCCCCTGTGGTGGGTTTGGACCAGGCACCCAAAAGAACGTCAGTCAGTGCCTCGTTGAACGGCAGCACAGTCTCCGCAGAGGAGGCCGCCGGCTGAAGCACTTCAGTCAGGATGTTAGACCTGACGACCACTGTAGGCAACTGGAGATTTAAGGCTCCAGCAGCTCTACGCAACACCGTTGCAAAATTAGCCCCTCCTCCGTTGCCACGGGAGGAGACAGCATGCCAGAGTCAGGGGAGGTATCCAGACCACTGGCATCCCCAAGTTCCTCAACCCAGTCCGGGTCAAACTCGCACTGTTGTGTGAGAGGGTCCTCAGACCCCTCCCAGCTCTCCTGGTCCTCCTCAGGTTGAAAATATGGAGGAGGAGGGACATCAGGGACCCAAGGTCTCAGTGGCGCCGGAAACGGCGTCGGGCGACGCCGGTCCGGCTCCATGTCCGGACCCGGAGAGAACCGGGGAACGACGCCGCCCGGAGCCCCGGACGGCGTCGGAAACGGCACCGGGGACATCGGCGGAGGCGGAGGCGTTGTTAGGTCAACCGGCGTCGATGGGAGTTGCGGCACCACCGGAGCCGGGGCCGGAGCCGAGGCCGGGACGAAGGCTGGTGGGACAGGCGACGCCGGGACCGGAGTCGACGGCGACGCCGGAGCAACCCCATCAGGGCCCGCGGGGCCCGAAGGCGCACCGGAGGGACCTTGAGGCCCGAAGAGGCGGGCCATGGCCGACAGGAATTCCTGTATATCGGCCGGAGTCGCCCCCGAGCCCGGGTAGGGCGGGTACTGCGGGGGTAATTCGACAGGCACGTCCGGGGCCGCGGGGACGGTGCCGACAGGGACCTCAGCCGAGTCGCGAGACCGGCGAGGGGAAGTCTTAGAGCGATGACGCCGCTTAGACTTCTTGTGCTTCGACTTACCGGAGGAGCGCGAAGACTTTGAATCCGACGAACGGCGGGGACTCCGCGTCCGGCCCCTCGACCTCTCCCGGGACCGGGGCTTGGTGCGGCGCGGAGCCGAATGCCGGACTTCGAGGAGCTTTCGAGACCGCTCTCGCAAAGCCTTAGGATGAAGTTTCCGGCAGTCAGGACACGACTTCGTGTCGTGGTCTCGGCCGAGACAAAAGAGACACTCGAGGTGCGGGTCCGTGATCGACATCATGCGACCACATTCCTCGCAGGGCTTAAAGCCGGGCATCCCTACGACACCTTCGGAGTCGTGAAGACTCGTTGAAGAAACAGTGAAAAATTCACCAAAAAGATAGTCAAAAAGTGACTAGGGCACTGCTCTTCCCGGATCTGCGCTTACTGGCGCGGAAAAGAAGAACTGACGTCAGCGCGCAGGGGCGGCGCCTAAGTACTGCCCGCGACGTCATCCCGGCGATCACGACGCCGACGACGGACGCGGAGCCGCACGACGCCGCCTACCGACGCGCAAGGGTACTGCTACGCAAAAACTTTCCGGATCCAGCCTGACGCCTGGGGATATTCTAAGGTAAGGAATCTGTCACTAACGTGTCTCTTTCAGATATATTGAAATCCCTTCCTATAATTGACCTATTCTTATAACATCAACATAAGCTTAAAGAATCATCCTTGTGTTTACTCATATAAACAGGTGAAAACAAAATTCAATTATGATATATGCAAAACGTGAAATGAAATAAAATAAAATAAAATTGTGTTTGTGTCTTGCGTGCCTTACATTGATGTAACATTCTGCGCGCCCCAGTTCACATCCTGTAATGAGCCAGAGAAACAGTTTCTAACAGAAACTCTCTGTAACAACAAAAAAACTACAGTCACAGCTCTACAAAAGTATCCATGATCACACCAATATTTTCATCATAAAAAGCAAGTCATTTCAATTTTGTCATTCAGACCACAAGGAATAAGTGTTTTTAAAAAACGTATCCAGAATGTTTCTCTCTGTGCCAGATGTCTGGTAGCATCAACATGTAGTGGTTCTGACACCCTCTCCAGTATCGTAAAACGTAACTGTGGTATAGTGTGCTTCATCTCCCCCCAGTGTAAGGCTAAACATGACTTAATGTTAGCAGTTCGAATCATACTTTTATGTTCAGTTATTCTAACCTTAACCTTCCTGGTTGTGCGTCCTACGTACACTAGCACACATGGGCATTTTATGGCATAAACTACCATGCTGGTGTTACAGTCTGCGGTATGTTTAAGTTTAATCATTTTCCCTGTATGCGGGTGCGCAAAGTTATCACCAACAATGACGTTCCCACAGTGACCACAATTGTAACATTTACGCATACCCTGGTTACCAGTGTCTGTATGTATCATGCCCTTTTTCTTGAGAATTTCCTTAATGTTTTTTGACCTAGAATATGCAAAAATATCCAAACAATTTTGTCTCAGATCTTGACTAAAGCCAAAGATTTAGGTTGGATAGACGATAATACTTGTAAATTTTTAACATCTGATTATCCCAAACGGCCTCACATATATATGCTACCCAAAATGCATAAAAACCCACAGGACCCCCCATTCCGCCCCATTGTGGCTGGATGTGGGTCAATACATGAACCGTTGGGAACATTTCTAGATTACCATTTACAACCCTTGGTACAGAGCTGGGTAACATATGTTCAAGATACCACTGACTGTCTCAATAAATTACAGTGGCAGGCTTAGGGTAGCACGGAGAATGAGGTTTAATTGCGGAGTTGGGTTTAGGTGTTGCGTCCGCAGATGCGAGATGGAGAAGTGTGGCTCAATGGTTAGAGCGGCAGACCCTGATGCAGAGATCTGGCCCGGGACCAGGGTTCAATTCCCGCCTCGGCGGGTCTTGGGCTCAATTTCCTCGGACCTGATAATTCTCGCCTTGGTGCCTATTCTAATCATGGGTCCCACTCTGCAACTCTGGGCAATAGCTTGCTTAATCTCCACAACGGCCCCAACAGCGCTGGGATGCCTGGCTTCACCCAGGAGTGGACATTTCACAGGGAAAAGCCAGGAAGGGTTCCACAGCGGTATGCGTACAGCGCCTGGACACCCCTTTGGGGGTATGGGTGCGCTTTACAAGTACAAATTTCATTTCATTTCATTTCATTTCATTTCATTTCATTTCATTTCATTTCATTTCATTTCATTAGCGAGGAGCGAGTCTCCCGGTAAACTTTTACTACGCGGGAAAGAGAAGTGAACATTCTTTTGCATGAACCTCCAGACAGGTATGATTATGGGTAAACCCATAGGGAGGGGTTGTATATTGAATTTAGTTAATGTGGTTTGACACACATTACATGACTACTTTTGTCATTTACAGTAGAATACGGGGTTCACTACCAGATAACCTTCAGGAAAGCAGAGAGGGACGACACTTGGATAGCAAGTAGGTTTCTCGTGTTGAAGCCCGTGATGGGGCATGTGGTCTATATGATTTTTCATATGATGGCGTTTTTTATATATAATTTGTGGTTT
The DNA here is from genome assembly GCA_963921515.1 of Calotriton arnoldi. Lineage (NCBI taxonomy): Eukaryota > Metazoa > Chordata > Amphibia > Caudata > Salamandridae > Calotriton > Calotriton arnoldi. The sequence continues at coordinate 103,647 of CAWUFW010016583.1, read as the reverse complement.
GCTTTTTACAGATATCATTCACTGGCTGATTATGTTCAGCTCATGTAAAGGTGAGCGTTTTGGTTTTGGTGGCAGGCTTAGGGTAGCACGGAGAATGAGGTTTAATTGCGGAGTTGGGTTTAGGTGTTGCGTCCGCACACATCGCATTGATTTTAACACTGGGTGACAGTAGTGCACACACTTATACTTAGGTATTTACTTTTGATGTGTCTATTGTGCGTGATCTAGATCTGCATGGGTGATGAGCAAGACAAACAATTACTATTTTGGGACCGTTGGTGCTTATCCGACACTCCCTATGTTGCACATTGTTGATATCATTGTGTTTTCAAAATCGAAGAGAATTTGTTTTTTAAAGACTGTATTGTATTATTTTCAGTATTCCCCTGATGAAGGTTTCTTACCGAAATGCATTGGGAAATATAAATATTTCGCTTCGAACAATGAAGAAATGAGAAAATGATCAAGAAAATAAACAAGCATATATTGATTATTTGTTTGATAAATCTGTTTTCTTATGTGTTACTTTGTGTAAAACTTCATGTGAAGATTTTTATGTAAAACAAGAAATATATTTGCAACCACATATTTGCAGAAACATTGTTGATAGATAGCATAGATTACTAAATTACTTTGAACCTATCATTTATTCAAAAAGCACCGTAAGGGCATGTGAATAGTGCGTCCTTATATACAAACAGGCTCTCCTAGGCACCACATACAGATCGCATGCGGATCCGTCGCGGACATCTGCCGCGTACAGGTCTCACACGCCTTGAAACCCGAAGGCATCGCACACTGTTCCCTGACGCCGAAGGCCTGAAACAGGCCAGAGGAACCGCTTACTCCTGGATCCGCGTTGGGACACGGAAAAGAAGGAAACTGACGTCAGCGCGCCGGGAAGGACTTATATGGCTCCGCTGACGTCATGTCCGTGGACGACGTCAGGGCAGAGCCATGCGGCGCCGCCCCCCCGGCGCGCAGAGGTGCTGCTGCAAAAAATTCTCCGGATCCAGTCTGACGCCTGGGGATATTCGAAGTTAAGGAATCTGCGGCTAGATGTCTCTGTCAGATATCTTCTTTCAGCAATCATCTGCAGGACTGGCAGTACAACGGTTTCCTACTTTGGGGTCCAAGATACAGTTGGGCTCATCTACTGATAAGAGCCTGCCAGCTGGGGAACTTCCTTAAGAAGCCCCGGTGCTGTGAAGCTGAGAGGAGCATTTCTGCAGAAAGTTGCTGGTCACATCGAGAGAAATATGTCTTGAAAAGTCTGGGTGCTGATGAGCCAGTGTCAAGAGAAAGTTGCTCAGAGAGACGACAAATGAAGGCTTGCTTCAGCAGAACTAGGCTTGAAACCTACCACTGTTGTACTGAGGATTTTTCAGCGCATCTCTGCAAAAAGAAACATCGAGCCACCAAGACCCTCCATCTAGAGTAAGCATTTGAGCCACGTTAGTCAAACCAGCATCCACCAGTGGCTGCAAGAGGTACCTTCCTACAGAGACTTCATAGAGCCATCCAAAGCTTCCAACCAACTCCACCAAGACAAACCACTATTGTACGTTGGAAACTTAGTCACTGGCAGTTGAAATACCATCTGAACAGACCGGGAAAAGACATTTGCTATATTCTCAAAATATGGCTTGCTAGACATGCTGGAGGAACTTCAATACTATATTCCTGTCTATGCCTTGCAAATGTTTGTTAAGCCGTCATAATCTCAAGTAATATTTGGCATTTTGCACTGCCCTTGTTATGCAAACTTACTGAAATTACACTATGGTGCATAATCTCAAGTGTATTTGGGTTAAAACCCTATCAGGGGAGCACAAGAACAAGGCACAGAAACGGAACAAGAGTGTAGAAAGCTCACTCTGTATATACTATACCTAAGTAAGGTATAGTGTACACAGAGTCCAGGGAGTCCCCAGAGGTATAGCAAAGGCTAAATTAGGTAAGTACCAACAGCTCTCTTTGTGGTGGTGTGGGCAAGCAGTTAGGCTTATCCAGAGGGTGTGTTAAGCATTTATTGTATTCACTCAATCAAGACTGATACACACGCTCAGAGACTGAATCCAGACCAATTGGTTAAGTATAAAAAAGGTATACTTGTATTTTATTTCTAGAACCAAGCAGGACTTGGTACAGGTAGGTAAAATATACTTTCAATTGTAAACCTTTACACAGAAATGCATTGAAGGATGGATTTGCAATTGTTACAGGTTGGTATCGCTTTAAAAAACAGTTTGAATAACACAATATTTACTTTTAGAATACTTTGCAGTTACTTTTAGATTACTTTGAGTACTGGGGTGGTATGCCTAGATACCACACCTAAGGATCTCACAATACAAGGTAAGTAAGACTTGTCTTGCCTTTGAGTTAAAGTTTCTGTTTTTCCATACAAAACAGTTCAACACTTAGAACATCTTAGGCCCAAAATCTCATAACATGGGTTCCTAAGGGAAAAAATGGTTATCTGTTTTGCAGGTAAGAAACGTCTTACAAGTGGGAGTTTTGGGGGATAGGACTAGGGTTCCCCAAGGTCTACATAGGCACTCGAGTTGTACCACCAGCTGCATTGGGGCGGCCAGGTGCAGAGTGCAGGGGCCCAATGCTAGCCAATGGGACTAAGACCGCCTTCGGTTAGGGACTGCTTACGAGAAGTCCACTCTGGTGTGGGACCAAGGTCCTGGGGTTAAGGTCAGCACTGTAGGGCCCAACAATCGACACAGGAGCTGCACCACCAGCGTCACTGGGGCAGCCGGGTGCATAGTGCCTAGGAGACGTCAGGGGCTCTGTGCTTTTCAATGGAGACCTTCGGTTTGGCAAAGTTGCGGCAGGCTCGGGCAAGGAGACTGCCTGAAGGCGACCACCGGCTGAAGAGTTAAGTTGTATTCTTGGGGGATGCCTGGACACTGTCGGTTGGGCCACCCAAGGCCGTGGGGCGTCGAGTGCAGGGGTGTCTTCTGGTGTTGGGTTTTCTTACCAGCTCCAGTCGGAGGGACCCTTCAAGTTGAGGCTGCAGGCATCGCCTTGAGGGAGGTTGGGGATCACCAGATCCCAGGTTAGGATCGCTGGGGAGACCTCCTCGTGGTGCAGAATCGCGGATTCGCCAGAATCCGGATTCTGGTCTTGGACTCTTTGTTGAGCAAATCCGGTGCTCACGGGGGAGAGCCTCAGTAAGGTGAGTGCAGGGCAGGTCCTCGGGGCTCTGCTGGCTACGCTGGTTTCTTCCCTGTAGGCAGGTCGGATGCAGACAGGCCGGTAGGGCTGGGGCCAAAGCAGTAGTTGTCCTCTTCTTCCTGGGCCAGTACGGCTCTTCGATCCTTCTTTCTTTCTCGAATCTGAGGTGGCAAAGTTCAGGGTTGCCCCTAAATACTAGATTTAGGGGTATTTAAAGGGGTGTGCAGGTCAGGAACAATGGGTCCCTTCCTTGAGGTGGGTACATCCCCTATTATGCCACCCTCAAGTGGGAGGGGGCACGAGCCTCTCCCTAATTGGCTGAGTCCCCTCATCTTCAAGATGGAGGGGACTGAGATATGCGCTTCACCTTGCCTCCCCTACCTGAGGGGTGGGGTTGGCAAAGGTGGGCGCACACCTCTTTCTAGCTTTGTTTTCCTGCCGATTCTCCTGCCCAAAGTGGGGTGGCAGAACCAGTGGGAGTCAGTTGCTGGGGGCAGCAAAAGGCAGGGTCCGTTTCCAAAAGTGGCAGGCCTTTGAAGCTTCCCCTTGTGGATCCAACCCATCCTGTGGGAGGAGGCAGAATATCTCTGCAGAGGATGGGCTTTGTCTCTGGACCAAGAGAGCGGAGGCTCTCTACCCAGGGGTCCAGAAACCTGTCTGGTGGTGGCAAATGGCAGGCAGCCATTCAGGAACCACACCAGGGCTGGTCGTTTTTCAAGGGGCATCTCCAAGATGCCCTCTGAGTGCATTTCACATTAAATCCCACACTGGCATCAGTGTGGGTTTAATGTGCTGAGATGTTTGCTACCAAACTCCCCAGGTTTTAGTAAAGCTATTATGGAGCTGTGGATGTCGTAATGACCAACTCCCAGACCATATACTCTTTATGGCTTTACTACACTTACAATGTCTAAGAATAGACTTAGACACTGTAGGGGTACAGGGTTCATGCCACTGTACCCTCACCTGAGGGCTAGTGCACCCTGCTAGAGGGGCGACTTACTCAGGCCTCAGGCAGTGGGTTGTAGGCATGGCACACAGGGATGTGTGATCAACAAGAATGATTCAGGTTAGAGTTTACCTGCAACTCAGCACTGCTGAGTGTATTTAATATACATGATGTCTTTCATATATACAGATGCTTACACATTTTTTCACAATTTTTTCACAGAAAGACTATTTCTTAAAGTGTATCACATCATTTTGTTACATAATCCATGTTCGAACACAAATATCTTCACATTTGACATAAATCTTTCAAAAATTTAGTAACATTACATCATCAAATTAACATTATTTCTTTTTCTTCATCTGTGGATTCCACTTGATTGCTTATGCTGCCATATGCATTTCGGGAAAAATGGCACTTTCCTCAGGTGCCACTATATGAAAAAATAAACCCAAACCATACATTAACCAAAGCATCCTCCAACTTCCAACGTCCACAAAGAGGACAACGCAACACCAGTGCTATCATCTTGACAATCGCACTGTTGAACAAGTTACTTACCTTCGGTAACGATATATCTGTAAGAAACATTAGTAGTGATAGATTCTTTACCTTAGAATATCCCCAGGCGTCAGACTGGATCCAGAAAGTTTTCTTCAGCAGTACCCCTGCGCATCGGTAGGGGCGTCGTGCGGCTCCGCCTCCGTCGTCGTGGTCGCCGATATGACGTCGGGGGCGCTACTTGGACGCCGCCCACGCGCGCTGACGTCAGTTCTGTACACGACTTTCCGCGCCAGGAACGCAGAGCCATGCAAGATACTAACCACTGGTGCATTGAAACTAGGGCCCTGAAAGGGATGACCTTAACCCTAGAAATCAGTTCGCAGAACGGGGAGAATGGGTGGGGCGGTAAGAAATCTAACACTACTAATGTTTCTTACAGATATATCGTTACCGAAGGGAAGTAACTTGTTCATCTGAAAGAAACACATAGTGATAGATTCCTTACCTTAGACTAGATACCCCAGCAATACCAACCCCGGTGGTGGGTCTGCGAACTGAGATCACACCAGAAAGTCACGGAGAACAGAACGGCCAAAGAAGCCGTCTCTCCGGACTTGACTGTCCAGGCAGTAATGCTTGGTAAACGTGTGCAGCGAGGCCCACGTGGCTGCCTGACATATGTCTTGCAGGGGGACACCACGTCCCAATGCAGTAGTGGCTGCAGTAGCTCTGGTGGAATGAGCACGCAGCCCCACCGGAGGTTCTTTTTTAGCCAAAGAGTAACAAGCTTTGATACACAAGACAACCCAGCGGGAGATGGTTCTCTTATGGACCGCCCGACCTTTCTTGGTGCCAACGTAGCCAACAAAAAGCTGGTCATCCACCCAGAACTGCTGTGTGCGGTTGAGATAAAAAGAAAGCGCACGTTTTGGGTCCAGACGGTGGAGCCGCTCTTCCTCTCTGGAAGGATGCGGAGGCGGAAAAAAGGTGGGCAAGGTAATAGTTTTCCCAATGTGAAAGGCCGTAACCACTTTTGTCAAAAAGGAAGGACGGGGCCCGAGCACTACCTTGTCCGGATGGACTGAAAGGAAAGGAGGCTTACAGGAAAGAGCCTGGAGCTCACTCACTCGCCTGGCGGAAGTGATGGCCACCAGGAAGGCAGTCTTTAACGTCAAAAGACGAAGAGGACAGTTGTGAAGGGGCTCAAAGGGAGCGCACATCAAGTACGTCAGAACCAGATTCAAGTCCCACTGAGGCATCACGAAAGGAATAGGAGGAAAAAGGTATGTAATGCCTTTAAGAAACCTATTTACAACAGGGGACTTGAAAAGAGAGGGCTGATCAGGGAGCCTGAGAAAGGCCGAAATAGCAGAAAGGTAGCTCTTGATAGTGCCCAGAGCAGAGCCCTGCCGGGCCAAAGAAAGAAGGAACAGTAGAACCTCAGAAAGAGGGGCAGAAAGGGGATCCACAGCCTTTGCTGTGCACCATGCCACAAATTTGTTCCACATGCAGGCGTATACCACTTTAGTAGAGGGACGCCTGGCTGCCAGAATAAAGTCACAAACTTCAGGAGGCAAGTCGAAAGGAATCAACTGCCGCCGCTCAATCTCCACGCAAAGAGGTGGAGGCTGGAGGACTGTCCCCTGCTGCTGCGACAGAAGATCCTCCCGAAGAGGCAGTCTGATCGGGGGATCCATGCTCATACTGAGTAGCTCGGGATACCATACTCTTCGAGCCCAGTCCGGAGCCACAAGGATGACTTGGGCCCGGTCGCGCCTGATCTTCTTCAGCACTCTGGACAGAAGTAGTATAGGCGGAAAGGCGTACAATAGACCGCAACTCCACTCGAGACGAAAAGCGTCGCCGAGCGAGTGCCGCCTTGGAAATTCCAACACGCAGAACTGATGACATTGCGCGTTCTCTTCGGTGGCGAATAGATCTAACCAAGGCTCTCCCCACTGCTGAAAGAGACCTTGCGCCACCTCCGAGTGAAGACACCATTCGTGATCGAGCATGCACCTGCGACTGAGTTCATCCGCCCTGGCGTTCAGAGAACCTGCCAGGTGTTGAACCACCAGGGACATGCCCTGATGTTCCAGCCATGTCCAGAGACGCAGAGCCTCCTGACAGAGGGTCCACGACCCCACCCCGCCTTGTTTGTTGCAGTACCACATGGCGGTGGTGTTGTCTGTGAACACCTGCACTACTCTCCCCTTGACAGAGGGAAGGAATGCCTTCAGTGCAATCCTGATCGCCCACAGCTCCAAAAGGTTGATATGGAGCCGGGACTCCGCCGGTGACCAGAGGCCTCTGATCTCCGCCTCTCCCATGTGGCCGCCCCATCCCAGGAGGGACGCATCCGTCACCACTGTGAACTCCGGTTGGGGAAGGGAGAGGGATCTGCCGTCGACCCAATGCCGGTTCGTGAGCCACCACTGCAATTGACGTGCAGTGCCCTCCGAGATCTGGACGTGATCGGACAGGTTTCCCTGATGCTGCGCCCACTGGAACTTCAGGTCCCACTGCAGAGCCCGCATATGCCACCTGGCATGATTGACCAGCAGGATGCAGGAGGCCATGAGGCCCAGCAGCCTCAGAGTCACTCTGACCGAAACCCGGGACAAGGGCTGAAAGATGGGAATCAGAGCCCGAATGTCCCGGACTCGCTGTTCAGGAGGATAGACCCGAAACTGCGCCGTGTCCAGAACCGCTCCGATAAAGAGGAGCTTCTGGGAGGGAATCAGGTGCGACTTCGGCACATTGATGGAGAACCCCAGCAAGTGCAGGAGGTCGGCCGTAGTCTGGAGGTGGGAGAAGACAGTCTGGGGCGAGCCAGCCTTCAACAACCAGTCGTCGAGATAGGGGAAGACTGAGACCCCTGATCTGCGCAGATGAGCAGCGACCACCGCCATCACCTTGGTGAACACCCGAGGGGCGCTTGTAAGGCCTAAGGGGAGCACGGTAAACTGAAAGTGCCCGTGGCCTACCATGAACCGCAGGTAACGCCTGTGGGCTGGCAGGACGGGGATGTGGAAATATGCATCCTGCAAGTCCAGCGCCACCATCCAGTCTTGTGGGTCGAGAGCAGACAAGACCTGAGGCACAAGTTACTAACTTGTGTAACGATATATCTGTAAGAGACAGTAGTTAGTGATAGATTCCTTACCTTAGAATATCCCCAGGCGTCAGGCTGGATCCGGAAAGTTTTGCGTAGCAGTACCCTTGCGCGTCGGTAGGCGGCGTCGTGCGGCTCCGCGTCCGTCGTCGGCGTCGTGATCGCCGGGATGACGTCGCGGGCAGTACTTAGGCGCCGCCCCTGCGCGCTGACGTCAGTTCTGTACACGACTTTCCGCGCCAGGAACGCAGAGCCATGCAAGAAGCTGACACAGGTGTCTGAAAAATACTAGGGCCCTGAAAGGGATGTCCTTAACCCTAGAAATCAGTTCGCAGAACGGGGAGGATGGGTGGGCGGTAAGGAATCTATCACTAACTACTGTCTCTTACAGATATATCGTTACACAAGTTAGTAACTTGTGCATCTGAAAGAGACACGTTAGTGATAGATTCCTTACCTTAGAATAGATACCCCAGCAATACCAACCCCGGTGGTGGGTCTGCGAACAAAGATCAGACAAGGAAGTCCTGGAGGACAGAACGGCCAAAGAAGCCGTCCCTCCGGACCTGACTGTCAAGGCAGTAATGCTTAGTAAACGTGTGCAGCGAGGCCCACGTAGCTGCCTGACAGATAACCGGCAGCGGAACACCGCGGCCCAAGGCCGTGGTAGCAGCCGTCGCCCTGGTGGAATGGGCACGCAGCCCAACAGGAGGCTCCTTTTTAGCCAAAGAATAGCAGGTCTTGATGCACAGGGTAACCCAGCGGGAGATGGTCCTCTTGTGCACCGCCCGACCTTTTTTGGCGCCCACGTAGCCAACAAAGAGCTGGTCATCCACCCGGAAGTGTTTCGTGCGGTTGATATAGAAGGAGAGCGCACGTTTTGGGTCCAGACGGTGGAGCCTCTCTTCCTCTCTGGAAGGATGCGGAGGCGGAAAGAAGGTGGGCAAAGTGATGGTCTGCCCAATGTGGAAAGCAGTAACCACCTTTGGCAAGAAGGACGGACGCGTCCGAAGAACAACCTTGTCTGGATGAACAGACAGAAAGGGAGGTTTGCAAGAAAGAGCCTGGAGCTCACTCACCCGCCGAGCGGAGGTGATGGCCACCAGAAAGGCTGCCTTTAGAGTCAGAAGACGAAGAGGACAGTTATGCAGAGGCTCAAAGGGAGCGCACATTAAAAGGTAAGAACCAAGTTCAAGTCCCACTGAGGCATTACAAACGGAACAGGAGGGAAGAGGTGAGTAATGCCTTTTAAGAACCTGTTAACAACAGGGGACTTGAAAAGGGAGGGCTGATCAGGGAGCCTGAGGAAGGCCGAGATAGCACAAAGATAACCCTTGATGGTACCCAGGGCAGAACCCTGTTGGGCCAGAGAGAGAAGGAACAGAAGGACCTCAGAAAGAGGGGCAGAAAGGGGATCCACAGCCTTTGCTGTGCACCATGCCACAAATTTGTTCCACCTGCAGGCGTATACCACCTTAGTGGAGGGACGCCTGGCTGCCAGAATCACATCACAAACTTCGGGAGGCAAGTTGAAAGGAATCAACTGCCGCCGCTCAATCTCCACGCAAGCAGGTGTAGACTGGACAGGTTCGGGTGGAGGACCGTCCCCTGGTGCTGCGACAGAAGATCCTCCCGAAGAGGCAGACGGATCGGGGGATCTATGCTCATATTGAGTAGCTCGGGATACCAAACTCTTCGAGCCCAGTCCGGAGCCACAAGAATGACTTGGGCCCGGTCGTGCCGAATCTTCTTCAACACTCTGGGTAGAAGTGGTATAGGCGGAAAGGCGTACAACAGACCGCAACTCCACTCGCGACGAAAAGCGTCGCCGAGCGAGTGCCGCCTTGGAAATTCCAACGCGCAGAACTGATGACATTGCGCGTTCTCTTCGGTGGCGAATAGATCTAACCAAGGCTCTCCCCACTGTAGAAAGAGTCCTTGCGCCACTTCCGAGTGAAGACGCCATTCGTGATCCATCATGCACCTGCGGCTGAGGTTCGTCCGCCCTGGCGTTCAGAGAACCTGCCAGGTGTTGAACCATCAGGAACATGCCCTGATGTTCCAGCCATGTCCAGAGGCGCAGAGCCTCCTGACAAAGGGTCCAAGACCCCACCCCGCCCTGTTTGTTGCAGTACCACATGGCGGTGGTGTTGTCTGTGAACACCTGCACTACCTTCCCTTTGACAGAGGGAAGGAATGCCTTGAGTGCAAGCCGGATCGCCCGGAGCTCCAGAAGGTTGATATGGAGCCGGGACTCCGCCGGAGACCAGAGGCCTCTGATCTCCGCCTCTCCCATGTGACCGCCCCATCCCAGAAGGGACGCGTCCGTCACAACTGTATGCTCTGGCTGGGGAAGGGAGAGGGATCTGCCCATGACCCATTGCCGGTTCGAGAGCCACCACTGCAACTGTTTTGCAGTCCCCTCCGAGATCTGGACGTGATCGGACAGGTTGCCCTGGTGCTGCGCCCACTGGAACTTCAGGTCCCACTGCAGAGCCCGCATATGCCATCTGGCATGATTGACCAGCAGGATGCAGGAGGCCATGAGGCCCAGCAGCCTCAGGGCCATCCGTACCGAAACCCAGGATAAAGGCCGAAAGATCGGAATCATAGCCTGAATATCCCGGACTCGCCGTGCGGGAGGATAGGCCCGAAACTGCGTCGTGTCCAGAACTGCTCCGATGAAAAGGAGCTGTGGAGAAGGAATTAGATGCGACTTCGGCACATTGATGGAGAACCCCAGCGAGTGCAGGAGTTCGGCCGTAGTCTGGAGGTGGGAGACGACTGCCTGGGACGAGCCCGCCTTCAGCAGCCAGTCGTCGAGGTAGGGGAAGACTGAAACCCCTGCCCGGCGCAGATGAGCTGCGACCACCGCCATCACTTTCGTGAACACCCGAGGGGCACTGGTAAGGCCAAAGGGGAGCACGGTGAACTGAAAATGCTCGGGGCCTACCGTGAACCGAAGGTAACGCCGGTGGGCCGGCAGGACGGGGATGTGGAAATACGCGTCCTGCAAGTCCAACGCTACCAACCAGTCTCCAGGGTCGAGGGCAGTCAAGACCTGAGCTAGGGTGAGCATCTTGAACTTCTCCTTCCGGAGGAAGCGATTGACGTTCCGGAGGTCCAAGATAGGACGCATGTCCTCCTTGTCCTTTTTGGGCACCAGAAAGTAGTGGGAGTAGCAACCACGCCCTACTTCTGGGGTCGGAACATGCTCGATGGCCCTCTTGGTCAAGAGGGCCGTGACTTCCTTCTGTAGAAGCACCAAGTGATCCCCTGACATGCGGTGGAATTGAGGTGGCATGGCTGGGGGGTGGTCTCGAAGGGGAGGGAGTAGCCCCTTCGGACAATGTCCAAGACCCACCTGTCCGAGGTGATGGTGCGCCAGTGGGGAAGGTGATGGCGGACCCTGCCCCCTACTGGCGTGCCGTGCACCTGAAAGGAGGGACTAGGAGGGCTTGGAGGCCGCGGACGGGTTGGAGGTGGTGGCCTGACCCGCACGCTGGTTGCCCGATCCGCCACGGCGGAATCCACGTCCTCGGCCACGCGAAGACGCCTGCTGCGCGGGCCGGTGGCTGGGCTGCTGACGTGAAGGGGCGCCCCTACCGTGGCCACGATAGGGGCGAAAAGCAGAAGGCAGCGGAGGGCGTGTAGCAGAAAGGCCCAGGGACTTTGCAGTAGCCCGTGAGTCCTTAAAGCGCTCCAACGCATGGTCTGCTTTGGACCCAAAAAGACCGACTCCATCAAAGGGCATGTCCATGAGAGTATTCTGGACATCCCCTGAAAAACCAGTGGTTCTCAGCCAGGCGTGGCGCCGGAGCGCCACCGTCGTTGCAATCGACCTGCCCAGCGAGTCGGCGGTGTCAAGGCCACAACGGATAGTGTATTTGGCCGCATCCCTTCCTTCCGCAATGGCGCGGGAAAGCAGTGCCTGGACCTCCTCAGGGCACTGGGGCAAAACATCCGCCACCGAATCCCACAGGGAGTGGGTATATCGGCCCAAAAGACAAGCGGTGTTAACGGACCGCAAGCCAGCACTGGAGGAAGAAAAACCTTTCTTCCCAAACTGATCCAGGCGTTTGGATTCCCTATCCGGAGGAGCGGTAGGGAAGGCGGTTTGGGAAGCGGAGGCTTGGACAACCAAGCTCTCAGGAGTGGGGTGGACAGAAAGAAACAGGGGGTCGCCCGGAGCGGGGCGATGGCGTCGTGACACGTTCCGATCCACAGGAGCCCCTGTGTTGGGCTTGGACCAGGCGCCCAAAAGAACGTCCGTGAGGGCGTCGTTAAACGGCAGCACAGACTCCGCAGAGGAGGCTGCCGGCTGAAGCACCTCTGTCAAGATGTTAGTCTTGACCGTCAAAGTAGGGAGCTGGAGACGTAAGGCCCCAGCAGCCCTACGCAACACCGTACCAAAATTGGCCCCCTCCTCCGTAGCCACGGGAGGAGACAGCATGCCAGTGTCAGGAGAAGTATCCAGACCACTGGCCTCCCCTAGACTCTCTGTCCAGTCCTCATCATACTGACAGTTGCGTGTCAGAGGGTCATCAGACCCCTCCCAGTCCTCCTGGTCCTCCTCTGGTTCAAAATAAGGAGGAGGAGGGACATTTGGGACCCAAGGTCCCATCGGCGCCGGAGCCGGCGTCGGGCGGCGTCGCTCCGGGTCCATGTCCGGAGCCGGAAGGAACTGGGGACGACGCCGCCCGGAGCCCAGGGCGGCGTCGAGAACGGCACCGGAGACATCGGCGCCGGCAGAGGTGTCGTAAGGTCGACCGGCGTCGATGGGAGTTGTGGAGCCGGGATCGAGGCCGGAGCCGGAGCCGGGATCGAGGCTGGAGGCTCGGGCGACGCCGGGGCCGGAGCCGCCGGCGGCGCCGGATCAACCCCATCAGGGCCCGCGGGGCCCGAAGGCGCACGGAGGGGCCTGAAGGCCCGAAGAGGCGGGCCATGGCCGACAGGAACTCCTGTACCTTGGCCGGATCCGCCCCCGAACCCGGGAAGGGCGGGTATGACGGGGCGACTCCACAGGCAAGTCCGGGGCCGCGGGGGCGGGGACGGTGCCGGGAGGGGCCTCAGCCGAGTCGCGAGACCGGCGAGGCGAAGTCCGAGAGCGACGATGCTTCTTGGACTTCTTGTGTCGAGACTTACCGGACGAAGAAGACTTCGACGCCGACGACCGGTGTGCACTCCGCGAGCGACCCCTGGACCTCTCACGCGACCGGGGCTTCCGCGGAGCCGAATGCCGGGCCTCGAGGAGCTTTCGAGACCGCTCTCGCAAAGCCTTCGGGTTGAGGGCCTGGCATTCGGGACAAGACTCGGTGTCGTGGCCTCGGCCGAGGCAGAAGAGACACTCCCAATGCGGGTCGGTGACGGACATCATCCGCGCACAGGCGCCGCATCGCTTGAAGCCGGGCATCCCTACGACACCTGAAGGTGGAAAAAGACAGTGAAAAAATCACCAAAAAGTATGGTCAAAAATTGACCAGGGCACTGCTCTTCCCGGATCTGCGCTTACTGGCGCGGAAAAAGAAGAACTGACGTCAGCGCGCAGGGGCGGCGCCTAAGTACTGCCCGCGACGTCATCCCGGCGATCACGACGCCGACGACGGACGCGGAGCCGCACGACGCCGCCTACCGACGCGCAAGGGTACTGCTACGCAAAACTTTCCGGATCCAGCCTGACGCCTGGGGATATTCTAAGGTAAGGAATCTATCACTAACGTGTCTCTTTCAGATCTAGAGTGAGCATCTTGAACTTCTCCTTGCGGAGGAAGCGATTGACGTTCCGGAGGTCCAAGATAGGACGCAGGCCTTTGTCCTTCTTGGGCACCACAAAGTAGTGGGAATAACAACCACGACCTACTTCGTGCGTCGGAACGCGCTCGATGGCCCCCTTGGCCAAGAGGGCCGCAACTTCCTGCTGAAGAAGCACCAAGTGATCCCCTGACATGCGGTGGTATTGAGGTGGCATGGCTGGGGGGGGGGTAGTCTCGAAGGGGAGGGAGTAGCCCCTTCGGACTATCTCTAAAACCCACCTGTCCGAAGTGATGGTGTGCCAGTGGGGGAGGTGATGGCGGAGCCTGCCGCCCACTGGCGTTTCATGGGCCTGAAAGTTCGGACTAGGAAGGTTTGGAGGCAGAGGTGGCGGGGGTGGTGGTGGTGGTCTGACCCGCCTGCTGGCCCCTTTGTCCGCCACGGCGGAAACCGCGTCCGCGCTGGGATGACTGTTACGCCGGCCTGTGGCTCTGTTGCGAACGCTGCGGGGCGCCCCTTCCTGTGCCACGAAAGGAGCGAAAAGCGGAAGGCGGAGGAGGGCGGACTGCCGAGAGTCCCAAGGACTTGTCCGTAGCCCGTGAGTCCTTAAACCGCTCCAACGCGCTGTCCGCCTTGTCGCCGAAGAGGCGACGGCCATCAAAGGGCATGTCCATAAGGGTGTTTAGGACATCCCCTGAAAATCCAGTGGTTCTCAACCAGGCGTGACGGTGAACCGCCACCGTCGTTGCAATGGATCTGCCCACTGAGTCGGCGGTGTCTAGACCACAACGGATCATGAACTTGGCTGCGTCTCTCCCCTCTGCAACAGCCTGGGCGAGAGTAGGCCGGGCCTCCTCCGGACACTGAGACAGCACGTTCGCCACCGTATCGCACAGACAGTGGGAATAACGGCCCAAGAGGCATGCGGTGTTCACGGACCGCAGCGCTGAGCTGGTGGAAGAGAAAAACTTCTTCCCAAACTGATCCAGCTTCTTGGATTCCCTATCCGGTGGTGGGGAAGGGAAGGCGGTTGGGGAAGCAGAGGCTTGGACAACCAAGCTCTCGGGGGTGGGGTGTTGGGAGAGGAAATGGGGTCACCCGGAGCTGGGCGATGGCGTCGGGCCACGTTCCTATCCACAGGAGCCCCTGTGGTGGGCCTGGACCAAGTACCCAAAAGAACGTCCGAAAGGGCTTCATTAAAGGGCAGCAGCGGCTCCGCAGAAGTAGCTGCTGGCTGAAGCACCTCTGTCAGGAGGTTAGTCCTGACGGCCACAGTAGGGAGCTGGAGGTGTAGGGCCTCCGCCGCCCTACGCAACACCACTGCATAACTGGCTCCCTCCTCCGTAGCCACGGTAGGAGGAGACAGCATGCCATGGTCTGGTGAGGTATCCAGACCACTGGCGTACCCCAATTCCTCAGCCCAGTTCTATTCAGACTCGCAGGCTGCAGCGAGAGGGTTGTCCGACCCCTCCCAGTCCTCCCCTTGCTCCTCAGGCTGTTCAACAGGCCTAAAATAAGGAGTAGGGACATGGGGATAGAAATCCCCAAACGGCGTTGAGAACGGCATCGACCGACGCCGCGTCCACTTCGGGGCTGAATCTGAGGTCGACGTCGTCCCGAGGAGCGGGCGGCGTCAGGATCGGTGCCGGTGAGGTCGACATCGGTGGAGGCGTAACCAGGTCAACCGGCGTCGACCGGGATCCAGGCCTTGATCGAAGGGTGTCCTGCGGTGCCGGGGCCGACAGCGACGCCGGGGCCGGAGCCGCCGGCGAGGAAATGCGAGGACACCCATGCGGGACCCAAAGGCGCACCGGCGGGACCAGACGGCCCAAAGAGGCGAGCCATGGCCGACAGGAAGTCCTGTATCTGGGCCGGAGTCGCCGACGACCCCGGGAAGGGCGGGTAGTCGGGCGGCGAATCCATGGACTCCGCCGGAGCCGCGGGGGTGGCACCACCCGTACCCTCAGCCGCGTTGCGCGACCGGAAGTCAGAGAACGATGAAGTTTCTTCGACTTCTTGTGCTTCGCCTTACCTGACCCCGAGTACGAAGACTTCGATCCCGACGATCGCCGATGACTCCGCGCACGGTCCCTCGACCTCCCTCTGGACCGGGACCTCTCACGGCGCGGAGCGGACTGCCGGGCTTCAAGCAGCTTTCGGGACCGCTCCCACAAAGACTTCGGCACCATGGACCGGCAGTCGGGGCACGACTTGGGGTTGTGGTCGCGCCCCAGGCAGAAGAGACACACGCAGTGCGGGTCCATCACCGACATCATCCGATGACAGTCCTCGCAGGACTTAAATCCGGGCATCCCTAACTGCACCAGGAGTCGAATCGACTCGAAAAAGGTGAGAAAAAGATCTAAAAAAACTTAGTCAAAAAAGACTAGGGGTACCTCTCTCTCCGGATCTGCGCTTGCTGGCGCGGAAAAAGAAAGAACTGACGTCAGCGCGCGTGGGCGGCGTCCAAGTAGCGCCCGCGACGTCATCTCGCCGACCACAACGCCAATGACGGACGCGGAGCCGCACGACGCCCCTACCGACGCGCAGGGGTACTGCTGACGAAAACTTTCCGGATCCAGTCTGACGCCTGGGGATATTCTAAGGTAAAGAACCTATCACTATGTGTTTCTTTCAGATTTTTTGTGCCAAGCCCAATGTATCAACTGCTACATATGCTCCTGTATGTGTCATGCATAGTGCCAACATTAGTAAAGTTCACATTGCCAGCATGAATAATGTTATGTTAGTGGTGATTTATAACGCGCACAGCTACTCGAATGAGTGTCCCGGCGCGAGCCCGGAAAGAACGAGAACAGTGAACAGAGAAATGGCAGGAAGGAAACGAGCTTAATTGAATAGAAAAGTTTTTAGTTTTTTCCTGAACTGAGTAGGGTTTTGAAGGCTACGGAGCTCCAGGGAAAGAGAGTTCCAAGACTTAGCTGCCAGATAGGACAGAGAGCTGCCCCCCTTTCTTTTCAGATGGATTCTGGGTATGGAGACCAAGCACATGTTCGATGAGCGTAGGAGTCTACCCGGAACATAAAACGAGAATCGTTTCCTCAGATACACCGGGCCATACTCGTAGAGTGCTGCATGGGCCATAACTAAAGCCTTGAACATGACCCTAGCTTTTATCGGCAACCAATGCAAGTTGCGTAGATGTTGCCTCACGCTAATGTGTTTGGGTAAGTCCAGCAGCAGCCGCACAGCGGCATTCTGCACAACCTGCAATTTATCCATTAGGTAGGCCGGGAGACCCACATACAATGTACCTGCACACACCTTTCACAACTACAAGTGCATCACAGTGCTAAAACATACTCACACTAATGGTGGAATCATAGAGGGCTATATCCTAAAAAACAACATCATATCTTTATTTACCCAACTGGCCCCATGTACAAACTATTCTCTAGTGCGTAGCGTCTGCACCTACCTCGGTAGATGTTATACAGACAATTCAATCTTTACATCTGTATAGATGAGGGTATATATAACCATTATGAGATGGCCGCCACATAGATAGAGTAGACAATCCCATATGTGTAGTCCGTTGTTTCTTTCTAAACGCGGAAAACGCCAATAACACAGGGTATCGAGCTAGAACCTGTTCTGCAGGAGAGTTGAAGCCAACACGGTCTGGCGTGTTTAACAAGGTACCAAACAGCTTTTCAGGTACGCAGTAAAGGGTAGCATTAAGATTGTCTGGTAAGGATGTAACATTGGGCTGGGTCATTGAACGATACTCTATTTCTGCAAAGCTGCGTTTTTTGTGGAGCTGAGTGGAGATGTATAACCGCGTCTACACAGATGTAAAGATTGAATTGTCTGTATAACATACACCGAGGTAGGTGCAGACGCCGCGCATTGGAGAATAGTTTGTACATGGGGCCAGTTGGGCAAATAAAGATATGATGTTTTTTAGGATATAGCCCTCTATGATTCCACCATTCGTGCGAGTATGTTTTAGCACTGTGATGCACTTGTAGGTGTGGAAGGGGTGTGTAGGCACATTATTCGTGCTGGCTATGTAAACTTTACTTATGTTGGCACTATGCATGAGGCACATAGGAGCATGTGTAGCAGTTGATACATTGGGCTTGGCACAAATTAAACTGTAATGGTCAAGATGGGAGCACTGGTGTTGGGTTGTTGTCCTCTTTGCGGACGTTGGAAGTTGGAGGATGCTTTGGTTAATGTATGCTTTGGATGTATTTTTTCATATAGTGGCCCCTGAGGAAGGGACCATCGGTCCCGAAATCCTTAGGGCAGCATAAGCAATCAAGTGGAAGCCACAGAAGAAAAAGAAATAATGTTAATTTGATGTTGTAATGTTACTTCATTTTTTAAAGACTTATTTCACATATGTGAAGATATTTGTGTTTGAACATGGATTATGTAACAAAATGGTGTGATACACTTTAAGAAAAATGTGTAAGCATTTGTATATATGAAAGAAATCATGCATGTTAAATACACTAAGCGGTGCACGCAGGCAATTTCAGGTAAAGTCTAACCTGAATCATTCTTGTTGATAACACATAAGAGAGACCGGCAGTTCCCTCACCCTGCGTTGCACGCAACAATTGGATGAAATTTTAAGTTCAGGATAAGAGTAGGCAAAGTAACTGTGTGCACCACTCACGATATTTGTCTTACACAGGGATGTGTGCCATGTCGACTTCACTTTTCTCTGCACCAAAACACGCAGTCTGCAATAGCGGTGTGTGGGTGTTACGGTGCAGGACCTCCAAGGATGGCTCAATAGGTGCTGCAGCCCTTAGAGGCCTTCCCTGGTCATAGTGCCCATGGTACCCATGGTATCTTTTACATGGGGCTTACCTGTGGACAGGGATGTTCCAGTTGTGGGTACAAAGGTACAGGTTTGGGAAATAACGGGCCCTGGGAACCTGATTGGCATGAACCCAGGGCATATCAAGGCAGGTTGCATCAGCAGTCAGGCAAAAGTGGGGAGTAAACATGCAAATAGGGGCAGTTTCCTAAAGCGAAGAACTGACGTTTGCAGTAATTGTATTTTTTGTTCCATTTTTTTTTTTTAAAGTGTGTAACACGTCTGTGTCGAAAATGGACTTGAGCACTTACTTTGTGGCAGTCGCGGCAGGCATGACTCGCGGGTGGGGGGTGGTAATTTAAAAATAAAATTAAACTTACCTTGGCCTCCGGTCCCGCGTTGCGTCTCCTCTCCTCTCTCTGCTTCTACAGGAAGCATGCAGCCTCCCTCTCCTCCCCTAAGCCAATCACAACTTGTGAGTGGCTAGTACACCGACCCCACAGGCGTCTATGGGGAGGCTATTTTCTCTTTGTAGGTGGTGAAAATGCAGTGTTCATGACTGGTTTGGTCGGTCAAACAGTCACCGCACTCAGAGTGGGCAAGTCACCCCCCCCCCTGCAGGAACGCTCACCCCCAACCAGGCATACCCTTCTGCTTTCTCGCAGAGCGAGAAGCAGAAACGTAAAATGGTATTTAAAATACCATTTTATGATTAGGGACGTGTAGAATAAAAATAGGCAGAAGAATACACCATGTCAACTATGACCCTACGGAATGCACAGGGATGAATAGAAAGGATATGTTCTAGAATTACGTGTCTATGCTTTATATTCAATGCATTATACTGTTCACTCAATTTTTGCAGAATATCCACTGAATCATCATCTTATGCACAGCCTACACCCCCCTCCCTACAATGTATCCATCCTTTCCGACTGTGTATTTATTTTGTTTACCACTGTCTACCTCTGTCTGTAAAAGTTTAATAAAATACTTTGAACTTAAAATACCATTTTATGTTTCTGCTTCTCGCACTGCGAGAAAGCAGTGGAGCGGCAGCTCCTCCGCCCACGTGGAGGAGCCACCCCTGCTTTGTGGTAAAATATAGCACTGACTGCCTGATTTGCAATTTGTGGGATTTTTTCGAACTTTTGTGCATTTACAGAAAAGTAAATTACACCAGCTTCGCACAGCCTACATTTTTTTTTTTACTCAATAGGCTTGAGCTCAGAGTGTGCGCTCTTCTCATTTACTTTAAATGGAAATTACATTGTTTTGATTGTGTGTTAAGTACTCACAACAGTCATAAGGTTCACATTATGGTGTTTTGTGCTCCTCTCCATAGCGAAAGAAAGATTGTTATTGCCAAGATTTCGAGAAATTAACATTCGTAATTTATCTGACCTGCTAATATGCATTATCAAATACAATTATGGCAGCTTATGTCATGCAACAGGTAGATTTTTATATATTTTGAGGAGTAAGTAGGCTGAGTGGGGGGTTGTGTCGCGAGTATGACTGGGCGCAACTCGTCAGTTAAGCTCACAGCACTTTTCTAGAATTTTTCTTTGAATCGGATTACAACCTCAAACTGGAGATCCTGATTATAGCTGGAATGTGTGTTTTTAATATGGTGCGGCTTGTGCTCACATGTACTTTTAGTCTCCTTCTATATGGTCACTGGCCAGCCGGTCAGACAGGAGTTGCATAAATCATAGGTATTTTTATGAATGATTTTGGACCTTTGGATACATGCCTGTATCAAAAAGGATATTCAATTAATTAATTTTGTGCAATAAGACTGAGGGTTCAGCAGTCTGATATGTATAAAGTTTTTTTTTTTTTTTTAAGACATATTGCTAGAAGATTTTTAGATGAGCTGTACCTTTTCCACTTTTTTAAATCTTGTAGTTTTTCATCGAATTGCTCGCATAATTTAGAAAGGGCGTCCACTTGGTATGACGCTCTGTTGACTTGGATTCGTATATCGAAGTGAAATTTTATACTATAGATAGAAGTATTAATTCAATATAACACTTTACCAATTTTAAAAAGTGTTTAAGAGGCAGGATAAGGGGTTCAATTGTTATATGTTTAATAATGATAGATTTTGGTTTAGCTTGAATGTACTGTTAACTACGTTAATAGAAGGTATGTTTGTGTTGCCTTATTGCACAATGTCAAACAAATAAAATGTAACTTGAATCTTATCCACGATCTCTAAATTCTGCTCGCAAAAGGTTGGACTTCTGGAAAACGCTTTGCACACTATAGATTTCGTGCGACCAAACACTCATTACATATTTCCGAAAACAGCACGCTCGGCCAAAATCCATTGCAGAGAGGGAAAACTGGCACAGTTACCAATCAGAGCTGTATTATTTTACCTGGGCCTCAGTGGGGACAGCTTTCTATCCGCGGTGCCTTAATGAGCAGTGACATAATATCAAGGGTTTTCTGCACTATAATACCTATCCCGTCGCAGACTTTCCCGGTACTAGAAGCACATTTTCAGTTTGCCGCCTGTAGACAGGGAGGGATGCAACACTTAAAAACTATTTTCATAGCAGGAACCATCAATCTTTCAAATGCATTTCAGTGAAGAAAAAAAGCTCATGCAAATTAAGGAGCTAACTGCTGGAAAAGCAATCCATCAATTAGCGTCTCGGATTCCAGTTTAAGGGGAAACGGAATTACTGCCAACAGGCTCATCTGCAGGCTTTAAAAAAGCGAGTCCAGAGCGGCGTTCCCTGTAAGTATTGCTTTGCGCTAAAGATTGCGAGTTTAAGGAGAAATCGGCTAAACAAGCAAAACGCACACCAGGGTGATGGGTAGAGGGTTGAGTAAGCTACGAGCAGTAGTATACAAGACACTGCGGAGTTGTTAAAAAAAAAAAAAAAAGGTAAAAGACGTGACAAAGAGCTAATGCAAAGACATCAATGTACTGTTGAAAAGTACGTTTTGCCCTCTATATTTTGCTGATGAGCACAGCTTATTTCTTTGAGTTTTTAGATTTGCTGAATGTTTTAATTTCAAGCGCGTGAGCTCATGCATTGTTAACATAACACAAATATTTCTGCCTTTGCCTACAGGATCGCACAGCTGACAGACTTTTTATGTCCTCAAAATGCACATTATCTTCTGTCAAAATTTGGTTTCCTGCTCAACAACAATCGACGTAAAAAGTGGTAGTTTTCAAAAGTTGAAACAATGCCAAAAGATGACACATAAATAAAGCCAGTGACTGGGCATACACAAAAGAACAAAAACAAATATAGCTTCAGTGTCTAGGGCTTTCTTCCTTTTATTAAATAATATTACCGCTCTATTGATAGATCTCCGATGGGGTCTCATGGTTCAAGTAACACGATGGCCTTGGGGTAGGCAGAGGGGGACAAACTACTAGTCAGCATGAGAAAGTCCAAGCCTTGAAGGCTTTAAGGAATGGCTGCAGTGTTTCAATGTCTCAGTTTGACAGGGGCAACTCCGCTTCAATTTTGGAATTGTATTTGAGAACAGAAGACCAAATGCGTGCTTCCACGATGAATAAAGAGGTGTCAATTACCATATATCGCTGACGATGGTAGAATACGCACTGGAAATGGTCGGAAAGTAACACATTTCTGCTCGACGAAAGTAAAAGACCTGGTGAGTAATGCACTCGTCTTGCAATCGGTGGAGGGAAGTGAGAGGAAGGGAAATGGCAAACATGGTGGCACTCTGGACTCTCTTCAGTCCTTTTTAGGGCTCACCTACGAGAAAGCTTTTAGCAGTCGTAGGCAAAAGAATTTTGTGGACCATACCAAAAGCTTACAGTGGGCTTAGAGCCCGCCCACTGCTTACCATTGGTTTGCTTTATTGTCACTCTCTTGCTGGGTCTAATTCAATGGCTTGCCTTCCTCTACTCGAGTGTATCCCTTGCATGGAGAATGCTCTCTTCAGCACCCTTCTGTTGGCTGACGAATTCTTCCATTTTCACATTCAGGGAACTATGGGTTTTTTCAGCACTCCAGCAGAATGGAAAGGTTTTCTAGTTCTCTCCATCATGTGAGCAGCTTTCTCCCCCTCAAACTAACATACACAATGAGTACTCCGTGTTGCTCACTCGTTTCCCCCCCCCACTTGTCCACTGTTTTAGCTATCTCCTCCCTGGCATTTCCATTTATTGTCTTTCGTTCCTGCCCCATAACCTAGATTTCCAGTGTCTGCTGTTCCCTCGCCTTGCCCAATACCAGTTGCTTCCACACCACCCCTGCACCTGCTTCTCAACTGCCAGCTCTACCACTCACAGTCCTTTCATTTTTTTATTTAAAATTATTTGGAGGGCTCTGCAGCTATCATTTGCTGCCTAACGACTACTCCTTAAAAACACACTATCGCATAAGCCAAATTCAATTTTATTTACCACCCCAAGTGGCAGCTACCATCTTGGATCGGTAAATAAAAACAAAAAAATTGTGAACACGTCATTTTGTAGTATTGCGCATGCGTGGAGACACGTACCGACAAGATGACAGACCCGTCGTCATGTTTTTTCTTCTTTTTTTTATTTTAGATGATGCTGATCCAAAGCAAAAGAAAACAGCACTGGCAAAGCCAACAGGTCCAAAAGCTGAGACCTAATGGCTTTGCCAATGCATGTTTTATTAAGAGAACTGCCTTCTATACGGTGGGACTTGTATACCAAGACTTAAACGAAACCACAAGTCACACAATCCAAATGCTTTGGAAAGATTGTTTTAATACACCCACCATGACCTGAAACAAAATTGTAGCTCTGCTTGTCAACTGAATTGTTAGCTTTATAACTTGGTGCAATAAGAGATGATAATCTTGCTCCTCGTCATTCCGATGCATTTTCACTGAGCCCTACTTGTAACTCGGTGGTTCTCGTTTTCCACTCCCATAGATCAAAGGAAGTCAGTGAGAATTTCTAAGATTAGTGAAATGTTTAAGAATGCATTTACTTGAGGCCAGAAAACCCTTCTTTACACTTTTTGCTTTCTGTTTCTGAAAGTAAAAGTCACCCTGGGAAGACCGCACCCACGTTTCATGTTTAACTCAAGGGGTAAAAACATAACCTGTTCAGTAGAAATGGGAAATAACTGGCTTAGCACGGAGAAAACAAATTAAAATATAATTGAACACGCACGTTACAGTCAAGTTTCAAGCATTACTGATTACCTTTCAAAACAACAATGGCTAATCTTCGAGCAGTAGATGGGAGTAGATGTACTCCCTGGAGCTTCATGATTGCAAGCTTATTCTCCACGTTCACAAAAGCAACATTTCAACACCGGAACAAAGTACAGAAAATACCGGAAGAGCCTGGTACTGCGGTCATAAACCTCGGGGTTAAGCCGTGTGCTGGTTATGAAACAACTGATTTACTCTGCAGAGGCATTGGCGGGACCGTTATCAGTTTACATATTTTTTTGTTTTACATACGAGAAAAGGTACAACATTGTGTTAGGGCTTAATATCACCCCCCCATTGCTATCAGCTCGTGCAACAGCCTAAGAACTATCGAACTACCTCAAGTACAGAAAGTGTACGAACGAACACATCGTTGAAAAGTACATATTGAACTGCCTGGGTTACTGTGAGCAGAAAGGAAAAATGGACTTGGAGTAAATGCAGCAACAACAGACAAAAAGAGTGACACCTTCGACTGAACTACATAATAAACATGAATTGACTTGAATGTTCATGTCTAAGCCAGACGGACTGGCTTTAATACTCGCATAAAGAAAAGTTTTAGCAGGTGTTTGGAAAACCGCTATGCGTGTCACTCCGGAGAATAGAATACCCCACATTCTCAGGAAAGAGAGTTGATGGCTCATGCATTATGAGTCAATTGGTGTATGTCTCACGTATATCAAAGAAAGGAGTACTGTGCACCTAGGTTTGGCAGTACTTGAATGTTTAGGCAGGGCAAATTAGCTTTCTAGATTGGTACTGTACATTGTGTAGTGGTAGCAGTACAGGCGGTATGTGTCGGGGGATGCTCTACAACAGGGTAAAGTGCGCACACCAAGGATTTTAAATGTGGTTGAATAAAAGTGAGATCAGACGAGCAAGGGGATAAAAACAGGTATTCTCTGCTGTTCGAACGCCATAAAGAGATTCACCGTCCAATGTATCACTAATAAGAGCCTGCTGATTCCCACCCATTGGGCTACCCGTGACGCCCGTCTCTGAGCTTTGGTAACCCAAAGTGCTTAAGAAAGGGAGGTGCCCTGTTCCAGTGTGCTGTGATTGGCTGACTTAATATATACATTTACCAAGCCCTTGGAGCAACTGTCCACGCCCTGGGATGCAGAGCCCAAAAACAATTTTTCATATCAGTGTGCAAATCTCCAACATGGGACCTTTTTATATGTAAAGAGAGTCCTTTCCACAGAATGGGGAGTCGGAGGGTGGTAAGTAATCTGCAGTTAGAGTATCCACCAGAATAAGGGTTACCAAAGGTAAGTAACCTATTCTTCTGATGGGTACTTCTAATCACAGATTTCTTACCAACAGAATATATATCAAAAGCAGTACCTCCCCCAGTTGAGGGTCTGTGGAATGACTCAGTCTAAAAATCCCTGCAAAATTGATTGGCCAAAATGCCCTGCCCGGCGGACCTGGTTGTCAAGACAGCAGTTTTTCGTGAGCATGTGTACTGAAGAACAAATTACTTACCTTCGGTAACTGCTTATCTGCTAGAGACTATCTAGGTGCAGAACCCTTACCTTAGAATATTCCCCAGGCGTCAGAATGAGTCCAGACGCTTCAGAGCAGTACCCCTGCATGCCGCTAAGTGGCACAGTTTGGCTCAGCGTAGGCAGTGTCGTCACCACTGGAAATGACATGTGCAGTACCTATATAGGCGCCGCACTGACGTCAGTTACTTTTGTGACTTTACAAACCAAGAACGCGGAGACTATGAAGACTGACAACTAGTGTGAAATACTAAGGCCCCTAAAAGGGTGACCCTTACATTGTAATCAGCTTGCAGAGCTGGGAGGATGGGAGTGCCAGTAAGCAATCGTGGCTAGATAGTCTCTCTACCAGATAAGGCGTTAATGGAGGTAAGGATCTTGCTCACCTGACAGAGTTTTCTAGACACAGATTCTTTACCTTAGAATAGATTACCCAAGCAGTGCCTCCCCTGAGGTGGGCCTGCAAAGAAGATTTAAACCAGAAAATCCTGCAGGACCGAACAGGCGAAGAGCCTATCCCTACGGACCAGACTGTCAAGACAGTAGTGTTTGGTAAACTTGTGCAGAGATGCCCACGTTGCTGCCTGACAGATGTCCAGGTCAGGGACTCCGTGGGCTAACACAGTGGTCGGAGCCTTGGCTCTGGTGGAATGAGCACGGAAGCCCTCAAGGGCTTGCTTCTTATGTGTAGCAGATCTTGATTCAGAGTACTATCCATCTTGAGATGGTCCGCTTCTGCACATTTTCCCTTTCTTGGCCCCTGCATACTCCACAAAGAGTTGATTGTTCACCAAGAATTCTTTTGTGCTATCAAGGTAGAATGAGAATGCTATTTATGGGTCTATGTTGAGTCTCTCCTCCTCTTTGGAAGGGTGAGGCAGAGCAAAGAAGGTAGGCAGGGTGATATTTCTGACCTACAGGGAAAGAAGGAAGGAGCATGTGTCTGGAGTACCAGCTTGTCTGGATAGGTGGTGGTGTAGGGAGGGTGTGCTAAGAGTGTCTGCCATTCAATGACCCTCCTGGCGAATGTAATGGCCACTAGAAAAGCAGTCTTGATGGTCAATAACTTTAGAGAGAAAATTTGTAGAGGCTTAAAGGGCACACACATTAAAAAAGACAGGACAAGGTTTAAATCCCACTGGGGCTTGATGAATTGCTTGAGAAGGAACATATGTTGCAAACCTTTGAGGAACCTAGCCACAACGGGTGAATTGAACAAAGAAGGTTCGCCCGGCAACCACAGGAATGCTGCAATAAAGAAACTTTCACTGTGTCCAGAGCAGAGCCCTGCCTGGCCGAGGATAAAACAAAGAGAAGAACCTGAGAAAGGGGTGCAGAAAGTGAATTGATGTTCCGAGATGCACACCATGCCACAAATTTATCCCAGCAGCAGGCTTATACAGACTTGGTGGAGGCACGCCTCGCTGCCAGAATTACATCACAGACTTTGGGAGGAAGGTCGAAATCTGTCAACTGTTGCCACTCATTTTCCACGCATTAAGGTGTAGGATGCGTACGTTCAGGTGCACGACCCTGCCCTGTTCCTACGACAGAAGATCCTTTCTAAGAGGCAGCCTGATCAGGGGGCCGATGCTCATGCTCCATAGCTCAGGATACCAGATTCTCTGTGCCCAATCCGGAGCCACCAGAATATCTTGGGCCCATTCATTCCTGATCTTTTTGAGAACTCTGGGCAGGAGTGGTATTGGCGGAAAGGCGTATAGCAGGTCGGAGTTCCACTTGAGACAAAGCGTCTCCGAGCGATAACCGCCTTGGAAACTATAGCGTGCCGAATTGCGGACACTGTGCGTTCTCAACGGTGGTGAACAGATCGAACCAAGGTTCTTCCCACTCTTGGAAGAGTCCTTCCACCACCCCTGTATGGAGATGCCATTCATGATCTCCTACGTATCTTAGGATGAGGTCGGCCACCCTGGCATTCATAGAGCCCGCCAGGTGTTGATCCATCAGGGAAATGCCCTGGCGTTCCAGCCATGTCTTGAGACGTAGAGCCTGTCGACTCCACCACCCCTGTTTGTAGCAGTACCACATGGAAGTGGTGTTGTCTATAAACACCTGCACCAGTCTTCCCTTGATTGAAGGAAGACAGGCTTTCAATAAAAAGCTAATCACCCAAAACTCCAACAGGTTGATGTGAACCTTGGACTCCGCCGGAGACCAGAGTTCTCTGATCTTCACCTCTCCAAGATGGCCACCCCATCCCAGAAGTGACGCATCTGTCACTACAATTAGCTCTGGTTGGGGAAGGGAGAGAGGTCTGGCACGGATCCAAACACAGTTCGTCAGCCACCACTGTAGATCTTTTGAAGCTCCCCCTGAAATCTGGACCATGTTGGAGAGACTCCACTGATGCAGTGACCACGGAGATTCAGGTCCCACTGCAGAGCCAGCAAATGATAACGGGCATGTGTTACAAGCAGGATGCAAGAGGCCATGAGGCCCAACAACCTCAGGGTCTTTCTAACCGTTGTAGGATACAGGCTGAAACATCGGTATCATGGCCTCAATACACTTAGTAAAGCCATTATGGAGATGTGGAGTTCGTAATGACCACTCCCAGACCATATACTCTTTATGGCTTTTTCTACACTTACAATGTCTAAGAATGGTCTTAGACACTGTGGGGGTACATGGCCCATGCCACTGTACCATCACCTGGGGGGCTAGTGCACCCTGCTAGAGGGGTGACTTACCTAGGCTCCAGACAGTGGATTGCAGGCATGGCACACAGGGATGTGTGCCATGTCGACTCTTCACTTTTCTCTGCACCAAAACAAGCAGCCTGCAATGTCAGTGTTTGGGTATTAAGGTACAGGGCCTCTAAGGCTGGCACAATAGGTGCTGCAGTCCTTAGAGGCCTTCCCTGGTCACAGTGCCCTTGGTGTACAAGTTACTTACCTTCGGTAACGATATATCTGTAAGAAACATTAGTTGTGATAGATTCCTTACCTTAGAATATCCCCAGGCGTCAGACTGGATCCGGAAAGTTTTCGTCAGCAGTACCCCTGCGCGTCGGTAGGTGGCGTCGTGCGGCTCCGCGTCCGTCGTTGGCGTCGTGGTCGCTGAGATGAAGTCGCGGGCGCTACTTAGACGCCACCCATGCGCGCTGACGTCAGTTCTGTACACGACTTTCCGCGCCAGGAACGCAGAGCCATGCAAGATACTGACCACTGGTGCATTGAAACTTGGGCCCTGAAAGGGATGACCTTAACCCTAGAAATCAGTTCGCAGAACGGGGAGGTGGGTGGTAAGGAATCTATCACTACTAATGCACAAGTTACTAACTTGTGTAACAATATATCTGTAAGAGACAGTAGTTAGTGACAGATTCCTTACCTTAGAATATCCCCAGGCGTCAGGCTGGATCCGGAAAGTTTAGCGTAACAGTACCCCTGCGCGTCGGTAGGCGGCGTCGTGCGGCTCCGCGTCCGTCCACGGCGTCGTGATCGCCGGGATGACGTCGCGGCCAATACTTAGACGCCGCCCATGTGCGCTGGCGTCAGTTCTGTACACGACTTTCCGCGCCAGAAACGCAGAGCCATGCAAGAAACTGACACTGGTGTCTGAAAACTAGGGCCCTGAAAGGGATGACCTTAACCCTAGAAATCAGTTCGCAGAACGGGAGGATGGTGGGCGGTAGGAATCTGTCACTAACTACTGTCTCTTACAGATATATCGTTACACAAGTTAGTAACTTGTGCATCTGAAAGAGACACGTTAGTGACAAATTCCTTACCTTAGAATAGATACCCCAGCAATACCAACCCCGGTGGTGGGTCTGCGAACAAAGATCAGACGAGGAAGTCTCGGAGAACAGAACGGCCAAAGAAGCCGTCTCTCCGGACTTGGCTGTCAAGGCAGTAATGCTTGGTAAACGTGTGCAGCGAGGCCCACGTAGCTGCCTGACAAATGTCCTGCAATGGGACACCACGTCCCAAAGCCGTGGTGGCGGCTGTCGCCCTGGTGGAATGGGCACGTAGTCCAACAGGGGGCTCCTTCTTAGCCAAAGAATAGCAGGCTTTGATACACAAGACAACCCAGCGGGAGATGGTCCGCTTGTGTACCGCCCGACCTTTTTTGGCGCCCACGTAGCCAACAAAGAGCTGGTCATCCACCCGGAACTGTTGTTTGCGGTTCAGATAGAAAGAAATCGCACGTTTTGGGTCCAGACGGTGGAGCCTCTCTTCCTCTCTGGAAGGATGCGGAAAGAAGGTGGGCAAAGTGATGATCTGCCCAATGTGGAAGGTAGTAACCACCTTTGGCAAGAAGGACGGACGCGTCCTAAGAACAACCTTGTCTGGATGGACAGACAGAAAGGGAGGTTTGCATGAAAGAGCCTGGAGCTCACTCACCTGCCGAGCGGAGGTGATGGCCACCAGAAAGGCAGTCTTCAGAGTCAGAAGACGAAGAGGACAGTTATGGAGCGGCTCAAAGGGAGCGCACATTAAAAAGGTAAGAACCAAGTTCAAGTCCCACTGAGGCATCACAAACGGAACAGGAGGGAAGAGGTGTGTAATGCCTTTAAGAAACCTGTTAACAACAGGGGACTTGAAAAGGGAGGGCTGATCAGGAAGCCTGAGGAAGGCCGAGATTGCACAAAGATAGCCCTTGATGGTACCCAGGGCAGAACCCTGTTGGGCCAGAGAAAGAAGGAACAGAAGAACCTCAGAAAGAGGGGCAGAAAGGGGATTCACAGCCTTTGCTGTGCACCATGCCACAAACTTGTTCCACCTGCAGGCGTATACCACCTTAGTGGAGGGACGCCTGGCTGCCAGAATCGCATCACAAACTTCGGGAGGCAAGTCGAAAGGAATCAACTGCCGCCGCTCAATCTCCATGCAAGGAGGTGGAGACTGGACAGGTTCGGGTGGAGGACCGTCCCCTGCTGCTGCGACAGAAGATCCTCCCGAAGAGGCAGACGGATCGGGGATCGATGCTCATACTGAGTAGCTCGGGATACCAAACTCTTCGAGCCCAGTCCGGAGCCACAAGAATGACTTGGGCCCGGTCGCGCCGAATCTTCTTCAACACTCTGGGCAGAAGTGGTATAGGCGGAAAGGCGTACAACAGACCGCAACTCCACTCGCGACGAAAAGCGTCGCCGAGAGAGTGCCGCCTTGGAAATTCCAACGCGCAGAACTGCTGACATTGCGCGTTCTCTTCGGTGGCGAATAGATCTAACCAAGGCTCTCCCCACTGTAGAAAGACTTCTTGCTCCACTTCCGAGTGAAGACGCCATTCGTGATCCATCATGCACCTGCGGCTGCCCTGGCGTTCAGGGAACCTGCCAGGTGTTGAACCATCAGGGATATGCCCTGATGTTCCAGCCATGTCCAGAGACGCAGAGCCTCCTGACATAGGGTCCACGACCCCACCCCGCCTTGTTTGTTGCAGTACCACATGGCGGTGGTGTTGTCTGTGAACACCTGCACTACCTTCCCCTTGATAGAGGGAAGGAATGCCTTCAGTGCAAGTCGGATCGCCCGGAGCTCCAGAAGGTTGATATGGAGTCGGGACTCCGCCGGAGACCAGAGGCCTCTGATCTCCGCCTCTCCCATGTGACTGCCCCATCCCAGAAGGGACGCATCCGTCACAACTGTGTGCTCTGGCTGGGGAAGGGAGAGGGATCTACCCGTGACCCATTGCCGATTCGAGAGCCACCACTGCAACTGTCGTGCAGTTCCCCCCAAGATCTGGACGTAATCGGACAGGTTTCCCTGATGCTGCGCCCACTGGAACTTCAGGTCTCACTGCAGAGCCCGCATATGCCATCTGGCGTGATCGACCAGCAGGATGCAGGAGGCCATGAGGCCAAGCAGCCTCAGGGTCATCCGTACCGAAACCCAGGATAGAGGCTGAAAGATCGGAATCATAGCCTGAATATCCTGGACTCGCCGTTCGGGAGAATAGGCCCGAAACTGCGTTGTGTCCAGAACTGCTCCGATGAAAAGGAGCTGTGGAGAAGGAATCAGGTGCGACTTCGGCACGTTGATGGAGAACCCCAGCGAGTGCAGGAGTCCGGCCGTAGTCTGGAGGTGGGAGACGACTGCCTGGGACGAGCCCGCCTTCAGCAACCAGTCGTTGAGGTAGGG
Source organism: Calotriton arnoldi (assembly GCA_963921515.1). Classification (NCBI taxonomy): domain Eukaryota; kingdom Metazoa; phylum Chordata; class Amphibia; order Caudata; family Salamandridae; genus Calotriton; species Calotriton arnoldi. Next base: position 72,524 of record CAWUFW010016583.1, on the reverse strand, counting down.
GAAGACTGGAACCCCTGCCCAGCGCAGATGAGCTGCGACCACCGCCATCACTTTCGTGAACACCCGAGGGGCGCTGGTAAGGCCAAAGGGAAGCACAGTGAACTGAAAGTGCTCGAGGCCTACCGTGAACCGCAGGTAACGCCGGTGGGCCGGCAGGACGGGGATGTGGAAATATGCGTCCTGCAAGTCCAACGCTACCATCCAGTCTCCAGGGTCGAGGGCAGTCAAGACCTGAGCTAAGGTGAGCATCTTGAACTTCTCCTTCCGGAGGAAGCGATTGACGTTCCGGAGGTCCAAGATAGGACGCATGTCCTCCTTGTCCTTTTTGGGCACCAGAAAGTAGTGGGAATAGCAACCACGCCCTACTTCTGGGGTCGGAACGCGCTCGATGGCCCCCTTGGCTAAGAGGGCCGCAACCTCCTGTCGAAGAAGTACCAAATGGTCCCCCGACATGCGGTGGTGCTGAGGTGGCATGGCTGGGGGGGTAGTCTCGAAGGGGAGGGAGTAGCCCCTTCGGACAATGTCCAAAACCCACCTGTCCGATGTGATGGTGCGCCAGTGGGGAAGGTGATGGAGGACCCTGCCGCCACTGGCGTGCTGTGGACCTGAAAGGATGGACTAGGAGGGCTTGGAGGCCGCGGACGGGGCGGAGGTGGTGGCCTGACCCGCACGCTGGTTACCCGACCCGCCTCGGCGGGAGCCACGTCCTCGGCCACGCGAAGGCGCTTGCTGCGCGGGCCGGTGGCTGGGCAATGGACGTGACTGGGCGCCCCTTCCGTGGCCACGAAAGGGGCGAAAAGCAGATTGCTGCGGAGGGCGCGAGGCGGAGAGGCCCAAGGACTTGGCCGTAGCCCGCGAGTCCTTAAAGCGCTCCAGCGCGCTGTCTGCCTTATTGCCAAAAAGGCGGATACCATCGAAGGGCATGTCCATAAGGGTGTTTTGGACATCGCCCGAGAAACCAGTGGTCCTCAGCCAGGCGTGACGGCGCAGCGCCACTGTCGTAGCAAGCGATCTGCCCAGCGAGTCAGCGGTGTCTAGGCCACATCGGATTGTGAACTTAGCCGCGTCTCTCCCGTCACACAAGTTACTAACTTGTGTAACGATATATCTGTAAGAGACAGTAGTTAGTGACAGATTCCTTACCTTAGAATATCCCCAGGCGTCAAGCTGGATCTGGAAAGTTTTTGCGTAGCAGTACCCTTGCGCGTCGGTAGGCGGCGTCATGCTGCTCCGCGTCCGTCGTCGGCGTTGTGATCGCCGGGATGACGTCGCGGGCAGTACTTAGACGCCGCCCCTGCGCGCTGACGTCAGTTCTGTACACGACTTTCCGCGCCAGGAACGCAGAGCCATGCATGAAGCTGACATAGGTGTCTGAAAAATACTAGGGCCCTGAAAGGGATGTCCTTAACCCTAGAAATCAGTTCGCAGAACGGGGAGGATGGGTGGGCGGTAGGAATCTGTCACTAACTACTGTCTCTTACAGATATATCGTTACACAAGTTAGTAACTTGTGCATCTGAAAGAGACACGTTAGTGACAGATTCCTTACCTTTGAATAGATACCCCAGCAATACCAACCCCGGTGGTGGGTCTGCGAACAAAGGTCAGACAAGGAAGTCCCGGAGGACAGAACGGCCAAAGAAGCCGTCCATCCGGACCCGACTGTCAAGGCAGTAATGCTTGGTAAACGTGTGCAGCGAGGCCCACGTAGCTGCCTGACAGATATCCTGCAGCGGAACACCGCGGCCTAAGGCCGTGGTAGCAGCCGTTGCCCTGGTGGAATGGGCACGCAGCCCAACAGGAGGCTCCTTCTTAGCCAAAGAATAGCAGGCTTTGATACACAAGGTTACCCAGCGGGAGATGGTTCTCTTGTGCACCGCCCAACCTTTTTGGCGCCCACGTAGCCAACAAAGAGCTGGTCATCCACCCGGAAGTGTTGTGTGCGGTTGATATAAAAGAAAGCGCACGTTTTGGGTCCAGACGGTGGAGCCTCTCTTCCTCTCTGGAAGGATGCGGAGGCGGAAAGAAGGTGGGCAAAGTGATGGTCTGCCCAATGTGGAAGGCAGTAACCACCTTTGGCAAGAAGGACGGACGCGTCCTAAGAACAACCTTGTCTGGATGGACAGACAGAAAGGGAGGTTTGCATGATAGAGCCTGGAGCTCACTCACCCGCCGAGCGGAGGTGATGGCCACCAGAAAGGCAGTCTTCAGAGTCAGAAGACGAAGAGGACAGTTATGTAGAGGCTCAAAGGGAGCGCACATAAGAAAGGTAAGAACCAAGTTCAAGTCCCACTGAGGCATCACAAACGGAACAGGAGTGAAGAGGTGTGTAATGCCTTTTAGAAACCTGTTAACAACAGGGGACTTGAAAAGGGAGGGCTGATCAGGAAGCCTGAAGAAGGCCGAGATGGCACAAAGATAGCCCTTGATGGTACCCAGGGCAGAACCCTGTTGGGCCAGGGAAAGAAGGAACAGAAGAACCTCAGAAAGAGGGGCAGAAAGGGGATTCACAGCCTTTGCTGTGCACCATGCCATAAACTTGTTCCACCTGCAGGCGTATACCACCTTAGTGGAGGGACGCCTGGCTGCCAGAATGACATCACAAACTTCGGGAGGCAAGTCGAAAGGAATCAACTGCCGCCGCTCAATCTCCACGCAAGCAGGTGGAGGCTGGACAGGTTCGGGTGGAGGACCGTCCCCTGCTGCTGCGATAGAAGATCCTCCCGAAGAGGCAGACGGATCGGGGGATCCACTCTCATACGGAGTAGCTCGGGATACCAAACTCTTCGAGCCCAGTCCGGAGCCACAAGGATGACTTGGGCCCGGTCGCGCCGAATCTTCTTCAACACTCTGGGTAGAAGTGGTATAGGCGGAAAGGCGTACAACAGACCGCAACTCCACTCGCGACGAAAAGCGTCGCCGAGTGAGTGCCGCCTGGAAATTCCAACGCGCAGAACTGATGACATTGCGCGTTCTCTTCGGTGGCGAATAGATCTAACCAAGGCTCTCCCCACTGTAGAAAGAGTCCTTGCGCCACTTCCGAGTGAAGACGCCATTCGTGATCCATCATGCACCTGCAGCTGAGTTCGTCCGCCCTGGCGTTCAGGGAACCTGCCAGGTGTTGAACCATCAGGAACATGCCCTGATGTTCCAGCCATGTCCAGAGGCGCAGAGCCTCCTGACAGAGGGTCCACGACCCCACCCCGCCTTGTTTGTTGCAGTACCACATGGCGGTGGTGTTGGCTGTGAACACCTGCACTACCTTCCCTTTGACAGAGGGAAGGAATGCCTTGAGTGGAAGTCGGATCGCACGGAGCTCCAGAAGGTTGATATGGACCCGGGACTCCGCCGGAGACCAGAGGCCTCTGATCTCCGTCTCTCCCATGTGACCGCCCCATCCCAGAAGGGACGCGTCCGTCACAACTGTGTGCTCTGGCTGGGGAAGGGAGAAGGATCTGCCCATGACCCATTGCCGGTTCGAGAGCCACCACTGCAACTGTTTTGCAGTCCCCTCCGAGATCTGGACGTGATCGGACAGGTTGCCCTGGTGCTGCGCCCACTGGAACTTCAGGTCCCACTGCAGAGCCCGCATATGCCATCTAGCATGATCGACCAGCAGGATGCAGGAGGCCATGAGGCCCAGCAGCCTCAGGGTCATCCGTACCGAAACCGAGGATAAAGGCTGAAAGATCGGAATCATAGCCTGAATATCCCGGACTCGCCGTTCGGGAGGATAGGCCCGAAACTGAGTCGTGTCCAGAACTGCTCCGATGAAAAGGAGCTGTGGAGAAGGAATCAGATGCGACTTCGGCACATTGATGGAGAACCCCAGCGAGTGCAGGAGTTCGGCCGTAGTCTGGAGGTGGGAGACGACTGCCTGGGACGAGCTCGCCTTCAGCAGCCAGTGGTCGAGGTAGGGGAAGACTGGAACCCCTGCCCGGCGCAGATGAGCTGCGACCACCGCCAACACTTTCGTGAACACCCGAGGGGCACTGGTAAGGCCAAAGGGGAGCACGGTGAACTGAAAGTGCTCGAGGCCTACCGTGAACCGTAGGTAACGCCGATGGGCCGGGCAGGACGGGGATGTGGAAATAAGCGTCCTGTAAGTCCAACGCTACCAACCAGCCTCCAGGGTCGAGGGCAGTCAAGACCTGAGCTAGGGTGAGCATCTTGAACTTCTCCTTCCGGAGGAAGCGATTGACGTTCCGGAGGTCCAAGATAGGCCGCATGTCCTCCTTGTCTTTCTTGGGCACCAGGAAGTAGTGTGAGTAGCAACCACGTCCTACTTCTGGGGTCGGAACATGCTCGATGGCCCTCTTGGCCAAGAGGGCCGTGACTTCCTTCTGCAGAAGCACCAAGTGATCCCCTGACATGCGGTGGAATTGAGGTGGCATGGCTGGGGGGGTGGTCTCGAAGGGGAGGGAGTAGCCCCTTCGGACAATGTCCAAGACCCACCTGTCTGAGGTGATGGCACGCCAGCGGTGAAGGTGATGGCGGACCCTGCCCCCTACTGGCGTGCTGTGCACCTGAAAGGAAGGACTAGGAGGGCTTGGAGGCCGCGGACGGGGTTGGTGGCCTGACCCGCATGCTGGTTGCCTGACCCGCCACGGCGGGAGCCACGTCCTCGGCCACGCGAAGACGCTTGCTGCGCGGGCCGGTGGCTGGGCAGCGGACGTGACTGGGCACCCCTTCCGTGGCCACGAAAGGGGCGAAAAGCAGAGGTTAGCGGAGGCGCACAGCAGAAAGGCCCAGGGACTTGGCAGTAGCCCGTGAGTCCTTAAAACGCTCCAGCGCATGGTCTGCTTTGGTACCAAAAGACCGACTCCATCAAAGGGCATGTCCATGAGTGTGTTTTGGACATCACCCAAGAAACCAGTTGTCCTCAGCCAGGCGTGGCGACGCAGCGCCACTGTCGTCGCAAGCGATCTGCCCAGCGAGTCGGCGGTATCAAGGCCACAACGGATGGTGTACTTTGCCGCATCCCTTCCTTCCGCAATGGCGCGGGAAAGCAGTGTCTGGACCTCCTCAGGACACTGGGGCAAAACGAGCGCCACCGAATCCCATAGAGAGTGGGAGTATCGGCCCAAAAGGCAAGCGGTGTTGACGGACCGCAAGCCAGCACTGGAGGAAGAAAAGGCCTTCTTCCCAAATTGATCCAGGCGTTTGGATTCCCTATCCGGAGGGGCGGTAGGGAAGGCGGTTTGGGAGGCAGAGGCTTGGACAACCAAGCTCTCGGGGGTGGGATGTTGAGAGAGAAACAAGGGGTCGCCCGGAGCAGGGCGATGGCGTCGGGCCACGTTCCTATCCACAGGAGCCCCTGTGGCGGGCTTGAATCAGGTGCCCAAAAGAACGTCAGAAAGTGCATCACTAAACGGCAGCAATGGCTCAGAGGAGGTAGCTGCCGGCTGAAGCACTTCCGTCAGGAGGTTAGTCCTGACAGCCACTGTAGGCAATTGGAGGTGTAAGGCTCCAGCTGCTCTACGCAACACCGTTGCGAAATTTGCTCCCTCCTCCGTAGCCACGGAAGGAGGAGACAGCATGCCAGTGTCAGGGGAAGTGTCCAGCATACTGGCATCCCCAAGTTCCTCTGCCCAGTCCTGATCATAGTCACACTGCTGTGTGAGAGGGTCATCCGACCCCTCCCAGCTCTCCTGGTCCTCCTCAGGTTGAAAATAAGGAGGAGGAGGGACGTCCGGGACCCAAGGTCTCATGGGCGCCAGAGCCGGCGTCGGGCTACGTCGGTCCGACGCCGTGTCCGGATCCGGAGATAACTGGGGAACGACGCCGCCCGGGGCCCCGGGCGGCGTCAGGAACGGCACCGGAGACATCGGCGCCGGCGGAGGCGTGGTTAGGTCAACCGGCGTCGATGGGGGTTGCGGTACCACCGGAGCCGGGATCGAGGCCGGGGCCGAAGCCGGGGCCGGGAGCGAGGCTGGTGGGACAGGCGGTGCCGGGACTGGAGTCGTCGGCGGCGCCGGGGCAATCCCATTAGGGCCCGCGGGGCCCGAAGGCGCACCGGTGGGGCCTTGAGGCCGGAAGAGGCGGGCCATGGCCGACAGGAATTCCTGTATCTCGGCCGGAGTCGCCCCCAAACCCGGGAAGGACGGGTAATGCGGGGGCGGCTGCACAGGCACATCCGGAGCCGCGGGGACGGTGCCGACAGGGGCCTCAGCCGAGTCGCGAGACCGGCGAGGCGAAGTCTTAGAGCGATGGTGCTTCTTAGACTTTTTGTGCTTCGACTTACCCGAGGAGTGTAAAGACTTGGACTCCGATGACGGGTGAGGACTCCGCGACCGGCCCCTCGACCTCTCATGTGACCGGGGTTTGGTGTGGCGCGGAGCCGACTGCCGGACCTCGAGGAGCTTTCGAGACCGCTCTCGCAAAGCCTTCGGGTGCAAGGCTCGGCAGTCGGAACACGACTTCTTGTCGTGGTCGCGGCCGAGACAGTAGAGACACTCTAAGTGCGGGTCTGTGATCGACATCATTCGACCACAGGCGTCGCATGGCTTGAAGCCAGGCATCCCTACCGACACAGTGGAGCCGAGATGACTCGAAGAAAACAGTGAAAAATCACCAAAAAGTTAATCAAAAAATGACTAGGGCACTGCTCTTCCCGGATCTGCGCTTACTGGCGCGGAAAAAAGAAGAACTGACGTCAGCGCGCAGGGGCGGCGTCTAAGTACTGCCCGCGACGTCATCCCGGCGGTCCAGACGCCGACGACGGACGCGGAGCCGCACGACGCCGCCTACCGACGCGCAAGGGTACCGCTACGCAAAAACTTTCCGGATCCAGCCTGACGCCTGGGGATATTCTAAGGTAAGGAATCTGTCACTAACGTGTCTCTTTCAGATATGACACTACAGGTCTGCTACAGCAGCCTGTGTAAGGTGGTGCATGCACCCCTTACTTAGATATAGGTTCACTATATCTATCCTAATCACTGCACATATACACCTATCAGTCACCCCTATGGCAGGCCTTATCAATCCTGAAGGCAGGGTGCTGGGTTTTATGTGAGAGGGTGCCCATGCATGAGCAGAGCCCCTCTGCAGCCTTCGGAACCTATTCTCTGGGGTTGTTTGTGATGCAGCCAACCATATATACTTAAGTGCATTATAACCTCGCGGTAAATGCTAAGTTTAAAACGGCTGCACGGAAACATGTCGTGTTTGGTGTCAAACACCTTGGAATCATACCCCCACACCAGTAACTGGTGTGGGAGGTATGATTCCACCCTCCTAGAGGGAGAAATATGACAACACCGGTACACCCGGTACCAGCTTCACAGAACCCTGGCATCACAAAATGGATGCTGCCAGCCACAGACACGAGTCTGCCCTCCTGCTGCTGGACGAAACTCCGACAGGGGAAGGCTTGGCAATAGGTTTCCTGTCACAGGGAGGTGTGACCACCTCCCAGGCAGGCTTTAGTAAATTGGGGCTGGGTGGGTGCACTCTCAGAGTGCTTTGATGTCTGCACTGGGGGCACATTTGGTGTCCCTGTGCATAGTCCAGCTCAAACCGGTTGCAGGAGCCATTTGCTCCTGCTCCGGCGCGAAACTGGACAAAGGACATGGGTGTAGCCACCCCTCTGTCCTGACCCTCCCATAGGTGGGTCCCCAGAGTTTGTCCCACTCCTTCCTTGAGTATAAAGTAGGAATCCCTGACTACAGGACTTTAGATATTACCTGGACTAAACTCTGCTACAGAAACCAAGTAAACTTCGACGATCTACGCTTTGCTGGACGACTGACGAATCTCCCTTGGAGTAAAGGAGTTACTCCCCTGCTAGGCAGGCACCTAAACGCATCTGACCGGTTTGCATCTACGAAGCTCCTTTAGGACTCTGAAGAATTCTGCAATACAGGAGGTGGGTTCCCGAGGTCTCCGAGGTCGATCTGCGCTCTCAGCAATTCTGAGGCCCGTATCCCTTGTGGGGACCGTGAAACCCGTACCCCTGGGCACCGTGTACATTTGCAGCAGCATATGCTTTTCGGCGATCCCTGAAGCTGTGCTTTGGGCTACTTGTAGTCCTGTCCCCGAACAGCAATTTCACCGAAGATTTCTGGCCTACACTCCACGAGTGTTCCGTGGGCTGGTATTCAGTGATTCAGCTCGAGGTCCCTTCGCGATCCCTGGTCCGTTGGCCTGTGGGTCCCTGAGAAGGCAACTTTAACTTTCAGTGGGCTTCCCTGGTTGCTCCAGACGTGCCCTGACTCTCCATCGCTTGGGGAGTCTCCAGGACTTTGCTGGTCCTCACAGAAGCATCGTTCCTCTGACCGCGTGGGTTGTGGTTGCCAAGGTTTGTTGGTGTTCAATCCGGACACTGACCCCCCCAGCACTCGACATCCTTCGTGGGACAGCTCGAATCCGGACTGTGGTCGTCGCAGATGTCTCCTGGTCCTCGTGGTTGCAGACTCAAGCTTCACCTCATCTCACCTGAAGCACCCGACATTGGTGGGCATTCGATTGCTCCGGTCCTGGTCACGTGAAGTGACCCAGACTTTGTCCCCTCTGCTTTCAGGTTCTTCCCATCTCTGATCCAGGCTTGGATCACCCCGGACACTTTTCTTCTCCACAGCAGCAGTACTTTTTCGCATCACGCCATTGAAAACGACGAGGGTTTCCGACACCACTTGACCCCTATGCACCCGGCTCCTCTGGGATAGGTAACACGGGTACCTCGGTACTCTCAAGGGTGCTGGCCTTAGAACCTTCTATGTTTAGCTGGGTTTGCTTAAAGTCCTCTCCTAAGTGTCCTTAAACTTTAACTTTCCAACCGCGACTTTCCCATAGAGTTGTACGGAGCTCGCGTCTGTGTTCCCACACTGCACCCGTCCTCCGTAGGTCCCCTGTGTCACTACCTTGGGTGGTTCCTTGGGGTCCCAGTGCTCTAGGCACTGTGTCTAGTCAAGTCGTGGTTCTTATACCACTTTCAGTATATGGTTCGGTCTCCCCCTGGAGCCCGCTGTGTATTGTGCTATTTACTGTCGTTCTAGTTATTTAATATTGTGTGTCTTGTTCTCTAATCTCATAAAGAGGTTAGTAGAGAGTGTTTAGTAATAAATACATATATTTTATATACACCTGGTGTGGTTCTCCTTTCATTTGGTCATTCAGGAGGTTATATACTGGTAAAACAAGCTGCTTTACATTCCTTCGAGACTTAGCCTGAAGGCTGCTCTCCACAGCTACCACTAGGATAGCTTTCAATAAAGGTTGTCTTTAACCTAATCATCAATAAGGGTCGTTTGGACTGGTGCAAGGTGTCCACTTTAATTAGTGGACAGCATATACCAGGCCAACTTCTCACACTGAACTCTGGGTAATGAGATTTCAACCCCAGCTGCAGCCTGTCACTGTATATTTATTTTTTATTGGAAACACTAAAAGGGGCTGGTTCTTCCCGTTAATCAGAAAAGTGGCAAAAAGATAGTGTGCCCAAAAGAAGGCTCCATGATTATTCTCAAGCCAGTAAGTGTAAAAATAGTCCAGAAATAGGTTTGGATTTATTTAGCATCAAAGTACAAGCTGGGACCTTCAGGGAATTCCTCGCCCACCCGGCTATAAAAGCCCATGAGAGAACAGCATCGCCTCTTAAAGTAGCTAAAAAGATGAGTGTTTATAGGTGAGGCTATGAAATGCAGGATCCAAAGGATGTCAAACGATTGCTATCTTCCCTGCCCATAATGGGCATTATCCCATTGAGGTGGTAGGCATGGCTTGTGTTCCTGGCTGGCAGCGCCACGGTGCTCCTTGCACTCAAGGTATCAAAGCAGAAAAAGGGTTGCTGTTGGAACCGGGTGTACCGAGTCCGCCACGGTAGCATGGCGCGAGGCGGGAAAGCACGCGAAGGCAATGTGTAAGGCAGTTGTGCAGCACACTCTTACTTTGACTCAGGAATGCGAACGCAATAACATGACACCACACCAGGCTTGTGTATTTAAAATCAAGATCTTTTATATATAAATCAAATTAGCATCAGATGAGGCAGATTAATTCAGATCTACATTTAAAATCATTGCATTACTCAACTGGTGCACATTCTTAATAAAGCATCATAGCTCATCAACATTGTAGGCCACTAAGAGGCCACAGGAATCATCTCCTAAACGTAGCACCAATAATGATCACAAGGTGCATTAATAAAACATGGGCCTAAACATGCAGTTCACTTCAAGCATATTCAATTACTTAAAAGAAGGCTTTTCACGTTCCATTTCAATAGGCCTGCATTAATCTAGGCGCACCCACATTCAGTACAGTGGGCGTCGCAACTCCAGTACACCTGTAACATAAAACACTTCAACTCTTGGCGGTGTACACTTCAGCTCAATTCAATTAATCACTTTCCCCCTTAGGTAAAGACTTTGCAGTTATAAGCATAGGCCTAGGCAGTAATTACAATAGGCATGAGCATTAAATGAATAAACAATGTGGGGAACCCCTCGACATGTCCTGTATTCTGGGGCTTCCGTGTCCCTCAGGGGTTAATTCCAGGCTAGGCCCACTCCTCTCCGGGGCCTCGCCTCATGGGGAAAGTTACACAGGTTTCTCTAAGGGTTAATGTGGCCCCCGGCCCCCAGTGGCGTTTCTGTGGGCCCTAGGGGCCTCCTGGGCTCACCTGATGCGTGGTCGTTGGTCGCGCTTCCTAGCGACTGGCAATCTCCAGGCCCGGCCCGTGTTCTGGAGGGCTGGGCCCGGTCGGGGTACCTCGGCCTTCTGGCCGGAATTACGGGTCGTTGCGGGGCCGGTATCACCCTCCTCCGGCCCCCGGGATCAGGTGAGTGACTTTGCGGGCTTCAGGGACGTTGCGGGGGCCGGTATCACCCTCCTCCGGCCCCCGGGATCAGGGAAGTGACTTTGCGGGCCTTCGGGAAGGGGAGCGGGAGCCGGCAGTCCTCTCCGGCCGGCTCCCCGTCTCCCTCTGCACGGCCGGAGCTCTTCCTCGGCCTCCGTCGGCGCTGGGGGGCGTGGCGGGAGCCGGCGCCCAATCGCTGCGCTGCCTTCCCGGGGGCGCGGCCAGCGTCCCCGGTTGCCCAGCAACGGCGTCGGCGGGGCCTGGAGGCCTCGCGGATCGCGCTAGGCCGCGGCTGCTTCACGCGGCCCCCTTGGGCTGTGGCGGAGATTTCTTCGGCTGCGACGGCGGCGGTGGGGCCCCGGGCCCGGCGGCGATGTCTTTGGGGATATTTAGAGGCTTCGGTGAGGGCGCGGATGGCGCACCTCACCACATCCACTCGAGGGGCCTCCCTCACCACAGCGCTTCCTTCGGTGAGGGCGCGGACGGCGCACCTCACCACACGGCCCCGAGGAGGGCCTTCCTCACAGCAGCACTTCTCCTCACGCGGCGGCGGCCGCGGCGGTGATTCCCTCACGAGGTCAGTGACCTGAGGGGGGGGCAGTTTCTCCCTCGTGGAGACAGAACGCGGGGCGCACCAGCAGCCTGTGGGCAGGGCTGACTGGAAAAGTACTTGGGGGGCAGCCCAGCAGCAGGCAGGAATAGATAGGGGGTGAAGGTCTAGCGCTTCAGGGCACGGCGCTTTACCTGGTGATCCCCAGTGTGGCAGTTCAGGTTTCAGGCCTTGCTGGACAGTCAGGCCTCCTCAAATTAAGGTTTCTTGCGGCTGTTTCAGATTGGTTGCTTCTTAGGAGTTTCTTGTCAGGAGTTTCTTGTCAGAAGTTTCTTATTATAAGTTTCTTGTCAGAAGTTTCTTGTCAAAAGTTTCTTGTCAAAAGTTTCTTGTCAAAAGTTTCTTGTCAAAAGTTTCTTGTCAAAAGTTTCTTGTCAAAAGTTTCTTGTCAAAAGTTTCTTGTCAAAAGTTTCTTGTCAAAAGTTTCTTGTCAAAAGTTTCTTGTCAAAAGTTTCTTGTCAAAAGTTTCTTGTCAAAAGTTTCTTGTCAAAAGTTTCTTGTCAAAAGTTTCTTGTCAGAAGTTTCTTCTTATGAGGGGGGGGGAATGAGTTGGTGGTTCTGGGAGTGCTTGATGTTCTTCCCAGCACGCTGAAGGTGGTTCCCTGGGTCCCCTCACACTGGGCAAGGTCAGTGGGTGGTGGGCGTTCCTCAGCTAACTTACTACAGCAGGGCCTAAGCCTTGTCAGCAGCAGTAGTGTAGGTCTCCCCCTAGGCCCTAAAGCCTGTACTCCGGCAGAGGTTCTCCCAGGATCAGTGGTGCCCCAACTGACTAAAAGTTTTCCCTCCAAGCCTTTTATACCCCTAGGTCAGGTGACCCTCCCAAAGGCGGTCAACATAACTCCTCCCACAGCCCGGAAGGTTCTGGAACCTTCCACATGTCTGGCTATGTGGCCCAGAGGCGGGGACGGAATGGATACTGTATCCCTATGTCCCAGCCTGACCCTGGCTACTAGTGTGTATGCGTGTAAGGCCCCTCTGCAGTAGCAGGGGCCTGTGGCAGCCATCTTGAGTGAGAGAGCACCTGCACCTCAGCACTGGCTAGCAGTGGCAAGGCGCCCGGAGACCTAGGTCCAGTAAAAATACGGTGGCAAAAATGAGGCGCAAAAGGGAAAAAAAACAGGGCAAGACCACCCTAGGGCTGACAGGTCTAACACGCGTCCCCCCAGCCGAAAGAGGGGAGAGCTTCCCAACCTCTAGGGAGTTCTCGTCGCTAAGGCGGAAAAACCGGGAGAGACCGTCAGCGTTGTCGTGGTCTACACCGGGTCGATGTTCCACCCGAAAGTCCATCCCCTGGAGGGAAATGGACCACCTCAACAATTTGGGGTTTTCGCCTCTCATCTGCATGAGCCAGCGAAGGGGTCTGTGGTCGGTCTGGATCAGGAAGTGACAACCAAAAAGGTATGGCCTCAACTTCTTTACAGCCCAAACCACGGCAAAGGCTTCTCGTTCGATGGTACTCCACCGCTGTTCCCGGGGGAGTAGTCTTCGGGAAATGAAGGCCACTGGCTGGTCTTGGCCATCGTCATTCAGCTGCGAGAGCACAGCTCCTATGCCATGCTCAGACGTGTCTGTCTGCACGATAAATTCCCGTCCAAAGTCTGGAGTCCTGAGCACCGGTGCGGTGCACATTGCACGTTTGAGGGTTTCAAAGGCTTCCTGGCAGGCAGCCGTCCAGATGACTCTGCGTGGCTGCTTCTTTGAAGTCAATTCAGTCAATGGGCCCACGATGGTTCCATAGCCCTTGACGAACCGGCGGTAGTATCCCGTGAGGCCGAGAAAAGCTCGGACCTCGGTTTGGGTCTTGGGGGGCTCCCAGGCCAAGATGGTTTCAATCTTGGCTTGGAGGGGTTGCACCTTACCTCCGCCCACCAGATGTCCCAGGTACACGACAGATCCCTGTCCAATCTGGCACTTGCTGGCCTTGATGGTTAGACCAGCCCGTTGCAGAGCCTGTAGCACCTCCTGGAGATGCTACAGATGGTCCTCCCAGCTGCTACTGAAGACAGCTATGTCATCCAGGTAGGCAGCAGAGAAGGCCTCTAGGCCAGACAGCACCTGGTTCACCAAACGCTGGAAAGTGGCTTGAGCATTTTTCAACCCGAAGGGCATCACCCGAAATTGAAAGTGGCCCTCGGAGATGGAGAACGCAGTCTTCTCCCTTGCTCCTTCCGCCATGGCGATCTGCCAATAGCCTGACGTCAAATCAATGGTACTCAGATACCGGGCTGCTCCCAGCCGGTCAATGAGCTCATCCGCCCGAGGGATCGGGTGAGCGTCGGTCTTAGTGACTGAGTTGAGTCCGCGGTAATCCACACAGAACCGAAGTTCTGGTGTGGTGCCCGGTGGGGCCGCTTTCGGCACCAACACCACCGGACTAGCCCAAGGGCTACTGGAAGGCTCAATCACTCCCAGTTCTAGCATCTTGGTAACCTCACCCTGGATACTAGCCTTGACTTTATCGGACAGCCGGTAAGACTTGGTTTTTACTGGCGGACTGTCCCATGTGTCCACATCATGGGTACACAGGTGCGTGATCCCAGGCGTGAGGGAGAACAACGAGGCGCACTGCCCCAAGACCTGGCGGCAGTCCCTCTGTTGCTCTGGGGTCAAGGATGGGGCGAGGACCACTCCCTCCACCGAACCATCCTTCTCCTGGGCCGCCAGAAGGTCTGGAAGAGGCTCACTCTCCTCCTCCTCACTTCCATCTGTTATCATTAGGAGAGTGAGCTCTGAACGCTCCTGGTGTGGCTTCAGGCGGTTGACGTGGAACACCCTGTGGGGTTGAAGGGGGTCTTCACATCGACGACATACGTGGTCTGGCCTCTCCTTTCCAAGATCTCAAACGGTCCAGTCCACCGGTCCTGGAGGGCGCTAAGCTCTCCTGGCTCCATGACCCACACCTTCTGTCCAGCGTCTAACTCTACCGCCCGAGCGTTCCGGTCATACCATGTCTTCATGACGGCCTGACTAGCCTCTAGGTTGTCCGAGGCCTCCTTCCACAGCTTGGCCACTTGGCTGCGGAATGCCAGCATATAGCTGACCACATCACGGGGAAGCTTCGAGGAAGACTTCTCCCACCCCTCCTTGACAAGACTGAGGGGCCCCCGAACGGGGTGGCCATAGAGCAGCTCAAAGGGGCTGAAACCGACCCCCTTCTGCAGCACCTCTCGGTAGGAAAAGAGCAGACAGGGTAAGAGGACGTCCCACTTCCTTCTCAAGTCCTCGGGTAGGCTCCTGATCATCCCCTTCAAGGTTTTGTTAAAGCGCTCCACGAGCCCGTTCGTCTGGGGGTGGTAAGGAGTGGAGAACCGGTAGGTCACTCCACACTCCTTCCACATGGCCTGCATGTAGGCCGACATGAAATTCGTGCCCCTATCTGACACCACGACCTTGGGGAATCCCACTCGGGTAAAAATCCCCATTAGGGCCCGCGCCACCACCGGTGCAGTGATGGTCCTCAGAGGGATTGCCTCCGGGTACCGGGTGGCGTGGTCTACCAGCACCAAAATGAACCTATGTCCTGCAGAAGTCGGCGGGTCCAATGGCCCGACAATGTCAATCCCTACCCGCTCAAAAGGGGTATCGACCACTGGGAGAGGTTCTAGAGGGACCTTCACTTTCGTCCCTGTCTTGCCGCTCGCTTGGCAAGTGGTGCAAGTCTTTCAAAAAGTGTCAGAAGTGACGCGCATCCTGGGCCAGTAAAAATGTGGGACCAGACGCGCAAACGTCTTGTCTTGGCCCAGGTGTCCTGCTAGTGGTATTTCGTGTGCCAACTCTAGCAGAAAGGCTCGGTAGCATTGGGGGACCACCACGGCCCTTGATGACCCATGCACCGGAGCCTTAGGCTCACTGTAGAGGAGACCATCCTCCCAGTAGACATGGTAGTTACCATTCTCGGTTCCAGCTGCTTGGGCTTCGGCCTGTTGCCGCATGCCTTCAAGCGTAGGGCACTCCTTCTGCGCCCGGCAAAATTCCTCCCGGGTAGGCCCTCCTTCCACCTGCCACTCTGCAGGGGTCGGCAGGTCCCCCACGGGAACACCAACCACCTCAGCGGACTCCGGGGTCACCTCCGCGGGCTCCCCATCCATCTCACCGGGTGTCTCCTCCTGGACATCTCCTCGTCCAGCAGTGGGCTGGGCCATTATTTCAGGCTCCAACCCGAGCTGAGTTCCTTGTCGGGCAGCCATGGACCGCGTGACGACGCAAGTCCATCCTGGTAATCCCAACATCTCAGCATGGGCATTGAACTCTACCTCCCTCCAGGCAGTATGTTCCAAGTCGTTGCCCAGCAGACAGTCAACTGGCATGGCAGGGCTCACCGCAACCTTCAACAGACCTGATACTCCTCCCCACTCAAAGGGAACTTGGGCCACGGGGTAATGACCCAGGCTATTATCAGCCATAACAACCGGGTGGAATTCCTCAGGAATCACCTGCTCTGGGGACACCAGCTGACGTCTCACCATCGTCATGCTGGCACCTGTGTCCCTCAGAGCCTCCACCTCCTCCCCGTTCACCAGGACCCTCTGCCGATACTTGGCAGTGTTCGCAGGTACCTGAACCCGTGGGATGATCTCTCTATCCCCCAGGGAAACTAAGGTCAAGCCTGTCCACTCACCTCCCCTACCTAGGGACAACTCCTCCCCAAGCGCTACACTGGCCACCCCGGGGCTCTTACCTCCTGTGGGGGCTGGGGTTCTCTTGCGACACTGGGGATCCCCCTTGTAGTGTCCAACCTCCCCGCACTCGTAGCACCGGACAGTTCTGGGCTGCTGACTCCTGTCAGGATAAGTGGGTTTCTGGAATCCAGATTGGGATGGGGAACCTACCCCTCTCCCAGGCGGTCTATTTTGGGGGCCTTTAAAGAACTCCCTCTTTTTATCTCCCCCTCTTTCTTCTGGGGGAGCCCCTGTCCACCTTTCGGGGGTCCGCCCCGGCTCCCTTGTGGGACACCCGAGTGCTGACCCACGTGTCTGCCTCCTCTGCAAGCTCCCTAGGATTGGTCAGCTTGTGGTCCACCAAGTACTGGCGCAGCTCCGGAAAACATTTCTCTAGGAGGTGCTCTCTCAAGAACAGGTCGTACAGCCCTTTGTAATTGTCAACGTTGCTGCCACGCACCCAACCCTCCAATGCCTTCCGGGCATAATCAAAAAAATCCACCCAGTTTTGTGTGTGAAGCTTGTGGCTGTTGCGGAACTTTTGGCGGTACTTCTCTGGGGTGAGGCCAAACTTCTTGAGCAGGGCCTCCTTCATGATAGGGTAGTTGGTCTGATCCCCCTTATCCAAGGTTAAAAGTGTGTCCCTTACTGGTGGAGGTATGTACCTGTAAAGACCTCCCCCCAGTAGCTCTCAGGAACTCTATGGGCCACCAAAGCCACCTCGTACGCCGCCAACCACTTATCGATGTCATCTCCTACACTAAAACTGGCTATCACCTCTCTTGGTAGATAAAATTTGGGCTCCTGTGGAACCCCAGCAGGTACGCTGCCACCATTCACTTTGCCCTGCATCTCCATCTGCAAGGCTCGGAGCTCTAGTTCCTTCAGGCTAAGCTCATGCGCAAGCTTCCTTTCCTCCATGGCTAGCCTTGCCTGTTCTCCTTCTCTTTCCATCCTAGCAAGTTCTAATATTAATCGCCTCTCCTCCCTCCTGTCCTCAAATTCCTCTGCCGACAAACTCCCCCCTGACGCACTACTGCCTGCCCTGGAACGTCTTCCTGGCAACACATTCTCGCTAACATCAATGTGCAGTAGGTCCAGTTCTCCTGGGTTGTCTGACTCCCCCTGCTCCTCGTCCCCTCTTCCCTCCGGGTGGGCCATTACCCATGCCCTCAAAGCTTTCTGAAGCACCTCCTTCCTGGCGCCTCGCTTGACGGCCACCCCCTCTCTAGGCAGAACTCCTTGAGCTGTGTCACCGTATACCTTTCTAGGTTGGCTAACTCAAACTCCATCCTCCTAGGTGGGGCCCCAGACAATTTAGGGAAAGGGTTCTAGACTGTAGGTAGCAGGTCTAACGCAGGAATGTACACAATCGGCAATTACAAAAGAATTCCTAGCACTTGCATTACAATAGGTGTCCAATTGCGGCGCACACTGAGTCACTGTAGGGTGCTGCACAAACACCAGTCCTTATCCAACCGCTGAACACCAAATGTTGGAACCGGGTTTACCGAGTCCGCCACGGTAGCATGGCGCGAGGCGGGAAAGCACGCGAAGGCAATGTGTAAGGCAGTTGTGCAGCACACTCTTACTTTGACTCAGGAATGCGAACGCAATAACATGACACCACACCAGGCTTGTGTATTTAAAATCAAGATCTTTTATATATAAATCAAAGTAGCATCAGATGAGGCAGATTAATTCAGATCTACATTTAAAATCATTGCATTACTCAACTGGTGCACATTCTTAATAAAGCATCATAGCTCATCAACATTGTAGGCCACTAAGAGGCCGCAGGAATCATCTCCTAAACGTAGCACCAATAATGATCACAAGGTGCATTAATAAAACATGGGCCTAAACATGCAGTTCACTTCAAGCATATTCAATTACTTAAAAGAAGGCTTTTCACGTTCCATTTCAATAGGCCTGCATTAATCTAGGCGCACCCACATTCAGTACAGTGGGCGTCGCAACTCCAGTACACCTGTAACATAAAACACTTCAACTCTTGGCGGTGTACACTTCAGCTCAATTCAATTAATCACTTTCCCCCTTAGGTAAAGACTTTGCAGTTATAAGCATAGGCCTAGGCAGTAATTACAATAGGCATCAGCATTAAATGAATAAACAATGTGGGGAACCCCTCAACATGTCCTGTATTCTGGGGCTTCTGTGTCCCTCAGGGGTTAATTCCAGGCTAGGCCCACTCCTCTCCGGGGCCTCGCCTCATGGGGAAAGTTACACAGGTTTCTCTAAGGGTTAATGTGGCCCCCGGCCCCCAGTGGCGTTTCTGTGGGCCCTAGGGGCCTCCTGGGCTCACCTGATGCGTGGTCGTTGGTCGCGCTTCCTAGCGACTGGCAATCTCCAGGCCCGGCCCGTGTTCTGGAGGGCGGGGCCCGGTCGGGGTACCTCGGCCTTCTGGCCGGAATTACGGGTCGTTGCGGGGGCCGGTATCACCCTCCTCCGGCCCCCGGGATCAGGTGAGTGACTTTGCGGGCTTCAGGGACGTTGCGGGGGCCGGTATCACCCTCCTCCGGCCCCCGGGATCAGGGAAGTGACTTTGCGGGCCTTCGGGAAGGGGAGCGGGAGCCGGCAGTCCTCTCCGGCCGGCTCCCCGTCTCCCTCTGCACGGCCGGAGCTCTTCCTCGGCCTCCGTCGGCGCTGGGGGGCGTGGCGGGAGCCGGCGCCCAATCGCTGCGCGGCCTTCCCGGGGGCGCGGCCGGCGTCCCCGGTTGCCCAGCAACGGCGTCGGCGGGGCCTGGAGGCCTCGCGGATCGCGCTAGGCCGCGGCTGCTTCACGCGGCCCCCTTGGGCTGCGGCGGTGATTTCTTCGGCCGCGGCGGTGGGGCCCCGGGCCCGGCGATGTCTTTGGGGATATTTAGAGGCTTCGGTGAGGGCGCGGACGGCGCACCTCACCACATCCACTCGAGGGGCCTCCCTCACCACAGCGCTTCCTTCGGTGAGGGCGCGGACGGCGCACCTCACCACACGGCCCCGAGGAGGGCCTTCCTCACAGCAGCACTTCTCCTCATGCGGCGGCGGCCGCGGCGGTGATTCCCTCACGAGGTCAGTGACCTGAGGGGGGGGAAGTTGCTCCCTCGTGGAGACAGAACGCGGGGCGCACCAGCAGCCTGTGGGCAGGGCTGACTGGAAAAGTACTTGGGGGGCAGCCCAGCAGCAGGCAGGAATAGATAGGGGGTGAAGGTCTAGCGCTTCAGGGCACGGCGCTTTACCTGGTGATCCCCAGTGTGGCAGTTCAGGTTTCAGGCCTTGCTGGACGGTCAGGCCTCCTCAAATTAAGGTTTCTTGCGGCTGTTTCAGATTGGTTGCTTCTTAGGAGTTTCTTGTCAGGAGTTTCTTGTCAGAAGTTTCTTATTATAAGTTTCTTGTCAAAAGTTTCTTGGCAGAAGTTTCTTCTTATGAGGGGGGAATGAGTTGGTGGTTCTGGGAGTGCTTGATGTTCTTCCCAGCACGCTGAAGGTGGTTCCCTGGGTCCCCTCACACTGGGCAAGGTCAGTGGGTGGTGGGCGTTCCTCAGCTAACTTACTACAGCAGGGCCTAAGCCTTGTCAGCAGCAGTAGTGTAGGTCTCCCCCTAGGCCCTAAAGCCTGTACTCCGGCAGAGGTTCTCCCAGGATCAGTGGTGCCCCAACTGACTAAAAGTTTTCCCTCCAAGCCTTTTATACCCCTAGGTCAGGTGACCCTCCCAAAGGCGGCAAAACATAACTCCTCCCACAGCCCGGAAGGTTCTGGAACCTTCCACAACTCTGGCTATGTGGCCCAGAGGCGGGGACGGAATGGATACTGTATCCCTATGTCCCAGCCTGACCCTGGCTACTAGTGTGTATGCGTGTAAGGCCCCTCTGCAGTAGCAGGGGCCTGTGGCAGCCATCTTGAGTGAGAGAGCACCTGCACCTCAGCACTGGCTAGCAGTGGCAAGGCGCCCGGAGACCTAGGTCCAGTAAAAATACGGTGGCAAAAATGAGGCGCAAAAGGGAAAAAAACAGGACAAGACCACCCTAGGGCTGACAGGTCTAACAGTTGCGTTATCCAGTTTATTGAATAATTTACAACTAAATTAATCTTCAAATACTCAGCACGATCACGGAGATGTTACAACACACACACTTTACTATATTTGAGATTGCCACATGTCATTTGGTGGAACAGAATGCAAGAATGCCAGCGTTACAGAAGCCAAGCAGGTTGTAAACTGCACTTTCTGGGCAGCATTCGCAACTTACGTTTCTCTGGCTCAGAAAAATGTTTATCCACAGCGTAGTCCCAGTCAAAAATGTACCGATAGTAGCAGAGCTGAGCGTACAAGGCCTTGTCAGGATACTGCAATACAAATTTAAGAAATACAGTTGTGAGTAAGCCTGATACAGCACAAATGAAAATATGCTTCATTGACACCTGTAAGGGCTTTAGGGAATTGCAAAGGCCCTAAAAACTATGATAATTCCAAGTAAAAGGGTAAAAAACGATTTATTCAGGATTATTAACACTGGTTAAGAAACAGAAGCAAGACTAGGTTCAGACAGTCATCCCTGATAATCAATCAGCTCGTCTCTTTTTCAAGGACCCCACCCCACAACACAAAAAACACTTTACTCTTCAATTGTGTTACATTTGAAATATATCAGATGTGCTCTGTAAATTGGGTACAAAAACTGCAAACAAGTGTTTCTGGATATGGTGACAATGTTAAGCACAAATGAGTACAAAGCCTAGTATTGGCATAGAAAATAAATATCCTGGACATGTTTAGTATACAACTTTTTTTAATAAAAAAAAGTTTCTGCTACGAATGACAGGAGTTTAACAAGCTAGTCATCTTCGGAATAGGGACAAAGTTACACATTCACTGATCTGAAGGGTCAGGGCTAGGGCGGCGAGCACATGGAATGTTTTCCCTGTTTCAAGGCTGGTTAAGGGGCCTGTCACAGCTATAACTTTAGCGCATTGCCACCACCAGCGTAGCGGTGAAGCATTGTAATCTTGCTCTGGGAAGGTGTGCATAAGCATGCTACTAATAATGGGAAGCGGGTTAATTGATGTGACCTACATGTACACAGCTGGGTGAGATGTGCATGAACTGTTCCAGTCATGCTTTAGAGAGCTAGACGCACTGTAGAGTTTAGAGACTGTAAAATAGTGCTGAAAGAAGCGCTAGGCCAGAGGCATGAATCAAGCAAGGGTAAGAATTAGGGGTAGGCGAAGAATTCTGCTCCGCCGGCTGAGTTTTGACCACAATGCACTGTGCGCGGAGTTCCACAAAGTGACGCGGAGCAGAGTTTATTTCCACTCGCTTGGCTCGTCAACAATAAGTTGGCAAGCGTGATCAGGAAAAATTGTGCGTTAGACCTCCTCCCGGCGCGATCTCTCAACGCAGGTTGTGACCGCTTGCATTGAGAAATCTGCCACTTCAGTAGAAGATCTACTTGAGCGGCAGAAAGAAGCAGCGCCCTCTGGCACAAAGCGTAGTGCAGTTCGCGGTGATTTTACATCGCGGGACAAACGCACAAGTTACTAACTTGTGTAACGATATATCTGTAAGAGACAGTAGTTAGTGACAGATTCCTTACCTTAGAATATCCCCAGGCGTCAGGCTGGATCCGGAAAGTTTTTGCGTAGCAGTACCCTTGCGCGTCGGTAGGCGGCGTTGTGCGGCTCCGCGTCCGTCGTCGGCGTCGTGATCGCCGGGATGACGTCGCGGGCAGTACTTAGACGCCGCCCTGCGCGCTGACGTCAGTTTGTACACGACTTTCCGCGCCAGGAACGCAGAGCCATGCAAGAAGCTGACATAGGTGTCTGAAAAATACTAGGGCCCTGAAAGGGATGTCCTTAACCCTAGAAATCAGTTCGCAGAACGGGGAGGATGGGTGGGCGGTAGGAATCTGTCACTAACTACTGTCTCTTACAGATATATCGTTACACAAGTTAGTAACTTGTGCATCTGAAAGAGACACGTTAGTGACAGATTCCTTACCTTAGAATAGATACCCCAGCAATACCAACCCCGGTGGTGGGTCTGCGAACAAAGATCAGACAAGGAAGTCCCGGAGGACAGAACGGCCAAAGAAGCCGTCCCTCCGGACCTGACTGTCAAGGCAGTAATGCTTTGTAAACGTGTGCAGCGAGGCCCACGTAGCTGCCTGACAGATATCCTGCAGCGGAGCACCGCGGCCCAAAGCCGTGGTAGCAGCCGTTGCCCTGGTGGAATGGGCACGCAGCCCAACAGGAGGTTCCTTCTTAGCCAAAGAATAGCAGGCCTTGATACACAAGGTTACCCAGCGGGAGATGGTTCTCTTGTGCACCGCCCGACCTTTTTTGGCGCCCACGTAGCCAACAAAGAGCTGGTCATCCACCCGGAAGTGTTTTGTGCGGTCGATATAGAAGGAGAGCGCACGTTTTGGGTCCAGGCGGTGGAGCCTCTCTTCCTCTCTGGAAGGATGCGGAGGCGGAAAGAAGGTGGGCAAAGTGATGGTCTGCCCAATGTGGAAAGCAGTAACCACCTTTGGCAAGAAGGACGGACGCGTCCGAAGAACAACCTTGTCCGGATGAACAGACAGAAAGGGAGGTTTGCAAGATAGAGCCTGGAGCTCACTCACCAGCCGAGCGGAGGTGATGGCCACCAGAAAGGCTGTCTTCAGAGTCAGAAGACGAAGAGGACAGTTATGTAGAGGCTCAAAGGGAGCGCACATTAAAAAGGTAAGAACCAAGTTCAAGTCCCACTGAGGCATCACAAACGGAACAGGAGGGAAGAGGTGAGTAATGCCTTTTAAGAACCTGTTAACAACAGGGGACTTGAAAAGGGAGGGCTGATCAGGGAGCCTGAGGAAGGCCGAGAGAGCACAAAGATAACCCTTGATGGTACCCAGGGCAGAACCCTGTTGGGCCAGAGAAAGAAGGAACAGAAGGACCTCAGAAAGAGGGGCAGAAAGGGGATTCACAGCCTTTGCTGTGCACCATGCCACAAATTTGTTCCACCTGCAGGCGTATACCACCTTAGTGGAGGGACGCCTGGCTGCCAGAATCACATCACAAACTTCGGGAGGCAAGTCGAAAGGAATCAACTGCCGCCGCTCAATCTCCACGCAAGCAGGTGTAGACTGGACAGGTTCGGGTGGAGGACCGTCCCCTGCTGCTGCGACAGAAGATCCTCCCGAAGAGGCAGACGGATCAGGGGATCTACGCTCATATTGAGTAGCTCGGGATACCAAACTCTTCGAGCCCAGTCCGGAGCCACAAGAATGACTTGGGCCCGGTCGTGCCGAATCTTCTTCAACACTCTGGGTAGAAGTGGTATAGGCGGAAAGGCGTACAATAGACCGCAACTCCACTCGTGACGAAAAGCGTCGCCGAGCGAGTGCCGCCTTGGAAATTCCAACGCGCAGAACTGATGACATTGCGCGTTCTCTTCGGTGGCGAATAGATCTAACCAAGGCTCTCCCCACTGTAGAAAGAGTCCTTGCGCCACTTCCGAGTGAATACGCCATTCGTGATCCATCATGCACCTGCGGCTGAGTTCGTCCGCCCTGGCGTTCAGGGAACCTGCCAGGTGTTGAACCATCAGGAACATGCCCTGATGTTCCAGCCATGTCCAGAGGCGCAGA
This sequence comes from Calotriton arnoldi, assembly GCA_963921515.1. Classification (NCBI taxonomy): domain Eukaryota; kingdom Metazoa; phylum Chordata; class Amphibia; order Caudata; family Salamandridae; genus Calotriton; species Calotriton arnoldi. The sequence goes on along the minus strand of CAWUFW010016583.1, from coordinate 48,831 downwards.
GCCTCCTGAAAAAGGGTCCACGACCCCACCCCGCCTTGTTTGTTGCAGTACCACATGGCGGTGGTGTTGTCTGTGAACACCTGCACTACCTTCCCTTTGACAGAGGGAAGGAATGCCTTGAGTGCAAGTCGGATCGCCCGGAGCTCCAGAATGTTGATATGGAGCCGGGACTCCGCCCGGAGACCAGAGGCCTCTGATCTCCGCCTCTCCCATGTGACCGCCCCATCCCAGAAGGGACGCGTCCGTCACAACTGTGTGCTCTGGCTGGGGAAGGGAGAGGGATCTGCCCATGACCTATTGCCGGTTCGAGAGCCACCACTGCAACTGTTTTGCAGTCCCTCCGAGATCTGGACGTGATCGGACAGGTTGCCCTGGTGCTGCGCCCACTGGAACTTCAGGTCCCACTGCAGAGCCCGCATATGCCATCTGGCATGATCGACTAGCAGGAGGCAGGAGGCCATGAGGCCCAGCAGCCTCAGGGTCATCCGTGACCGAAACCCAGGATAAAGGCTGAAAGATCGGAATCATAGCCTGAATATCCCGGACTCGCCGTTCGGGAGGATAGGCCCGAAACTGCGTTGTGTCCAGAACTGCTCCGATGAAAAGGAGCTGTGGAGAAGGAATCAGATGCGACTTCGGCACATTGATGGAGAACCCCAGCGAGTGCAGGAGTTCGGCCGTAGTCTGGAGGTGGGAGACGACTGCCTGGGACGAGCCCGCCTTCAGCAGCCAGTCGTCGAGGTAGGGGAAGACTGAAACCCCTGCCCGGCGCAGATGAGCTGCGACCACCGCCATCACTTTCGTGAACACCCGAGGGGCACTGGTAAGGCCAAAGGGAGCACGGTGAACTGAAAGTGCTCGAGGCCTACCGTGAACCGCAGGTAACGCCGGTGGGCCGGCAGGACGGGGATGTGGAAATAAGCGTCCTGCAAGTCCAACGCTACCAACCAGTCTCCAGGGTCGATGGCAGTCAAGACCTGAGATAGGGTGAGCATCTTGAACTTCTCCTTCCGGAGGAAGCGATTGACGTTCCGGAGGTCCAAGATAGGACGCATGTCCTCCTTGTCGGGCACCAGAAAGTAGTGGGAGTAGCAACCACGCCCTACTTCTGGGGTCGGAACACGCTCGATGGCCCTCTTGGCCAAGAGGGCCATGACTTCCTTCTGCAGAAGCATCAAGTGATCCCCTGACATGCGGTGGAATTGAGGTGGCATGGCTGGGGGCGGTCTCGAAGGGGAGGGAGTAGCCCCTTCGGACAATGTCCAAGACCCACCTGTCCGAGGTGATGGGACGCCAGTGGTGAAGGTGATGGCGGACCCTGCCCCCTACTGGCGTGCTGTGCACCTGAAAGGAGGGACTAGGAGGGCTTGGAGGCCGCGGACGGGTTGGAGGTGGTGGCCTGACCCGCACGCTGGTTGCCCGAACCGCCACGGCGGTATCCACGTCCTCGGCCACGCGAAGGCGCTTGCTGCGCGGGCCGGTGGCTGGGCTGCTGACGTGACTGGGCGCCCCTTCCGTGGCCACGAAAGGGGCGAAAAGCAGAGGTTAGCGGAGGGCGCACAACAGAAAGGCCCAGGGACTTGGCAGTAGCCCGTGAGTCCTTAAAACGCTCCAGCGCATGGTCTGCTTTGGAACCAAAAAGACCGACTCCATCAAAGGGCATGTCCATGAGTGTATTCTGGACATCACCCGAGAAACCAGTGGTCCTCAGCCAGGCGTGGCGACGCAGCGCCACCGTCGTTGCAAGCGATCTGCCCAGCGAGTCGGCGGTATCAAGGCCACAACGTATGGTGTACTTTGCCGCATCCCTACCTTCCGCAATGGCGCGGGTAAGCAGTGTCTGGACCTCCTCAGAACACTGGGGCAAAACAGTCGCCACCGAATCCCACAGGGAGTGGGTATATCGGCCCAAAAGGCAAGCGGTGTTCACCGACCGCAAGCCAGCACTGGAGGAAGAAAAGGCCTTCTTCCCAAATTGGTCCAGGCGTTTGGATTCCCTATCCGGAGGGGCGGTAGGGAAGGCGGTTTGGGAGGCAGAGGCTTGGACAACCAAGCTCTCGGGGTGGGATGTTGGGAGAGAAACACGGGGTCGCCCGGAGCAGGGCGATGGCGTCGGGCCACGTTCCTATCCACAGGTGCCCCTGTGGTGGGCTTGGACCAGGTGCCCAAAAGAACGTCAATCAGTGCATCATTAAACGGCAGCACAGTCTCCGCAGAGGAGGCTGCCGGCTGAAGCACTTCCGTCAAGAGATTAGTCTTGACAGCCAGAGTAGGCAATTGGAGGTGCAAGGCTCCAGCTGCTCTCACGCAACACCGTTGCGAAATTTGCTCCCTCCTCCGTTGCCACGGGAGGAGACAGCATGCCAGTGTCAGGGGAAGTATCTAGACCACTGGCATCCCCAAGTTCCTCTGCCCAGTCCTGATCATACTCACACTGCCGTGTGAGAGGGTCTTCTGATCCCTCCCAGCTCTCCTGGTCCTCCTCTAGTGAAAAATATGGAGGAGGAGGGACATTTGGGACCCAAGGTCTCGTCGGCGCCGGAGCCGGCGTCGCCGGTCCGGCTCCATGTCCGGACCCGGAAAGAGCTGGGGAACGACGCCGTCCTGAGCCCCGGACGGCGTCAGAAACGGCACCGGGGACATCGGCGTCGGCGTGGTTAGGTCAACCGGCGTCGATGGGGGTTGCGGCACCACTGGGGCCGGGATCGAGGCCGGGGCCGGAGTCGTCGGCGACGCAGGAGCAACCCCATCAGGGCCCGCGGGGCCCGAAGGCGCACCGGAGGGACCTTGAGGCCCGAAGAGGCGGGCCATGGCCGACAGGAATTCCTGTACTTGGGCCGGAGTCGCCCCCGAACCCGGAAAGGACGGGTAATGCGGGGGCGGCTCGACAGGCACGTCCGGGGCCGCGGGGACGGTGCCGACAGGGGCCTCAGCCGAGTCGTGAGACCGGCGAGGCGAAGTCTTAGAGCGATGATGCCTCTTAGACTTTTTGTGCTTCGACTTACCCGAGGAGCGCGAAGACTTGGACTCCCACGACCGGCGGGGACTCCGCGACCGGCCCCTCGACCTCTCCCGGGACCGGGGCTTGGTGTGGCGCGGAGCCGACTGCCGGACCTCGAGTAGCTTTCGAGACCGCTCTCGCAAAGCCTTCGGGCTAAGTTTCCGGCCGTCAGGGCACGACTTCGTGTCGTGGTCTCGGCCGAGACATAAGAGACACTCCAGATGCGGGTCTGTGATCGACATCATTCGACCACAGACGTCGCATGGCTTGAAGCCGGGCATCCCTATCGACACCTAGGAGTCGACGATTCGAAAAGAAAACAGTGAAAAATCACCCAAAAATTTAGTCAAAAATTGACTAGGGCACTGCTCTTCCCGGATCTGCGCTTACTGGCGCGGAAAAAGAAGAACTGACGTCAGCGCGCAGGGGCGGCGTCTAAGTACTGCCCGCGACGTCATCCCGGCGATCACAACGCCGACGACGGACGCGGAGCCGCACGACGCCGCCTACCGACGCGCAAGGGTACTGCTACGCAAAAACTTTCCGGATCCAGCCCGACGCCTGGGGATATTCTAAGGTAAGGAATCTGTCACTAACGTGTCTCTTTTAGATTCTCCCATACAAGCAGTGCAACCTGCCACACGCAGAACTCCACGGAGCGCAGCAGAGATTTTTCAGCACTTCGCTGAGTTACACGGAGCAGAGCTCCACGAACACCGCCGAAGCCTAGTAAGAATGTGTGCATTGTACGAGTTACTTACCTTCGGTAACGATGTATCTGGTAGAGACGATTCTAGCCGCAGATTCCTTAACGTAGAATTATCCCCAGGCGTGAGACTGGACCCGGAAAACTTTCTTTGCCCCAGCAGCTCTGCGCGCCGGGGGGCGGTGCCACGCGACTCCGCCCTGACGTTGTCCACGGGCGTGACGTCAGTGAGGTCACATAAGCCCCACCCCGGCGCGCTGACATCAGTTTTCTTCGGAGAACTTTTCCGTGCCACAACGCGGAGCCATCACAAACAAAACTGTGGAGAGTATGGGAACAGTGTGAAAATCAATGAAAAAGAGAAGAGTGAAACGAAAGGTGAAGAATAGCACCAATTGGATAAGTGCCAAGCACTAAGGTACCAAAAAGTCATAGCAGCAAAAGCCATAGCAGGGAAGAGCAGAGCACTGCCCCGAGGAGCAACGTTGCAAGCTAAGGCGACAGCCCCCTTGGGGGCAGAACACATGTGAAAAAACGCTATAGCAGAAGAGAGAGAGAGAATCTGCAATCACAGGCCACAATAGTGAAGGGGCAACAAACCCGAAACAGAGGAGTAACAGCAATCCACCCCCAGACGACACCATCAAGGAGGGCCGTAGCCCCTGAAGGGAGCGAAAGGGCCGAGGTACAAGCAAAAAAAAAAACCAACGCAGAAAACTGCAAGGGGATCAGAAACACCCAGCCAGTAAAAGGGAGAGAAGTCAAAGAAGGCCCCTACACATGGAGAAGAAACCAGAGTGGAGGGAGGCAGGAGCACATATGAACCAACCAACCTCGGATCAGAAAGGAAGGGGTGGAACAATCAAGCAGAACGAAGCATCCTGTCTGGAAGGAGGTGAAGCACACCCCCACAGAAGACAAGCCACCCGGAGGGAGGCGAGTGCAGAAAACCAAACAAAAGTCCCTCGCAGAACGGGGAGGAAAGGCGGGTCGTGAAGGAATCTGCGGCTAGAATCGTCTCTACCAGATACATCGTTACCGAAGGTAAGTAACTCGTACATCTGATAGAGACTACTAGCCGCAGATTCCTTAATGTAGAATAGATACCCTAGCCATACCCAGAGGGGAGGAGGGCCTGCGAGAGAACGTCCCCAGTAGAAAGAAACACAGGGCCCCAGCAGGGGATGTGTCACGGGGACAAGAAGGGCGGTCCAGCCCCCACCAAGCAGGAGGAAGCAAGGACAAAGCGAAGGGAAGACTAGGAGACCCCAAGCCCATCCAAGAAACAACTGCCAGAAAACCTCTGAGGGACGGACAGCCGCAGAGGAGCACCCAGGAGGAAAGAACCATCCCAGCGCCAGGGAGAAGACCCAGCGACGGGGGACAACTGGACAGCCATCAGCCTCAAGGCAGCGGAGAAGACAGAAACGGCTCCACAGCCAAGAACCACAGGTGGAAGGAGAAAGCACAGGTGCGCAAAGCCCCAGCAGAACAAGAGACAGGGGCACAATGGAAACACACCAAGGGCCACATCTGCAGACCAGAGCAAGCAGGCATGCGCAGCCAGCAGGAGACCGCACCAAGGAGCCGTGTATCCAGAACAATACAGGCGCCAGCTGAAGGTAGAGGCCGGGCCAAAGACACACACCGGCCTACGAAGAAGTGGGACGAGGCAGGGAGAGGGGAGAGGGGGAGAGAGGGGGAGAGAGGGGGAGAGAGGGGGAGAGAGGGGGAGAGAGGGGAGAGAGGGGGAGAGGGGGGAGAGAGGGGGAGAGGGGGAGAGGGGGAGAGGGGGAGAGAGAGGGGAGGGAGAGGGAGAGGGGGAGGGGGAGGGGGAGAGGAGAGAGGGAGGGAGAGGGAGGGAGGGAGGGAGAGAGAGAGGGAGAGGGAGGGGGAGGGGGAGGGGGAGGGGGAGAGGGAGAGGGGGGAGAGAGAGGGAGAGGGAGAGGGAGAGGGAGAGGGGGAGAGGGAGAGGGAGAGGGAGAGGGAGAGGGGGAGAGAGAGGGAGAGGGAGAGGGAGAGGGGAGGGGAGAGGGAGAGGGAGAGGGAGAGGGAGAGGGAGAGGGGAGAGAGAGAGAGAGAGAGAGAGAGAGAGAGAGAGAGAGAGAGAGAGAGAGAGAGTATATATATATATATCGAGACCCGGAGGACGGTCCAAGCCGGCAACCAGAACACAAAGCCAAGAAAAGCTAGTCCCCCCTGGAACACCAGACAGAGGACCAGGCCAAAACGCCGGACAGAAAGGCGGAAGCGCCACAACACAACGCCTCAGACAGCATACCAGGCTGGTCTAGCGACAAAGCGAACCTAGAGAAGGGCAGGCGGGGCGCCGCGCAAACTGCACCAAGAGAATAGGTAAAGAGACCGCACCTGCGGCGGACCGTGACGCCGTGGAGGGCACGGAACCCGAAACCGCACCGCCCCAGCCCATGACAGAGCTATACAATAGCTACAAGTACCCCACATAGGGTATGTTATGTCCCAAAAGACATGGGAACACCTCTTAAGGAAAAAAAAATCCGCAGCAGAGGGCAAACAGAAAGACCTGCGGACAAAACCGCAGACGGCTTAGCAAGCAGCCAACAAAGAAGACACAGAAGGCCCAATCTCAGGACCAACACGACCTACCAACAGCCAAAATCACAAGTCAAAACAGAGGGCCGGACCAGCAGCCAACAGCACCGAAGGGCCAAGCGAAGGACCCTGAAGGGGTACCAACCATACAGAGCACACAACCGTGGTAGCGAGCACTAAGCTCCAGAAAAAATAACGGGAGAACACCTCCCTGAACACACCAGAGGACCGACATCCAGGTTCACTGAGGGGGGAGGAGGACGAAGCCCCGCAAGGAACCGCTGAATGGCAGAATCCGCAGGGGCGTGAAACAAAAGAGTGCCATCAAAAGGGAGGTCAACCAGACGCTCCCGAACATTCTCAGGGAAAACACTATCCCTCAACCATGCATGGCGACGGAGGGCCACCGAACTAGCCATAGTGCGACCAAGAGCCTCAGAGACATCAAGAGCCGAGCGAAGAATAAACGCGGCCAGCTCCCGGCTATCCAACACATGGTGCCGCAGATCAACCGAGGCACCCTCCTGAGAGGCGCAAGACAGAAGGGACTCCGTGGAATCCCACAAACTGGAAGTGGCTCTGGCTAACACACAAAGCGTGTTGAGCGCCCGCAAGGCAGCACTGGAGGAAGTAAAGATGTTACGCCCCCAGGAATCCAACCACCGGGCCTCCCTTGATGGAGGGGCCAAAAGGGAAGGCAAGGCCGTTTGCAGAAGAGGGCCCAGAGTAGAAGGATGGAAGGAAAGACAGACAGGAGTATGCGGAGCAGGACGGTGGCGGTGCAGGAGCGACTGGGGCACCGGGTCCCCCGTGACAGGACGCCCCCAGGCCCCCCAAGAGAGAATTGTGGAGCGAAGCTTCGAAGGGAAGAAGCAGCTCCCGTCCACCAGAACCCTGGTGGAGAACCTCAAGCAAGTGGTCCGCGGGGAAATATGCAGCTGGGTCGCCCATGCGCAAAATCCCAGCGGCCGTGGAAACGGCCCGTGCGAAAGCAGCACTCGCCTCCGTAGGGCAACGTGGTGGGGAGAGCAACTCCTCCGTGGATGATGGCTGCACACTAAGCCGGCCGTCCCCCAGTCCAAGCGGAGGAAGAAACGGCCAAGCCCGGAAAGGTGGAGGGCTGACAGAGGAGTGGGGAGCCTGAGGCGCCTCAGGGGAAGACTGTGGGCGCGGGGATGGCGAAGAGCACTCCTTGGAAGACGCCGGGGAGAAAGCCACTATGCGGCGTCCCGTCTCCGGGGAAGAAGAGACAAACAGTTGCCTGACCTCTGGAGAAGAGGGGGCCTCCGAAGAGGAGTCGAAGACCCGACGTTGGCACGGCACTGTGGAGTCCGCCACTGGCGCCGGCGCGACGTCGACCGGCGCCGAAGGTGACGCGGCAACGACCTCCACCACAACCCGCGCCGCGGGAGAACGGGGCGGGGACGGAGCCGGGGCGGCTAAAGAACAGCGCCGACTCGACCTCCGACGAGGCAGCCGCCTGCGTGGAGCGACGAGGAGGGCCCGAGGACATGCCCCGGCCCTTAGCCAGCCCCTGCGGCGCCGCTAGAGCCGACAGCCGCCGGCGCCTGAGCGGCGTCAGCTCGGCCTCGGACAAGGCCGCAGCCTGCCCAGAGGACCGAGTAGGACTCGGGGACAAGCCACGAGTCCCGGCAACCTCCCGCGAAACTCAGGGACCCCCACGGGGGTTTGCGGCGAGGCAGAGGCGCAGTGGGCCGAAGGAGGGAACCCCGTAAGGCCGCACCCAGACGACGCCACACCTCCAAGACCTGAAGCCGAACCTGTCGGCGCCGGAGCCACCGGCGACTCCGCAGAAGGCCCCGCACGTGGCAGGGAATCAGCGGACGTCCCAGGAAGTGGAGGAGGAGCCAAGGAGGCCTGCAGGGCCGCAGCATAGGCCTCCATTTGGACTCTGGACGCCCCCGCACCAGGAAACGGCGGGTAAGGCGGCGACGTGCGAGGCCGCACGAGCTTTGGAGAACCCGCGCCCCCCACAGGGCGGGGACCAGGCCTCAGGGACAAGCTGAGACACTTACCAACGGGCGAGCAACGCCCCTGCGGCCTCGGGGAAGGACGATGTCGGAGGCGGAAGCTGCGATTCTGGCCCATTCCGCGGGGGACGGACGCGATGAGGACGCTGACCGGGACATGCGGGCCGAAAGGAGTTCATCCGGCGCTCCCGCCGGGACTTCGGTTTCATCTGTTGACAAGCCTCGCAGTCCGTGGAGTCATGGTGCTCCCCCAAACACCACATACAAATGGGGTGAGGGTCCGTCGCCGACATCTGGCGCACGCAAGACGAGCACGTCTTGAAGCCCGAAGGCATTCGCACACTGTTCTCAAGGGAAACGCAAATGCATTGAAGAAGAAGGAGGCCTGAAAACAGGCCAGGGACACGATCCGGATCCGCGTGGCACGCGGAAAAAAAGGAAACTGATGTCAGCGCGCCGGGGTGGGGCTTATGTGACCTCGCTGACGTCACGCCCACGGACGTCAGGGCGGAGTCGCGTGGCACCGCCCCCCGGCGTGCAGAGATGCTGGGGCAAAGAAAGTTTTCCGGGTCCAGTCTCACGCCTGGGGATAATTCTACGTTAAGGAATCTGCGGCTAGTAGTCTCTATCAGATATTGGATGTTTAGGTGCTGTGGACCATGGGAACCAGATGCAAGCTCCAATGGTGGTGCCCCAAGACTATATGTGCAACTAAAATAGGTGGGAGGATTACGCCATTATATAGGATGATTAAGCTTGAGCCAGCAGTTTTCTGAATAACTTGCTGTGATAGCTATAACTTTGGGAATAACTATGTATTAATAGGAATGCAGACGGCCAGGTGATCCTGAATATGCTAAAGACGGGCTAGAAATGAGTGCCATAGACTTGCTGTTTGAAATGGGGAGGGAAATCAGAAGTTGAGATACGTTTAAGCTTGGGATTTGAATATGGAGCTGGAACTTTGAATAGTGGATACCTCTTCAGTGGTAGACCAAAGTCTTCTTTTAAGAAGGGGTCTAATGCCATGAAAGGCAACCGTGGGTGATGTAGAGGTCCTCAAAGGAGACTCTTGACTACAGAAACAATAAGTTACTTACCTTATGTAACGATATTTCTGGAGGACACTACATTAGAGTGCTTGTCCTAATAATAAATGCTTTGCATTAATGAATCACGTATACAACTTTGAACATTCTATACATAAGGATGCTTATTTTTCTTTAGCAGCAGATGATCCGCTTTCCCATAAATATATTGCACACTGTAAATTGATAGCCAAATGGTTTGCGCAGCAGGGGGATGGGTCTACTTTTACTGTGGCTTAAATAAACATGGTAACGTGTTGTCCTTCATCCCAAACAATATGGACTGGATATCAGGTGACAGGGATTCAACACCCTTGCAAAACATTACATTATTTATTAGCTTGGATACAATGTACAAATAACCTTACAATTACAGCTTTAATGATGGGCCATAAAGTAGATCTTTACTGTATCTGCAGCTGTTACAGAGCTTGAGCATCCAGTATGTCTCTAGCTCCCGCCAGCACTCTTTCCCTGGTGCATCCCTTCTGCTGCTGCCAGATCGCTCACGGCATGCAAGTGATACCTCCCCCCCTTGCCCTCTCCCTATTCATTCCACTCGGCGGCTTCCCTGCTGTTGCCACTGGGCCACTCAGTATCACCAACTACTAGAAACAAGCATGGTCCTGCTTCGAGGGGTGCATAAATTTGTACCGACAAAGTTGGGTGCTAATGCCTTGGAGGCTACCTTTCCGCTTACCTACAGGGGTACATAGCCGCACTAAAGATGGGACTTAACTTTTATACGATGTTCCCTATAGGGCCTGTAAACACTTATATCTGAAAGAGACACGTTAGTGACAGATTCGTTACCTTAGAATATCCCCAGGCGTCAGGCTGGATCCGGAAAGTTTTTGCGTAGCAGTACCCTTGCGCGTCGGTAGGCGGCGTTGTGCGGCTTCGCGTCCGTCGTCGGCGTCGTGATCGCCGAGATGACGTCGCGGGCAGTACTTAGACGCCGCCCCTGCGCGCTGACGTCAGTTCTTTTTCCGCGCCAGTAAGCGCAGATCCGGGAAGAGCAGTGCCCTAGTCAATTTTTGACTAAATTTTTTGTGAATTTTTTCACTGTTTCTTTTCGAGTCTTCATCGACTCCTAGGTGTCGTAGGGATGCCCGGCTTCAAGCCATGCAACGCCTGTGGTCGAATGATGTCGATCACAGACCCGCATCTAGAGTGTCTCTACTGTCTCGGCCGAGACCACGACACGAAGTCGTGCCCTGACTGCCGGAAACTTCCCCGAAGGCTTTGCGAGAGCGGTCTCGAAAGCTACTCGAGGTCCGGCAGGCGGCTCCGAGCCGCACCAAGCCCCGGTCCCGGGAGAGGTCGAGGGGCCGGTCGCGGAGTCCCCGCCAGTCGTCGGAGTCCAAGTCTTCGCGCTCCTCGGGTAAGTCGAAGCACAAAAAGTCTAAGAAGCATCATCGCTCTAAGACTTCGCCTCGCCGGTCTCGCGACTCGGCTGAGGCCCCTGTCGGCACCGTCCCCGCCCCCGGACGTGCCTGTGGAGCCGCCCCCGCATTACCCGTCCTTTCCGGGTTCGGGGGCGACTCCGGCCGAAATACAGGAATTCCTGTCGGCCATGGCCCGCCTCTTCGGGCCTCAAGGTCCCTCCGGTGCGCCTTCGGGCCCCGCGGGCCCTGATGGGGTTGCTCCGGCGTCGCCAACGACTCCGGTCCCGGCGCCGCCTGTCCCGCCAGCCTTCATCCCGGCCTCGGCTCCGGCCTCGATCCCGGCTCCTGTGGTACCGCAACCCCCATCGACGCCGGTTGACCTAACCACGCCTCCGCCAATGTCCCCGGTGCCGTTCCTGACGCCGTCCGGGACTCCGGACGGCGTCGTTCCCCGGCTCTCTCCGGCTCCGGACATGGAGCCGGACCGACGTCGCTCGACGCCGGCTCCGATGAGACCTTGGGTCCCAAATGTCCCTCCTCCTCCATATTTTGAACCAGAGGAGGACCAAGAGAGCTGGGAGGGGTCGGAAGACCCTCTCACACAACAGTGCGAGTATGATCAGGACTGGGCTGAGGAACTTGGGGATGCCAGTGGTCTAGACACTTCCCCTGACACTGGCATGCTGTCTCCTCCCGTGGCTACGGAGGAGGGAGCTAATTTCGCAACGGTGTTGCGTAGAGCAGCTGGAGCCTTGCATCTCCAATTGCCTACTGTGGCTGTCAGGACTAATCTCCTGACGGAAGTGCTTCAGCCGGCAGCTTCCTCCACGGAGACTGTGCTGCCGTTTAATGATGCACTCACTGACGTTCTTTTGGGCGCCTGGTCCAAGCCCACCACAGGGGCTCCTGTGGATAGGAACGTGGCCCGACGCCATTGCCCTGCTCCGGGCGACCCCTTGTTTCTCTCCCAACATCCCACCCCCGAGAGCTTGGTTGTCCAGGCCTCTGCCTCCTAAACCGCCTTCCCTACCGCCCCTCCGGATAGGGAATCCAAACGCCTAGACCAATTTGGGAAGAAGGCTTTTTCTTCCTCCAGTGATGGCTTGCGGTCCGTCAACGCCGCTTGCCTTTTGGCCCGATATACCCACTCCCTGTGGGATTCGGTGGCGGCTGTTTTGCCACAGTGTTCTGAGGAGGTCCAGACACTGCTTACCCGCGCCATTGCGGAAGGAAGAGATGCGGCTAAATACACCATACGTTGTGGCCTTGATACCGCCGACTCGCTGGGCAGATCGCTTGCAACGACGGTGGCACTACGTCGCCACGCCTGGCTGAGAACAACTGGTTTCTCGGGTGATGTCCAGAATACACTCATGGACATGCCCTTTGATGGAGTCGGTCTTTTTGGTTCCAAAGCAGACCATGCGCTGGAGCGTTTTAAGGACTCACGGGCTACTGCCAAGTCCCTGGGCCTTTCTGTTGTGCGCCCTCCGCTAACCTCTGCTTTTCGCCCCTTTCGTGGCCACGGAAGGGGCGCCCAGTCACGTCAGCTGCCCAGCAACCAGCCCGCGCAGCAAGCGTCTTCGCGTGGCCGAGGACGTGGATACCGCCGTGGCGGTTCGGGCAACCAGCGTGCGGGTCAGGCCACTACCTCCAACCCGTCCGCGGCCTCTAAGCCCTCCTAGTCCTTCCTTTCAGGTGCACAGCACGCCAGTAGGGGGCAGGGTCCGCCAACACCTTCACCACTGGCGTCCCATCACCTCGGACAGGTGGGTCTTGGACATTGTCCGAAGGGGCTACTCCCTCCCTTCGAGACCACCCCCCAGCCATGCCACCTCAATTCCACCGCATGTCAGGGGATCACTTGGTGCTTCTGCAGAAGGAAGTCATGGCCCTCTTGGCCAAGAGGGCCATCGAGCATGTTCCGACCCCAGAAGTAGGACGTGGTTGCTACTCCCACTACTTTCTGGTGCCCAAAAAGGACAAGGAGGACATGCGTCCTATCTTGGACCTCCGGAACGTCAATCGCTTCCTCCGGAAGGAGAAGTTCAAGATGCTCACCCTAGCTCAGGTCTTGACTGCCCTCGACCCTGGAGACTGGTTGGTAGCGTTGGACTTGCAGGACGCTTATTTCCACATCCCCGTCCTGCCGGCCCACCGGCGTTACCTATGGTTCACGGTAGGCCTCGAGCATTTTCAGTTCACCGTGCTCCCCTTTGACCTTACAAGTGCCCCTCAGGTGTTCACGAAAGTGATGGCGGTGGTCGCAGCTCATCTGCGCCGGGCAGGGGTTTCAGTCTTCCCCTACCTCGACGACTGGCTGCTGAAGGCGGGCTCGTCCCAGGCAGTCGTCTCCCACCTCCAGACTACGGCCGAACTCCTGCACTCGCTGGGGTTCTCCATCAATGTGCCGAAGTCGCATCTGATTCCTTCTCCACAGCTCCTTTTCATCGGAGCAGTTCTGGACACGACGCAGTTTCGGGCCTATCCTCCCGAACGGCGAGTCCGGGATATTCAGGCTATGATTCCAATCTTTCAGCCTTTATCCTGGGTTTCGGTACGGATGACCCTGAGGCTGCTGGGCCTCATGGCCTCCTGCATCCTGCTGGTCACTCATGCCAGATGGCATATGCGGGCTCTGCAGTGGGACCTGAAGTTCCAGTGGACGCAGCACCGGGGCAACCTGTCCGATCACGTCCAGATCTCGGAGGGGACTGCAAAACAGTTGCAGTGGTGGCTCTCGAACCGGCAATGGGTCATGGGCAGATCCCTCTCCTTCCCCAGCCAGAGCATACAGTTGTGACGGACGCGTCCCTTCTGGGATGGGGCGGTCACATGGGAGAGGCGGAGATCAGAGGCCTCTGGTCTCCGGCGGAGTCCCGGCTCCATATCAACCTTCTGGAGCTCCGGGCGATCCGGCTTGCACTCAAGGCATTCCTTCCCTCTGTCAAAGGGAAGGTAGTGCAGGTGTTCACAGACAACACCACCGCCATGTGGTACTGCAACAAACAGGGCGGGGTGGGGTCTTGGACCCTTTGTCAGGAGGCTCTGCGCCTCTGGACATGGCTGGAACATCAGGGCATGTTCCTGATGGTTCAACACCTGGCAGGTTCTCTGAACGCCAGGGCGGACGAACTCAGCCGCAGGTGCATGATGGATCACGAATGGCGTCTTCACTCGGAAGTGGCGCAAGGACTCTTTCTACAGTGGGGAGAGCCTTGGTTAGATCTATTCGCCACCGAAGAGAACGCGCAATGTCATCAGTTCTGCGCGTTGGAATTTCCAAGGCGGCACTCGCTCGGCGACGCTTTTCGTCGCGAGTGGAGTTGCGGTCTGTTGTACGCCTTTCCGCCTATACCACTTCTACCCAGAGTGTTGAAGAAGATTCGGCGCGACCGGGCCCAAGTCATCCTTGTGGCTCCGGACTGGGCTCGAAGCACAAGTTACTAACTTGTGTAACGATATATCTGTAAGAGACAGTAGTTAGTGACAGATTCCTTACCTTAGAATATCCCCAGGCGTCAGGCTGGATCCGGAAAGTTTTTTGCGTAGCAGTACCCTTGCGCGTCGGTAGGCGGCGTCGTGCGGCTCCGCGTCCGTCGTCGTGATCGCCGGGATGACGTCGCGGGCAGTACTTAGGCGCCGCCCCTGCGCGCTGACGTCAGTTCTGTACACGACTTTCCGCGCCAGGAACGCAGAGCCACGCAAGAAGCTGACATAGGTGTCTGAAAAATACTAGGGCCCTGAAAGGGATGTCCTTAACCCTAGAAATCAGTTCGCATAACGGGGAGGATGGGTGGGGCGGTAAGGAATCTGTCACTAACTACTGTCTCTTACAGATATATCGTTACACAAGTTAGTAACTTGTGCATCTGAAAGAGACACGTTAGTGACAGATTCCTTACCTTAGAATAGATACCCCAGCAATACCAACCCCGGTGGTGGGTCTGCGAACAAAGATCAGACAAGGAAGTCCTGGAGGACAGAACGGCCAAAGAAGCCGTCCCTCCGGACCTGACTGTCAAGGCAGTAATGCTTTGTAAACGTGTGCAGCGAGGCCCACGTAGCTGCCTGACAGATAACCGGCAGCGGAACACCGCGGCCCAAGGCCGTGGTAGCAGCCGTTGCCCTGGTGGAATGGGCACGCAGCCCAACAGGAGGCTCCTTCTTAGCCAAAGAATAGCAGGTCTTGATGCACAAGGTAACCCAGCGGGAGATGGTCCTCTTGTGCACCGCCCGACCTTTTTGGCGCCCACGTAGCCAACAAAGAGCTGGTCATCCACCCGGAAGTGTTTTGTGCGGTCAACATAGAAAGAGAGCGCACGTTTTGGGTCCAGACGGTGGAGCCTCTCTTCCTCTCTGGAAGGATGCGGAGGCGGAAAGAAGGTGGGCAAAGTGATGGTCTGCCCAATGTGGAAAGCAGTAACCACCTTTGGCAAGAAGGACGGACGCGTCCGAAGAACAACCTTGTCTGGATGAACAGACAGAAAGGGAGGTTTGCAAGATAGAGCCTGGAGCTCACTCACCCGCCGAGCGGAGGTGATGGCCACCAGAAAGGCTGTCTTCAGAGTCAGAAGACGAAGAGGACAGTTATGTAGAGGCTCAAAAAGAGCGCACATTAAAAAGGTAAGAACCAAGTTCAAGTCCCACTGAGGCATCACAAACGGAACAGGAGGGAAGAGGGGAGTAATGCCTTTTAAGAACCTGTTAACAACAGGGGACTTGAAAAGGGAGGGCTGATCAGGGAGCCTGAGGAAGGCCGAGATAGCACAAAGATAACCCTTGATGGTACCCAGGGCAGAACCCTGTTGGGCCAGAGAGAGAAGGAACAGAAGGACCTCAGAAAGAGGGGCAGAAAGGGATTCACAGCCTTTGCTGTGCACCATGCCACAAATTTGTTCCACCTGCAGGCGTATACCACCTTAGTGGAGGGACGCCTGGCTGCCAGAATCACATCACAAACGTCGGGAGGCAAGTCGAAAGGAATCAACTGCCGCCGCTCAATCTCCACGCAAGCAGGTGTAGACTGGACAGGTTCGGGTGGAGGACCGTCCCCTGCTGCTGCGACAGAAGATCCTCCCGAAGAGGCAGACGGATCGGGGGATCTACGCTCATATTGAGTAGCTCGGGATACCAAACTCTTCGAGCCCAGTCCGGAGCCACAAGAATGACTTGGGCCCGGTCGTGCCGAATCTTCTTCAACACTCTGGGTAGAAGTGGTATAGGCGGAAAGGCGTACAATAGACCGCAACTCCACTCGTGACGAAAAGCGTCGCCGAGCGAGTGCCGCCTTGGAAATTCCAACGCGCAGAACTGATGACATTGCGCGTTCTCTTCGGTGGCGAATAGATCTAACCAAGGCTCTCCCCACTGTAGAAAGAGTCCTTGCGCCACTTCCGAGTGAAGACGCCATTCGTGATCCATCATGCACCTGCGGCTGAGTTCGTCCGCCCTGGCGTTCAGGGAACCTGCCAGGTGTTGAACCACCAGGAACATGCCCTGATGTTCCAGCCATGTCCAGAGGCGCAGAGCCTCCTGACAAAGGGTCCACGACCCCACCCCGCCTTGTTTGTTGCAGTACCACATGGCGGTGGTGTTGTCTGTGAACACCTGCACCACCTTCCCTTTGACAGAGGGAAGGAATGCCTTGAGTGCAAGACGGATCGCCCGGAGCTCCAGAAGGTTGATATGGAGCCGGGACTCCGCCGGAGACCAGAGGCCTCTGATCTCCGCCTCTCCCATGTGACCGCCCCATCCCAGAAGGGACGCGTCCGTCACAACTGTGTGCTCTGGCTGGGGAAGGGAGAGGGATCTGCCCATGACCCATTGCCGGTTCGAGAGCCACCACTGCAACTGTATTGCAGTCCCCTCCGAGATCTGGACGTGATCGGACAGGTTGCCCCGGTGCTGCGCCCACTGGAACTTCAGGTCCCACTGCAGAGCCCGCATATGCCATCTGGCATGATTGACCAGCAGGATGCAGGAGGCCATGAGGCCCAGCAGCCTCAGGGTCATCCGTACCGAAACCCAGGACAAAGGCTGAAAGATCGGAATCATAGCCTGAATATCCCGGACTCGCCGTTCGGGAGGATAGGCCCGAAACTGCGTCGTGTCCAGAACTGCTCCGATGAAAAGGAGCTGTGGAGAAGGAATCAGATGCGACTTCGGCACATTGATGGAGAACCCCAGCGAGTGCAGGAGTTCGGCCGTAGTCTGGAGGTGGGAGACGACTGCCTGGGACGAGCCCGCCTTCAGCAGCCAGTCGTCGAGGTAGGGGAAGACTGAAACCCCTGCCCGGCGCAGATGAGCTGCGACCACCGCCATCACTTTCGTGAACACCCGAGGGGCACTGGTAAGGCCAAAGGGGAGCACGGTGAACTGAAAATGCTCGAGGCCTACCGTGAACCGAAGGTAACGCCGGTGGGCCGGCAGGACGGGGATGTGGAAATAGGCGTCCTGCAAGTCCAACGCTACCAACCAGTCTCCGGGGTCGAGGGCAGTCAAGACCTGAGCTAGGGTGAGCATCTTGAACTTCTCCTTCCGGAGGAAGCGATTGACGTTCCGGAGGTCCAAGATAGGACGCATGTCCTCCTTGTCCTTTTGGGCACCAGAAAGTAGTGGGAGTAGCAACCACGCCCTACTTCTGGGGTCGGAACATGCTCGATGGCCCTCTTGGCCAAGAGGGCCGTGACTTCCTTCTGTAGAAGCGCCAAGTGATCCCCTGACATGCGGTGGAATTGAGGTGGCATGGCTGGGGGGTGGTCTCGAAGGGGAGGGAGTAGCCCTTCGGACAATGTCCAAGACCCACCTGTCCGAGGTGATGGGACGCCAGAGGTGAAGGTGATGGCGGACCCTGCCCCCGACTGGCGTACTGTGCACCTGAAAGGAGGGACTAGGAGGGCTTGGAGGCCGCGGACGGGTTGGAGGTGGTGGCCTGACCCGCACGCTGGTTGCCCGAACCGCCACAGCGGTATCCACGCCCTCGGCCACGCGAAGGCGCTTGCTGCGCGGGCCGTTGGCCGGGCTGCGGACGTGACTGGGCGCCCCTTCCGTGGCCACGAAAGGGGCGAAAAGCAGACGTGAGCGGAGGGCGCACAACAGCAAGGCCCAGGGACTTAGCAGTAGCCCGAGAGTCCTTGAAACGCTCCAGCGCATGGTCTGCCTTCGAACCAAAAAGACCGACACCATCAAAGGGCATGTCCATGAGTGTATTCTGGACATCTCCCGAAAAACCAGTGGTTCTCAGCCAGGCGTGGCGACGCAGCGCCACCGTCGTTGCAAGCGATCTGCCCAGCGAGTCGGCGGTATCAAGGCCACAGCGGATGGTATATTTAGCCGCATCACGCCCTTCCGCAATGGCGCGGGTAAGCAGTGTCTGGACCTCCTCAGAACACTGCGGCAAAACAGTTGCCACCGAATCCCACAGGGAGTGGGTGTATCGGCCCAAGAGGCAAGCGGTATTAACAGACCGCAAGCCAGCACTGGAGGAAGAGAAAGCCTTCTTCCCAAAGTGATCCAGGCGCTTGGATTCCCTATCCGGAGGGGCGGTAGGGAAGGCGGTTTGGGAGGCAGAGGCTTGGACAACCAAGCTCTCAGGGGTGGGGTGTTGGGAGAGAAACAGGGGGTCGCCCGGAGCAGGGCGATGGCGTCGGGCCACGTTCCTATCCACAGGAGCCCCTGTGGTGGGTTTGGACCAGGCACCCAAAAGAACGTCAGTCAGTGCCTCGTTGAACGGCAGCACAGTCTCCAAAGAGGAGGCCGCCGGCTGAAGCACTTCAGTCAGGATGTTAGACCTGGACGACCACTGTAGGCAACTGGAGATTCAAGGCTCCAGCAGCTGTACGCAACACCGTTGCAAAATTAGCCCCCTCCTCCGTTGCCACGGGAGGAGACAGCATGCCAGAGTCAGGGGAGGTATCCAGACCACTGGCATCCCCAAGTTCCTCAACCCAGTCCGGGTCAAACTCGCACTGTTTTGTGAGAGGGTCGTCAGACCCTCCCAGCTCTCCTGGTCCTCCTCAGGTTGAAAATATGGAGGAGGAGGGACATCAGGGACCCAAGGTCTCATCGGCGCCGGATACGGCGTCGGGCGACGCCGCTCCGGCTCCATGTCCGGACCCGGAGAGAACCGGGGACGACGCCGCCCGGAGCCCCGGACGGCGTCGGAAACGGCACCGGGGACATCGGCGTCGGCGTGGTTAGGTCAACCGGCGTCGATGGGGGTTGCGGCACCACCGGAGCCGGGGTTGAGGCCGGGACCGGAGCCGAGGCCGGGACGAAGGCTGGTGGGACAGGCGACGCCGGGACCGGAGTCGACGGCGACGCCGGAGCAACCCCATCAGGGCCCGCGGGGCCCGGAGGCGCACCGGAGGGACCTTGAGGCCCGAAGAGGCGGGCCATGGCCGACAGGAATTCCTGTATATCGGCCTGAGTCGCCCCCGAGCCCGGGTAGGGCGGGTACTGCGGGGGTAACTCGACAGGCACGTCCGGGGCCGCGGGGGCGGGGACGGTGCCGACAGGGACCTCAGCCGAGTCGCGAGACCGGCGAGGCGAAGTCTTAGAGCGATGACGCCGCTTAGACTTCTTGTGCTTCGACTTACCGGAGGAGCGCGAAGACTTTGAATCCGACGAACGGCGGGGACTCCGCGTCCGGCCCTCGACCTCTCCCGGGACCGGGGCTTGGTGCGGCGCAGAGCCGAATGCCGGACTTCAAGGAGCTTTCGAGACCGCTCTCGCAAAGCCTTAGGATGAAGTTTCCGGCAGTCAGGACACGACTTCGTGTCGTGGTCTCGGCCGAGACAAAAGAGACACTCGAGGTGCGGGTCCGTGATCGACATCATGCGACCACATTCCTCGCAGGGCTTAAAGCCGGGCATCCCTACGACACCTTAGGAGTCGTGAAGACTCGTTGAAGAAACAGTGAAAAAATTCACCAAAAAAGATAGTCAAAAAGTGACTAGGGCACTGCTCTTCCCGGATCTGCGCTTACTGGCGCGGAAAAAGAAGAACTGACGTCAGCGCGCAGGGGCGGCGCCTAAGTACTGCCCGCGACGTCATCCCGGCGATCACGACGCCGACGACGGACGCGGAGCCGCACGACGCCGCCTACCGACGCGCAAGGGTACTGCTACGCAAAAAACTTTCCGGATCCAGCCTGACGCCTGGGGATATTCTAAGGTAAGGAATCTGTCACTAACGTGTCTCTTTCAGATGAGTTTGGTATCCCGAGCTACTCAGTATGAGCGTCGATCCCCCGATCCGTCTGCCTCTTCGGGAGGATCTTCTGTCGCAGCAGCAGGGGACGGTCCTCCACCCGAACCTGTCCAGCCTCCACCTGCTTGCGTGGAGATTGAGCGGCGGCAGTTGATTCCTTTCCACTTGCCTCCCGAAGTTTGTGATGTGATTCTGGCAGCCAGGCGTCCCTCCACTAAGGTGGTATACGCCTGCAGGTGGAACAAGTTTGTGGCATGGTGCACAGCAAAGGCTGTGAATCCCCTCTCTGCCCCTCTTTCTGAGGTTCTTCTGTTCCTTCTTTCACTGGCCCAACAGGGTTCTGCCCTGGGTACCATCAAGGGCTATCTTTGTGCCATTTCGGCCTTCCTCAGGCTTCCTGATCAGCCCTCCCTTTTCAAGTCCCCTGTTGTTAACAGGTTCCTAAAAGGCATTACACACCTCTTCCCTCCTGTTCCGTTTGTGATGCCTCAGTGGGACTTGAACTTGGTTCTTACCTTTCTCATGTGCGCTCCCTTTGAGCCCCTACATAACTGTCCTCTTCGTCTTCTGACTCTGAAGACAGCCTTTCTGGTGGCCATCACCTCCGCTCGGCGGGTGAGTGAGCTCCAGGCTCTATCATGCAAACCTCCCTTTCTGTCTGTCCATCCAGACAAGGTTGTTCTTAGGACGCGTCCGTCCTTCTTGCCAAAGGTGGTTACTGCCTTCCACATTGGGCAGACCATCACTTTGCCCACCTTCTTTCCGCCTCCGCATCCTTCCAGAGAGGAACCACCGTCTGGACCCAAAACGTGCGCTTTCCTTTTATATCAACCACACACAACACTTCCGGGTGGATGACCAGCTCTTTGTTGGCTACGTGGGCGCCAAAAAAGGTCGGGCGGTGCACAAGAGAACCATCTCCCGCTGGGTAACCTTGTGTATCAAAGCCTGCTATTCTTTGGCTAAGAAGGAGCCTCCTGTTGGGCTGCGTGCCCATTCCACCAGGGCAACGGCTGCTACCACGGCTTTGGGCCGCGGTGTTCCGCTGCAGGATATCTGTCAGGCAGCTACGTGGGCCTCGCTGCACACGTTTACAAAGCATTACTGCCTTGACAGTCAGGTCCGGAGGGACGGCTTCTTTGGCCGTTCTGTCCTCCGGGACTTCCTTGTCTGATCTTTGTTCGCAGACCCACCACCGGGGTTGGTAT
Source organism: Calotriton arnoldi (assembly GCA_963921515.1). Lineage (NCBI taxonomy): Eukaryota > Metazoa > Chordata > Amphibia > Caudata > Salamandridae > Calotriton > Calotriton arnoldi. Next base: position 27,662 of record CAWUFW010016583.1, on the reverse strand, counting down.
TGCTGGGGTATCTATTCTAAGGTAAGGAATCTGTCACTAACGTGTCTCTTTCAGATGCACGAGTTACTAACTTGTGTAACGATATATCTGTAAGAGACAGTAGTTAGTGACAGATTCCTCACCGCCCCACCATCCTCCCCGTTCTGCGAACTGATTTCTAGGGTTAAGGACATCCCTTTCAGGGCCCTAGTATTTTTCAGCCACCTATGTCAGCTTCTTGCATGGCTCTGCGTTCCAGGCGCGGAAAGTCGTGTACAGAACTGACGTCAGCGCGCAGGGGCGGCGTCTAAGTACTGCCCGCGACGTCATCCCGGCGATCACGACGCCGACGACGGACGCGGAGCCGCACGACGCCGCCTACCGATGCGCAAGGGTACTGCTACGCAAAAACTTTCCAGATCCAGCCTGACGCCTGGGGATATTCTAAGGTAAGGAATCTGTCACTAACTACTGTCTCTTACATATATATCATTACACAAGTTAGTAACTTGTGCGTTTTGTCATTTACTTAAGCTTTGTCATTTCTAGTTACTGCTATCATACATTGTGGGCATTCCTAAGATAAAAGGACCTACTGGCTTTGCCAATGCTTGCTCATATTGGTTCTTTCGCTGTTTTCACGTTTCTGTAATTAGCTCTGTCTTTATGTCCGGGCCTCCATGAAGCAGGGTAATTAGGTGTAACGAACAAGTTACTTACCTTCGGTAATGATATATCTGTAAGAAACATTAGTTAGTGATAGATTCCTTACCTTAGTGTTAGACCTGTCAGCCCTAGGGTGGTCTTACCCTGTTTTTTTCCCTTTCTGCGCCTCATTTTTGCCACCATATTTTTACTGGACCTAGGTCTCCGGGCGCCTTGCCACTGCTGGTCAGTGCTGAGGTGCAGGTGCTCTCTCACCAAAGATGGCTGCCATAGGCCCCTGCTACTGCAGAGGGCCTTCCACACATACACGCTAGTAGCCAGAGTCAGGCTGGGACGAGGGATACAGTAGCCATCCCGTCCCCGCCTCTGGGCCCCATAGCTAGGTAGGTGGAAGGTTCCAGAACCTTCCGGGCTGTGGGAGGAGTTACACTTTGCCGCCTTTGGGAGGGTCACCTGACCTAGGGGTATAAGAGGCTTGGAGGGAAAACCTGGAGTTAGTTAGGTTGAGGCACCGCTGAACCTGGGAGAACCTGCGCTGGAGTACAGACTTTAGGGCCTAGGGGAGACCTACACTACTGCCGCTGACAGGGTCAAGGCCCTGCTGCCGTAAGATAGATGAGGAACGCCCACCACCCACTGATCTTGCCCAGTGTGAGGGGACCCAGGGAACCATCTCCAGCGTGCCAGGAGGCACATCAACCCCTCCAAGAATCACCAACTCACAACCCCCCTGTTCATAAAGAGACTTGGCTGCATCCAAGAATTTCAGGACTAGAAAGTGAAACCCAGTAAGAGGGGATCAGGAGGCGAGCGCTGCGTCCTAAGCGCTAGGCCTCCACCCCTATCCACCTATACAGACAGCTGGACTGTCCCCCAAGAACCATCCTTACACAGCCTGTGAATAAGGCTGTCAGCGCGCCTGCGCTGCAACCCCCAAGTGTGGGGAGAACTTGACCCCCCTTTTGGTCACTGACCTGGTGACCGGATCACCGCCGCGGCCGCCGCCGCTTGAAGAAGGGAACTGAGGCAGGGAGATCTCTCCCCTATTCATAGCTGTGGTGAGGGCGCCGTCCGCGCCTCACCGAAATCCCCAAAAGTCACCGCCGGGCCCGAGACCCCTGCCGCTGCCAGCGCGGCCAAGAAGAACACCGCCGCAGCCCGAGGGCCGCGTGAATTCAACTGAGGCCTGCTGCGGCCTTTCGGCCCGTGGACGCTGTCGTCGAGGAGCCGGGGACGCTGACCGCGTCACAGGTCGCGCCCCGAAAAGGCCGCGACGGGATTGGCCTGCCAAAGCCAATCGCCGGAGAAGAGGGCGTTGCCAGGCAACCACCGAAGGCCGCGACGTGATTGGCCCAGCGGAGCCGAGCTCAACGACGTCAGAGGGGCTCCACTACCAACGGGAGCCCCGGAAGCAGAGAAGGCCGCGACGCGATTGGCTCAGCCGGAGCCAATCGGGAGGACGTCCCCGGGCTCCACTGCCAACGGGAGCCCCGTGAAGAATCGCCGCCGCGCCAGGATTGGGCGCCGCCGAGAGCAACGCCCCAGCACGTCCGGAGGTGAGGAGGACTTGCGGGTGTCTGCGCGGGAGGCCGGAGCCGTCTACAGGGACTGCCGGCTCACGCTCCGAGTCCCCACTCACTCCCTGACTCCACGGGGGCCGGAAGAGGGGCATACCGGCCCCCAACAAAGGGAACCACCACGTGAGAGGCACAAGAGCCTCGAGAAATTGATCAACACCGGCCGGAGGGCCGCGAGACTCGCGCCGGGCCCCGCCCCCACCACAGAGGGCCGGGCCAGAGAAGAAGCGCCGTAAGGCCCCACAGCCAGCCACAACACCGCAGGTGAGCCCAGGAGGCCCCTAGGGCTCTAGGTTAAGCCCCTGGGGGCCGGGGCCACCCTTGAAGAGGGATTACAGAGGGAGGGGGCCTATATTGCCATAATACCAAAGGCCAAGCACCTACTATAGAGTAGCCTCCCGGGGAGATAAAGGAGTCCCCCTTTTTGGTAGCCCCCAGCTGCTGGACATGTTGAGGGGTTCCCTGTAGGATTCCCTCCTGCCTAGGGTACCATAGGCTGTACAGAGTACCGAGGCCTGATGCATAGTTGTTAACACCTGAAAAGTGTTGTGCATGTTATAGGCCCTCATTTGTAGTGCACCTGAATCATTAGGGGTGCTGTGTTTTTAAAAGGAACTGTTGAGTGTCTTTTAAAAGAGTGTGGAATAGTTAAGAGCATGTAATGTATAATTTGCATAATTGAATGCCATCTTGGTCAAGATAAAGGAACCTGATTTTTACTTATACAAGCCTGGTGTGGTGTCCGGTTATTGCGTCGCATTTCTGAGTTAATGTGAGAGTGTGCTGCACAACTGCCTTACACATTGCCTTCGCGTGCCTTTCCCCGCTTTGCGCCATGCTACCATAACGGTCTCGGTAACCCCGTTTCCAACACTTAGAATATCCCCAGGCATCAGACTGGATCAGGAAAGTTTTCGTCAGCAGTACCCCTGCGTGTCAGAAGGTGGCGTTGTGCGGCTCCGCGTCCGTCGTTGGCATCGTGGTCGCCGAGATGACGTCGCGGCAGCTACTTAGAAGCCGCCCTCGCCCGCTGACGTCAGTTCTGTACACGACTTTCCGCACCAGGAACGCAGAGCCATGCAAGATACTGACCACTGGTGCATTGAAACTAGGGCCCTGAAAGGTATGACCTTAACCCTAGAAATCAGTTTGCAGAACGGGGAGGATGGGTGGGGCGGTAAGGAATCTATCACTAACTAATGTTTCTTACAGATATATCGTTACCGAAGGTAAGTAACTTGTTCATCTGAAAGAAACACGTTAGTGATAGATTCCTTACCTTAGAATAGAAACCCCAGCATTACCAACCCCGGTGGTGGGTCTGCGAACCAAGATCACACCAGAATGTCCCGGAGAACAGAACGGCCAAAGAAGCCGTCTCTCCTGACTTGGCTGTCCAGGCAATAGTGCTTAGTAAAAGTGTGCAGCGAGGCCCAAATAGCTGCCTGACAGATGTCTTGTAGCACAAGTTACTAACTTGTGTAACGATATATCTGTAAGAGACAGTAGTTAGTGACAGATTCCTTACCTTAGAATATCCCCAGGCGTCAGGCTGGATCCGGAAAGTTTTGCGTAGCAGTACCCCTGCGCGTCGGTAGGCGGCGTCGTGCGGCTCCGCGTCCGTCGTCGGCGTCGTGATCGCCGGGATGACGTCGCGGGCAGTACCTAGGCGCCGCCCCTGCGCGCTGACGTCAGTTCTGTACACGACTTTCCGCGCCAGGAACGCAGAGCCATGCAAGAAGCTGACACAGGTGTCTGAAAAATACTAGGGCCCTGAAAGGGATGTCCTTAACCCTAGAAATCAGTTCGCAGAACGGGGAGGATGGGTGGGCGGTAGGAATCTGTCACTAACTACTGTCTCTTACAGATATATCGTTACACAAGTTAGTAACTTGTGCATCTGAAAGAGACACGTTAGTGACAGATTCCTTACCTTAGAATAGATACCCCAGCAATACCAACCCCGGTGGTGGGTCTGCGAACAAAGATCAGACAAGGAAGTCCTGGAGGACAGAACGGCCAAAGAAGCCGTCCCTCCGGACCTGACTGTCAAGGCAGTAATGCTTTGTAAACGTGTGCAGCGAGGCCCACGTAGCTGCCTGACAGATAACCGGCAGCGGAACACCGCGGCCCAAGGCCGTGGTAGCAGCCGTTGCCCTGGTGGAATGGGCACGCAGCCCAACAGGAGGCTCCTTCTTGGCCAAAGAATAGCAGGTCTTGATGCACAAGGTAACCCAGCGGGAGATGGTCCTCTTGTGCACCGCCCGACCTTTTTGGCGCCCACGTAGCCAACAAAGAGCTGGTCATCCACCCGGAAGTGTTTTGTGCGGTCGATATAGAAGGAGAGCGCACGTTTTGGGTCCAGACGGTGGAGCCTCTCTTCCTCTCTGGAAGGATGCGGAGGCGGAAAGAAGGTGGGCAAAGTGATGGTCTGCCCAATGTGGAAAGCAGTAACCACCTTTGGCAAGAAGGACGGACGCGTCCGAAGAACAACCTTGTCTGGATGAACAGACAGAAAGGGAGGTTTGCAAGATAGAGCCTGGAGCTCACTCACCCGCCGAGCGGAGGTGATGGCCACCAGAAAGGCTGTCTTCAGAGTCAGAAGACGAAGAGGACAGTTATGCAGAGGCTCAAAGGGAGCGCACATTAAAAAGGTAAGAACCAAGTTCAAGTCCCACTGAGGCATCACAAACGGAACAGGAGGGAAGAGGTGAGTAATGCCTTTTAAGAACCTGTTTACAACAGGGGACTTGAAAAGGAGGGCTGATCAGGGAGCCTGAGGAAGGCCGAGATAGCACAAAGATAACCCTTGATGGTACCCAGGGCAGAACCCTGTTGGGCCAGGGAGAGAAGGAACAGAAGGACCTCAGAAAGAGGGGCAGAAAGGGGATTCACAGCCTTTGCTGTGCACCATGCCACAAATTTGTTCCACCTGCAGGCGTATACCACCTTAGTGGAGGGACGCCTGGCTGCCAGAATCACATCACAAACTTCGGGAGGCAAGTCGAAAGGAATCAACTGCCGCCGCTCAATCTCCACGCAAGCAGGTGTAGACTGGACAGGTTCGGGTGGAGGACCGTCCCCTGCTGCTGCGACAGAAGATCCTCCCGAAGAGGCAGACGGATCGGGGGATCTACGCTCATATTGAGTAGCTCGGGATACCAAACTCTTCGAGCCCAGTCCGGAGCCACAAGAATAACTTGGGCCCGGTCGTGCCGAATCTTCTTCAACACTCTGGGTAGAAGTGGTATAGGCGGAAAGGCGTACAACAGACCGCAACTCCACTTGCGACGAAAAGCGCCGCCGAGCGAGTGCCGCCTTGGAAATTCCAACGCGCAGAACTGATGACATTGCGCGTTCTCTTCGGTGGCGACTAGATCTAACCAAGGCTCTCCCCATTGTAGAAAGAGTCCTTGCGCCACTTCCGAGTGAAGACGCCATTCGTGATCCATCATGCACCTGCGGCTGAGTTCGTCCGCCCTGGCGTTCAGGGAACCTGCCAGGTGTTGAACCATCAGGAACATGCCCTGATGTTCCAGCCATGTCCAGAGGCGCAGAGCCTCCTGACAAAGGGTCCAAGACCCCACCCCGCCCTGTTTGTTGCAGTACCACATGGCGGTGGTGTTGTCTGTGAACACCTGCACTACCTTCCCTTTGACAGAGGGAAGGAATGCCTTGAGTGCAAGTCGGATCGCCCGGAGCTCCAGAATGTTGATATGGAGCCGGGACTCCGCCGGAGACCAGAGGCCTCTGATCTCCGCCTCTCCCATGTGACCGCCCCATCCCAGAAGGGACGCGTCCGTCACAACTGTATGCTCTGGCTGGGGAAGGGAGAGGGATCTGCCCATGACCCATTGCCGGTTCGAGAGCCACCACTGCAACTGTTTTGCAGTCCCCTCCGAGATCTGGACGTGATCGGACAGGTTGCCCTGGTGCTGCGCCCACTGGAACTTCAGGTCCCACTGCAGAGCCCGCATATGCCATCTGGCATGATTGACCAGCAGGATGCAGGAGGCCATGAGGCCCAGCAGCCTCAGGGTCATCCGTATCGAAACCCAGGATAAAGGCTGAAAGATCGGAATCATAGCCTGAATATCCCGGACTCGCCGTTCGGGAGGATAGGCCCGAAACTGCGTCGTGTCCAGAACCGCTCCGATGAAAAGGAGCTGTGGAGAAGGAATCAGATGCGACTTCGGCACATTGATGGAGAACCCCAGCGAGTGCAGGAGTTCGGCCGTAGTCTGGAGGTGGGAGACGACTGCCTGGGACGAGCCCGCCTTCAGCAGCCAGTCGCCGAGGTAGGGGAAGACTGAAACCCCTGCCCGGCGCAGATGAGCTGCGACCACCGCCATCACTTTCGTGAACACCCGAGGGGCACTGGTAAGGCCAAAGGGGAGCACGGTGAACTGAAAATGCTCGGGGCCTACCGTGAACCGAAGGTAACGCCGGTGGGCCGGCAGGACGGGATGTGGAAATACGCGTCCTGCAAGTCCAACGCTACCAACCAGTCTCCTGGGTCGAGGGCAGTCAAGACCTGAGCTAGGGTGAGCATCTTGAACTTCTCCTTCCGGAGGAAGCGATTGACGTTCCGGAGGTCCAAGATAGGACGCATGTCCTCCTTGTCCTTTGGGCACCAGAAAGTAGTGGGAGTAGCAACCACGCCCTACTTCTGGGGTCGGAACATGCTCGATGGCCCTCTTGGTCAAGAGGGCCGTGACTTCCTTCTGTAGAAGCACCAAGAGATCCCCTGACATGCGGTGGAATTGAGGTGGCATGGCTGGGGGTGGTCTCGAAGGGGAGGGAGTAGCCCCTTCGGACAATGTCCAAGACCCACCTGTCCGAGGTGATGGTGCGCCAGTGGGGAAGGTGATGGCGGACCCTGCCCCTACTGGCGTGCCGTGCACCTGAAAGGAGGGATCAGGAGGGCTTGGAGGCCGCGGACGGGTTGGAGGTGGTGGCCTGACCCGCACGCTGGTTGCCCGATCCGCCACGGCGGAATCCACGCCCTCGGCCACGCGAAGACGCCTGCTGCGCGGGCCGGTGGCTGGGCTGCTGACGTGAAGGGCGCCCCTACCGTGGCCACGATAGGGGCGAAAAGCAGAAGTCAGCGGAGGGCGTGTAGCAGAAAGGCCCAGGGACTTGGCAGTAGCCCGTGAGTCCTTAAAGCGCTCCAACGCATGGTCTGCTTTGGACCCAAAAAGACCGACTCCATCAAAGGGCATGTCCATGAGAGTATTCTGGACATCCCCTGAAAAACCAGTGGTTCTCAGCCAGGCGTGGCGTCGGAGCGCCACCGTCGTTGCAATCGACCTGCCCAGCGAGTCGGCGGTGTCAAGGCCACAACGGATAGTGTATTTGGCCGCATCCCTTCCTTCCGCAATGGCGCGGGAAAGCAGTGCCTGGACCTCCTCAGGGCACTGGGGCAAAACATCCGCCACCGAATCCCACAGGGAGTGGGTATATCGGCCCAAAAGACAAGCGGTGTTAACGGACCGCAAGCCAGCACTGGAGGAAGAAAACCTTTCTTCCCAAACTGATCCAGGCGTTTGGATTCCCTATCCGGAGGAGCGGTAGGGAAGGCGGTTTGGGAAGCGGAGGCTTGGACAACCAAGCTCTCAGGAGTGGGGTGGACAGAAAGAAACAGGGGTCGCCCGGAGCAGGGCGATGGCGTCGTGACACGTTCCGATCCACAGGAGCCCCTGTGTTGGGCTTGGACCAGGCGCCCAAAAGAACGTCAGTGAGGGCGTCGTTAAACGGCAGCACAGTCTCCGCAGAGGAGGCTGCCGGCTGAAGCACCTCTGTCAAGATGTTAGGCTTGACCGTCAAAGTAGGGAGCTGGAGACGTAAAGCCCCAGCAGCCCTACGCAACACCGTACCAAAATTGGCCCCCTCCTCCGTAGCCACGGGAGGAGACAGCATGCCAGTGTCAGGGGAAGTATCCAGACCACTGGCCTCCCCTAGACTCTCTGTCCAGTCCTCATCATACTGACAGTTGCGTGTCAGAGGGTCATCAGACCCCTCCCAGTCCAACTGGTCCTCCTCAGGTTCAAAATAAGGAGGAGGAGGGACAGTTGGGACCCAAGGTCCCATCGGCGCCGGAGCCGGCGTCGAGCGACGTCGCTCCGGGTCCATGTCCGGAGCCGGAAGGAACAGGGGGACGACGCCGCCCGGAGCCCAGGGCGGCGTCGAGAACGGCACCGGAGACATCGGCGCCGGCGGAGGTGTTGTGAGGTCGACCGGCGTCGATGGGGGTTGTGGAGCCGGGATCGAGGCCGGGGCCGAAGCCGGAGCCGGGATCGAGGCTGGAGGCACGGGCGACGCCGGGGCCGGAGCCGTCGGCGACGCCGGAGCAACCCCATCAGGGCCCGCGGGGCCCGAAGGCGCACCGGAGGGGCCTGAAGGCCCGAAGAGGCGGGCCATGGCCGACAGGAACTCCTGTACCTTGGCCGGATCCGCCCCGAACCCGGGAAGGGCGGGTATGACGGGGAGACTCCACAGGCAAGTCCGGGGCCGCGGGGGCGGGGCCGGGAGGGGCCTCAGCCGAGTCGCGAGACCGGCGAGGCGAAGTCCGAGAGCGACGATGCTTCTTGGACTTCTTGTGCTTAGACTTACCGGACGAAGAAGACTTCGACGCCGACGACCGGTGTGCACTCCGCGAGCGACCCCTGGACCTCTCACGCGACCGGGGCCTCCGTGGAGCCGAATGCCGGGCCTCGAGGAGCTTTCGAGACCGCTCTCGCAAAGCTTTCGGGTTGAGGGCCTGGCATTCGGGACAAGACTCGGTGTCGTGGCCTCGGCCGAGGCAGAAGAGACACTCCCAATGCGGGTCGGTGACGGACATCATCCGCGCACAGGCGCCGCATCGCTTGAAGCCGGGCATCCCTACGACACCTTAAAGTTGGAAAAAACAGTGAAAAAATCACCAAAAGTATGGTCAAAAATTGACCAGGGCACTGCTCTTCCCGGATCTGCGCTTGCTGGCGCGGAAAAGAAGAACTGACGTCAGCGCGCAGGGGCGGCGCCTAGGTACTGCCCGCGACGTCATCCCGGCGATCACGACGCCGACGACGGACGCGGAGCCGCACGACGACGCCTACCGACGCGCAGGGGTACTGCTACGCAAAACTTTCCGGATCCAGCCTGACGCCTGGGGATATTCTAAGGTAAGGAATCTGTCACTAACGTGTCTCTTTCAGATAGGGGACACCACGTCCCAGCGCTGTAGTGGCAGCCGTCGCCCTGGTAGAATGGGCGCGCAGCCCTAACGGAGCCTCCTGCTTTGCCAGAGAATAACAGGCTTTAATACACAAGACGACCCATCGGGAGATAGTCCGCTTGTGTATGGCCCGACCTTTCTTGGCGCCAATGTAGCCAACAAAGAGCTGGTCATCCACCCGGAACTGTTGTGTGCGACTCAGGTAAAAAGAGAGTGCACGTTTTGTGTCCAGACGGTGGAGCCTCTCTTCCTCTCTGGAAGGATGCGGAGGCAGAAAGAAGGTGGGCAAAGTGATGGTCTGCCTGATGTGAAAGGCAGTAACAACCTTTGGCAGAAGGGATGGATGTGTCCGGAGGACAACCTTGTCCGGATGGACGGACAGAAAAGGAGGTTTACAAGAAAGTCTGGAGCTCACTCACTCTCCTAGCAGAGGTGATGGCAACCAGGAACGCAGTCTTCAGAGATAATAAACGAAGAGGACAGTTGTGGAGAGGCTCAAAGGGAGCGCACATTAAGTATGTGAGAACCAGGTTCAAGTCCCACTGTGGCATCACAAAGGGAACAGGAGGAAAAAGGTGGGTAATGCCTTTAAGGAATCTGTTAACAACAGGGGACTTGAAAAGAGAGGGCTGATCAGGGAGCCTGAGAAAGGCCGAAATAGCAGAAAGGTAGCCCTTGATAGTGCCCAGAGCAGAGCCCTGCTGGGCCAAAGAAAGAAGGAACAGTAGGACCTCAGAAAGAGGGGCAGAAAGGGGATCCACAGCTTTTGCTGTGCACCATGCCACAAACTTGTTCCACCTGCAGGCGTATACCACCTTAGTGGAGGGACGCCTGGCTGCCAGAATGACATCACAGACTTCAGGAGGCAAGTCGAAAGGAATCAACTGCCGCCGCTCAATCTCCACGCAAGGAGGTGGAGACTGGACAGGTTCGGGTGGAGGACCGTCTCCTGCTGCTGCGACAGGAGATCCTCCCGAAGAGGCAGTCGGATCGGGGGATCGATGGTCGTACGGAGTAGCTCAGGATACCAAACTCTTCGAGCCCAGTCCGGGGCCACAATAATGACTTGGGCCCGGTCGCGCCTGATCTTCAGCACTCTGGGCAGAAGTGGTATAGGCGGAAAGGCGTACAACAGACCGCAACTCCACTCGCGACGAAAAGTGTCGCCGAGCGAGTGCCGCCTTGGAAATTCCAACGCGCAGAACTGCTGACATTGCGCGTTCTCTTCGTTGGCGAATAGATCTAACCAAGGCTCTCCCCACTGTATAAAGAGACCTTGCGCCACGTCCAAGTGAAGACGCCATTCGTGATCCATCATGCACCTGCGGCTGAGTTCGTCCGCCCTGGCGTTCAGTGAACCTGCCAGGTGTTGAACCACCAGGGAAATGCCCTGATGTTCCAGCCATGTCCAGAGGCGCAGAGCCTCCTGACATAGAGTCCACGACCCCGCCCTGTTTGTTGCAGTACCACATGGCGGTGGTGTTGTCTGTGAACACCTGCACTACTCTCCCCTTGACAGAGGGAAGGAATGCCTTCAGTGCAAGTCGGATCGCCCAAAGCTCCAGAAGGTTGATATGGAGCCTGGACTCGGCCGGAGACCAGAGGCCTCTGATATCCGCCTCTCCCATGTGGCCGCCCTATCCTAGGAGGGACGGGTCCGTCACCACTGTGTGCTCCAGTTGGGGAAGGGAGAGGGATCTGCCATTGACCCAATGCCGGTTTGTGAGCCACCACTGCAGCTGTTGAGCAGTGCCCTCCGAGATCTGGACGTAATCGAACAGGTTCCCCTGATGCTGCGCCCACTGGAACTTCATGTCCCACTGCAGAGCCCGCATATGCCATCTGGCATGATTGACCAGAAGGATGCAGGAGGCCATGAGGCCCAGCAGCCTCAGGGACATCCTGACCGAAACCCAGGATAGAGGCTGAAAGATCTAAATCATAGCCTGAATATCCTGGACTCGACGTTCGGGAGTTTAGACCCGAAAGTGCGTCGTATCCAGAACCGCTCCGATGAAGAGGAGCTTCTGAGAGGGAATCAGGTGCGACTTTGGCACGTTGATGGAGAATCCCAGCGAATGGAGGAGGTCGGCCTTAGTCTGGAGGTGGGAGACGACAGCCTGGGGCGAGCCCGCCTTCAACAGCCAGTCGTCAAGATAGGGGGAAGACTGGAACCCCTGATCTGCACAGTTGAGCTGCGACCACCGCCATCACTTTCGTGAACACCCGAGGGGCGCTGGTAAGGCGAAAGGGGAGCACGGTAAACTGAAAGTGCTCGTGGCCAACCGTAAACCGCAGGTAACGCCAGTGGGCCGGCAGGATGGGGATGTGGAAATAAGCGTCCTGCAGGTCCAACGCTACCATCCAGTCTCCAGGGTAGAGGGCAGACAAGACCTGAGCCAGAGTTAACATCTTGAACTTCTCCTTCCGGAGGAAGCGATTGACGTCCTTGAGGTCCAAGATAGGACGCAGGCCCTTGTCCTTCTTGGGCACCAGAAAGTAGAGGGAATAACAACCCCGTCCTACTTCTGGCGCAGGAACGCGCTCGATGGCCCCCTTGGCCAAGAGGGCCACGACTTCCTGTTGAAGTAGTGCCAAGTGATCCCCCGACATGCGGTGATACTGGGGTGGCATGGCTGGAGGGGTAGTCTCGAAAGGGAGGGAGTAGCCCATTCGGACTATTTGTAAAACCCACCTGTCCGAAGTGATGGTGCGCCAGTGGGGGAGGTGATGGCGAATCCTGCCGCCCACTGGCATTTGATGGGCCTGAAAGACCGGACTAGGAAGGTTTGGAGGCAGTGGTGGCCGGGGTGGAGGTGGACTGACCCGCCCGCTGGCCCCCTGACCCGCCTCGGCGGGTCCCACGTCCGCGCTGAGACTGTTGCTGCTCAGGCCTGTGGCTCTGAAGCGAACGTGTCGGGGCGGCCCTTCCGTGGCCACAAAAGGAGCGAAAAGCAGAAGGCGGAGGAGGGCACGTGGCGGAAAGGCACAGGGACTTGGCAGTAGCCCGCGAGTCCTTAAAGCGCTCCAACGCACTATCTGCCTTGTTGCCAAAAAGGCGAATGCCATCAAAGGGCATGTCCATCAGGGTGTTCTGGACATCCCCAGAGAAACCAGTAGTCCTCAGCCAGGCGTGGCAACGGAGCGCCACTGTCGTGGAAATCGCCCTGCCCAGCGAGTCGGCGGTGTCAAGGCCACACCGAATTGTGAACTTTGCTGCATCTCTCCCTTCAGCAATAGCCTGAGAGAGCACTGTCCGGGCCTCCTCCGGACACTGAGGCAGCACTTGCGCCACCGTATCCCACAGAGTGGGAATAACGGCCCAAGAGGCATGCAGTGTTCACAGACCGCAGCCCTGAACTGGCGGAAGAGAAAATCTTCTTCCCAAATTGTTCCAGTTTCTTGGATTCCCTATCCGGAGGTGCGGTAGGGAAGGCGCTCAGGGACGCAGAGGCTTGGCCAACCAAGCTCTCAGGGGTGGGGTGTCGGGAGAGGAAAAGGGGGTCGCCCGGGGCCGGGCGATGGCGTCGGGCCACGTTCCTATCCACAGGAGCCCCTGTGGTGGGCCTGGACCAGGTGCCCAAAAGAACGTCAGAAAGTGCATCATTAAAAGGCAGCAGTGGCTCCGCAGAGGTAGCTGCCGGCTGAAGCACTTCTGTCAGGAGGTTAGTCCTGACGGCCACTGTAGGGAGCGCGAGGTGGAGGGCCTCGGCCGCCCTACGCAACACCACGGCTTAACTTGCACCCTCCTCCGTAGCCACGGTAGGAGGAGTGAGCATGCCAAGGTCAGTAGAGGTGTCAAAACCACTGGCATCCCCCAGTTCCTCTGCCCAGTCCGGGTCTAACTCACACTGTGCGGTGAGAGGGTACTCAGACCCCTCCTAGTCCTCCCCTTCCTCCGAAGGCTGATGAACAGGCCGAAAATAAGGAGGATGGACATAGGGAAAGGAGGGTCCCATCAGCGTCGGAATCGGCATTGTGTCCACTTCGGGGCTGAAACCGGGGACGACGTCGTCCGTCGGGACAGGCGACGTCGGAAGTGGTGCCGGAGGGGTCGGTGGAGGTGTTACGAGGTCAACCGGCGTCGACCGGGAATCCAGGCCTGGATCCAGGGGGATCCTGCGGCGCCGGGGCCGGAGCCGACAGCGATGCTGGAACCGTCGGCAGTGGAAGGCAAGGACCCCCAGTCGGGCCCGGGGGCCTGAAGGCGCACCGGCGGGACCCGACGGCCCAAAGAGGCGAGCCATGGCTGACAAAGTCCTGCAGCTGGGCCGGAGTCGCCGACGGACCCGGGAAGGGCGGGTAGGCCGACGGCGACTGCGTAGGCTCCGCCGGAGCCGCGGGGGTGGCACCACCCGCACCCTCAGCCACTTCGCGCGAGGGGAAGTCGGAGAGCGATGGCGCTTCTTCGACTTCTTAAAGTGCTTCGTCTTACCTGACCCCGAGTGCGAAGACTTCGATCCCGACGAATGATGGTGGTGGCTCCGCGACCGGTCCCTCGACCTCCCACGGAACCGGGACCTTGAGCGGCGTGGAGCTGACTGCCGGACTTCAAGCAACTTTCGGGACCGCTCCCGCAAAGTCTTCGGCGCCATGGCCCGGCAGTCGGGGCACGACTTGGGGTCGTGGTCGCGCCCCAGGCAGTAGAGACACACGCGATGCGGGTCCGTCACCGACATCATGCGATGACATTCCTCGCAGGACTTGAAGCCGGGCATCCCTACGGCACCAGGAGTCGATCGACTTGAAAAATACAGAGACGAAAAGCCTCAAAAACTCAGTCAAAAAATGACTGGGGGTACCGCTCTCTCCGGATCTGCGCTTGCTGGCGCGGAAAAAGAAAGAACTGACATCAGCGCGGGAGGGCGGCGTCTAAGTAGCTGCCGCGACGTCATCTCGGCGACCACGACGCCAACGACGGACGCGGAGCCGCACGACGCCACCTTCCGACACGCAAGGGTCCTGCTGACAAAAACTTTCCGGATCCAGTCTGACGCCTGGGGATATTCTAAGGTAAGGAATCTATCACTAACGTGTTTCTTTCAGATTGATGTCGCAGGAACAGAGCAGTAACTATATCGAGAAGATTCAGCACATCGGTGCAACTGCATGGAGGGCTGCCTAGCTGATGGCACTGTGGCACCACATGACACCTGTAAGCGAGTATTGTACATCTGGGCCCGGTCTAATACATGGGTATACTTGAAGAGATTACGAATTAGTGGGAAGATGAAATACCCATCAAAAAACGGCTACCAAAGAGAAGATACTTTTTCATCAGTTGTGAAATTCTGGAGAAAAAAATGAATAGTAAACATGCACAATTGTATAGTTGTGTTCATCTAAGGAACCTAAGAGATCCAAGTAAACTGCAACGCTGTAGACAAAAAGTCCCCCTCAGTATGTACCAATGTCCTTCCGTGACCTCTGGCAGGGTCAAAAAAACACCCTCTTCCTGGCTGGATTGCAGGACCTATGTGTGAGGACAGGCCCTCTTGCTGCTGTGTGAAGCGGATGGCTGAGGGAGTAGCCTCAAGAAATCTAGCCCAAGTAGGCTGCAGTCCTTTCCTCCTTGGTCCTTGTATCACATAGTAGAAATTCTCACTGATGCCATACGTCTGCTCTGTTTAGACAGGTCTTTTATTCCCAGCAATTTATATATCCTAAAGCAAGAGGAGGAGTGCTCCCTGAACAAGCATCGCTACCTCATCACAGAAATACGTTTAGAATCTCTCAATGTTCTGTATTCCTCAGTGATGAACTTAGACTCTGCAGCTGTCAAAATATCCCACTGTGCTGCCAGAGTGTAACAGTGGAAAAAATATTTTCTTTTATGCCAAGGATGTTAAGGGCAATGCCAGACCCCATCTACAACGTCACAGCAAGAGCAGGAATACTCTCTTCCTACCATCATCTACCTCCACCAATTACTGTTCCTTGGACCATTTTTTGCCTTTTTAGGTCGAGCCAAGCATTGCAGCACATGCGCTGCTCGCTTTGCGAGGCATGCAGTATTCAGTGTAGCGTGGAAGCTCTGCCCATCTTCTTCATTGGCTTAGGTCCTAAATGCTGCCTTCAGATTGGTTTTAGGCTTGTAGGTCCCTCCTTATGACAAGCATGTAGTCATTTGTATCCTTCCATGGCTACTGGCCCCTTTACGTTCAACACTATTTTCTTCCCGTGTCTCCCCCTCCCCCTTCCGTAGACTGTCACTTCTTGGCCCCCGCACCCCCCACCCGCACTCCCGTTCGTGCCTTTTTGCCCGCCCGCAGTCCTGTTTCCAATGCAATAGGTCTCGTGTAAATGCGAGTCCTATTGCATTGCAAATGCTTGTTAATGAGTGCAATCCCTCAAAGAGTGCATGTTTTTTAATTTACACCAAGAATGCGAATTTCATTATACAGTGATGCAATTACAGGTAAAGAATGCCGGTACGTTGTTGATTGATTTAGCCCGTTGTTCAAAGCCATTTGCGTGTAATAATTAAGATCCATATTTTATTCGCTGGCCGACATGGCACGTGAACAGACGTAGAGGTTAAATATAGTATTTACCTAAACATTACGTGCATAAAATAATAACCACACTGCTATAAGTCACGGAGGGGTGGGTGAGTTAAGGGACGAGGGGGAGTTCAAGGAAAAGTTCATTCCAACCCTCCTCCTCTGCACTGCTGGGCGTAGACGATAATTCTCCGCCTTTAGGCAAAATGAAGGAGGTTAAAAGGAGCGAATGCCAAGCTGGCACCCTCTTCTTCCAAGTTCTTTTATTTATTTACTTTATTGAACTCACCTTTGGGCAAGTTGGAGGTAGGGGGTTGAACTCGCCCCGCACTTCAGCAGTTTCAATGTGGAGGGCGAACACAGCAATGCATGAGTAATGCGCTTCAATATCAATTCGTATTGTCCTCCCGCCCTCGGGGAAAGCAGGAGTTCATGGCTTCCATTCAGTCCTCCCTAGAAAGTAGACAATGCTAGGGAGGGAGTAAATTAACTCCATCCATCATTGGCCAAAACGGGGCAGAGTATGATTGGCTCCCCCTGGTCATGGCAGGGCAACGAGGGTCAGAGGCAACGGCCCATCCATCATGTATTATGGAGCATTGGCTGCCCCGTCCCTACATGCTTTCGTTTTTCATTTTTTCCGTATTGTTTGTGTTACTCCCATGTTTGCAAAGACTGGGCGGTGAAAACGTGTGTCTAGTGCATGCACGTGTTATACATGTGCACTTGGGACCTTGAGGTTAGCGCATGCACATTTGGGTGTTCAATTGCTTATTTCCAAAATAGTGATAGCTCGCATTGCGCAATGGACACTCAAAGTTTATGACACCTCAAAATTGGGCGAATGGATTTTAATCAAACCAAGAAAAGGCACCAAATGACCTATAGGCCAACGTTTTAAAAAAAATGACTATCCATTTTGCGATATAAAAGTTATTTTTGGAGAAAATAAAATCCTGTGAAACCGATTAACTGTTTCCATGTTTTGCACGAAATCTCGCAGGATTCTTGTTTTCTCTCTTTATACCGGTTTCCCTAAGTTTGCTGCATACTTGGTGAAGGGAGGCAAAAGTTAGTAAGGAGATAAAAGCCAGTGCGTTCATAGTTTTGGACACAATCTCACTCTCCGATTTGATGGGTAGCAGTGCATGTTATAGCAACAGTGCATACAACTCTCAAAAAGTGGAACAGGCAAAGTTTATAATGGTCAACTTTTGAACAGATGTGTTCACAATGAAATATACAAAGGATGAGTCAAACAACGAGTGTATCCAATTTGAACTCCCATAGGAACATTTGCTCTCTGCCAGAACAAAAAACTGCTTATTGGAATTGCAGTAGTCTTTAGACCATTAAAGTCTTGGCCTTTACACAAAAAGAGCATATTGATACTTCAAAAGGGAGGGGGGGCGGAGGGCACGCTAAAAGCAGAGATCAAAAGGTGTTCATTTAGTAATGCCATTTGAGGAATCTAGATGAAATTTGGCAAATGTTTAGTGTTTTTTGTTTTCTGTTATGTCAAGTTTCATGAAGATCCATATAGGGAGGTCAATGCTAAAGGGGGGCAAATGAACAAGTTACTTACCTTCGGTAACAATATATCTGTAAGAAACATATGTTAGTTATAGATTCCTTACCTTAGAATTACCCCCAGGCGTCAGACTGGATCCGGAAAGTTTTTTCATCAGCAGTACCTCTGCGCGTCGAAAGGTGGCGTCGGTCGGCTCCGCGTTCGTCGTTGGCGTCGTGGTCGCCGGGATGATGTCGCGGTAGCTACTTAGACGCCGCCCTCGCGCGCTGACGTCAGTTCTGTACAGGACTTTCCGCGCCAGAAACGCAGAGCCATGCAAGACACTGACCACTGGTGCACAAAACTAGGGCCCTGACAGGATGTCCTTAACCCTAGAAGTCAGTACGCAGAACGGGGAGGATGGGTGGGGAGGTAAGGAATCTATAACTAACCTATGTTTCTTACAGATATATCGTTACCGAAGGTAAGTAACTTGTTCATCTGAAAGAAACAGTTAGTTATAGATTCCTTACCTTAGAATAGATACCCCAGCAATACCAACCCCGGAGCTGGGTCTGAGAACCAAGTTCACACCAGAAAGTCCTGGAGAACAGAACGGCCAAAGAAGCCGTCACTCCGGACTTGGCTGTCCAGGCAGTAGTGTTTTGTAAACGTGTGCAGCTATGCCCACGTAGCTGCCTGACAGATGTCATTTAGAGTGACTCCTTGTCCCAAAGCTGTAGTGGCTGCCGTCGCCCTGGTGGAATGGGCGCGTAGCCCCACTGGAGGCTCCTTTTTTGCTAGAGAATAGCAGGCTTTAATACACAAAACGACCCATCTAGAGATGGTCCGCTTGTGTACAGCCCGACCTTTCTTGGCGCCCACGTAGCCAACAAAGAGCTGGTCATCCACCCGGAACTGTTTTGTGCGATCCAGATAGAAGGAAAGCGCACGTTTTGGGTCCAGACGGTGGAGCCTCTTTTCCTCTTTAGAAGGAGGCGGAAAGAAGGTGGGGAAAGTGATGGTTCTTAGGACAACCTTGTCCGGATGTACAGTCAGAAAAGGAGGCTTGGATGAAAGAGCCTGGAGCTCACTCACTCTTCTGGCAGATGTGATGCCTACCAGGAATGCAGTCTTAAGAGTTAAGTGTCGTAGAGGACAGTTGTGAAGCGGCTCAAAGGGAGCGCACATCAAATAGGTCAAGACCAAATTCAAGTCCCACTGAGGCATTACGAAGGGGATAGGAGGAAAGAGATGAGTAATGCCTTTTAAGAAACGATTTACAACCGGGGACTTGAAGAGAAAAGGCTGATCAGGAAGCCGAAGAAAGGCAGAAATGGCCGAGAGATAGCCCTTGATAGTGCCCAGAGCAAACCCCTGCTGGGCCAAAGAAAGGAGGAACAAGAAAACCTCAGGATCCACAGCCTTTGCAGCGCACCACGCCACAAATTTGTTCCATCGGCAGGCGTAAACCGTCTTAGTGGATGGATGCCTGGCTGGCAAGATTACATCACAGACTTCGGGAGGCAAGTCGAATGACATCAACTGCCGCTGCTCAATCTCCACGCAAGGAGGTGGAGGCTGGACAGGTTCGGGTGGAGGACCGTCCCCTGCTGCTGCGACAGAAGATCCTCCCGAAGAGGCAGTCTGGTCGGAGGATCGATGGCCATGTTGAGCAGCTCGGGATACCAAACTCTTCGAGCCCAATCCGGCGCCACAAGAATGACTTGGGCCCGGTCGCGCTTGATCTTCTTCAACACTCTGGGCAGAAGTGGTATAGGCGGAATGGTGTACAACAGACTGCAACGCCACTTGCGACGAAAAGCGCCGCCTAGCGAGTGCCGCCTTGGAAATTCCCACGCGCAGAACTGCTGACATTGCACGTTCTCTGCGGTGGCGAATAGATCTAACCAAGGCTCTCCCCACTGCTGAAAGAGACCTTGCACCACCTCCGAGTAAAGACGCCATTCGTGATCCATCATGCACCTGCAGCTGAGTTAGTCCGCCCTAGCGTTCAGTGAACCTGCCAGGTATTGAACCACCAGGGATATGCCCTTATGTTCCAGCCATGTCCAGAGACGGAGAGCCTCTTGACATAGGGTCCACGGCCCCACCCCGCCTTGTTTGTTGCACTACCACATGGCGGTGGTGTTGTCCGTGAACACCTGCACTACTCTTCCCCGGACAGAGGGAAGGAATGCTTTCAGTGCAAGACGGATTGCCTGAAGCTCCAGAAGGTTGATGTGGAGTTCGGACTCCGCCGGAGACCAGAGGCCTCTGATCTCCACCTCTCCCATGTGGCCGCCCCATCCCAGAAGGAACGCGTCTGTCACCACTGTGTGTTGTGGTTGGGGAAGGGAGAGGGATCTGCTGTTGACCCAATCCTGGTTCATGAGCCACCACTGCAATTGTCGTGCAGTGCCCTCCGAGATCTGGACATAATCGGACAGATTCCCCTGATGCTGTGCTCACTGGAACTTCAGGTCCCACTGCAGAGCCCGCATATGCCACCTGACATGATCGACCAGCAGGATGCAGGAGGCCATGAGGCCCAGCAGCCTCAGGGTCATCCTGACCGGAACCCGGGATAGAGGCCGAAAGATCGGAATCATAGCCTGAATATCCCGGACTCGCTGTTCAGGAGGATAAACCAGAAACTGCATCGTGTCCAGAACCGCTCCGATGAAGAGGAGCTGAGAGGGGGTCAGGTGTGACTTCGGCACATTGATGGAAAACCCCAGCGAATGCAGGAGGTCGGCCATAGTCTAGAGGTGGGAAACGACTGCCTGGGGCGAGCCTGCCTTCAACAACCAGTCGTCGAGATAGGGGAAGACTGGAACCCCTGATCTGCGCAGATGAGCTGCGACCACTGCCACTACTTTGGTGAACACCCGAGGGACGCTGGTAAGGCCAAAGGGGAGCCCGGTAAACTGAAAGTGCTCGTGGAATACCGTGAACCGCAGTTAACGCAGGTGGGCCGGCAGGACGGGGATGTAGAAATAAGCGTCCTGCAAGTCCAACGCTACCATCCAGTCTCCAGGGTCGAGGGCAGACAGGACCTGAGCCAGGGTCAACATTTTGAACTTCTCCTTCCGGAGGAAGCGGTTGGCGTCCCTGAGATCCAAGATAGGACGCAGGCCCTTGTCCTTCTTGGGCACCAGAAAGTAGTGGGAATAACAACCACAACCTACTTCTGGGGCAGCAACGCGCTCAATGGCTCCCTTGGCCAAGAGAGCCGTAACTTCCTGTTGGAGAAGGGTCAGATGATCCTCCGACATGCGATAGTACTTGGGTGGCATGGGTGGAGGGGTAGCCTCGAAGGGGAGGGAGAAGCCCCTTCGGACTATTTGCAAAACCCACCTGTCCGACGTGATGGTGCACCAGTGGGGGAGGTGATGGCGATACCTGCCGCCCACTGGTGTGTGATGGGCCTGAAAGGTCGGACTAGGAGGGTTTGGAGGCTGCTGTAGAGGGGGCTGTGGTGGACTGGCCCGCCCTCTGGCCCCCAGAACCACGTCGGTGGTTCCCACGTCCCCGGCCGCGCTGAGGTGGAGCAGCTTGCGCTGGGCCTTTGGCTCTGAAAGGAACGTGTGGGGGCACCCCTTCCGTGGTCACCAAAGGGGTGAAAAGCAGACCGTGCATGGCGCATGGTGGAGAGGCTCAAGGACTTGGCCGTAGCACGAGAGTCCTTGAAGCGCTCTAGCACACTGTCTGCCTTGTTGCCAAACAGGGGACGGCCAAAGGGCATGTCCATCAAGGTGTTCTGGACATCCCCAGAAAAGCCAGTCGTCCTCAACCAGGCGTGACGGCGAAGCGCCACAGATGTTGAAATGGTCCTACCCAGTGAGTCGGCGGTGTCTAATCCACAACGAATGGCGAACTTTGCTGCGTCTCTCCCCTCAGCAACAGCATGGGAGAGCACGGTCCGGGCCTCCTCCGGACACTGAGGCAGCACTTGCGCCACCGTATCCCACACGGAGTGGGAATAACGGCCCAAGAGACATGCGGTGTTCACCGACCGCAGCCCTAAGCTGGAGGAAGAAAACAACTTCTTCCCAAGCTGATCCAGCTTCTTGGATTCCCTGCCCAGTGGTGTGGTAGGGAATGCACTTTGGGACGCTGAGGCTTGGACCACCAAGCTCTCGGGGGAAGGGTGTTGGGAGAGGAAAGTGGGGTTGCCCGGAGCCGTGCGGTGGCGTCAGGCAACCATCCTATCCACAGGAGCCCCTGTGGTGGGCCTGGACCAGGTGCCCAAAAGGATGTCCGTAAGGGCCTTTAAACGGCAGCAGGGGCTCCGAAGAGCTCGCTGCCGGTTGAAGCACTTCTGTCAGGAGGTTAGTCCTGACTGCCACAGTAGGTAGCTCGAGGTTTAGGGCCTCGGCCGCCCTAAGCAACACCACTGCGTAAGACGCTCCCTCCTCCGTAGCCACGGTAGGAGGAGACAACATGCCAAGGTCTGGTGCGGTGTCTAGACCACTGGCATCCCTCAGGTCCTCTCTCCAGTCCTGGTCGTACTCTAACTGAGCAGTGAGAGGGTCCTCAGACCACTCCCAGTCTTCCTCATCCTCCTCTGGCTGCCAAACTGGCTAAAATTGGCCAGGGTGGAATGCAGGCACAAAAGTACCCATCGGAGTCGGATCTGCCGTTGGCCGATGCCCGTCCGACTCCGTATCCACATGGAGGTGGGAGCCGGGGTCGATGCCGGCAGCGGACGCGGTGCCGGTGGAGCCGGTGGAGGTGTCACAAGGTCGACAGGCGCCGATCCGGATCCAGGCCTGGATCCATGGGGGCCCTGCGGCGCCGGGGCTGGAGCCGCCGGCAGGGAAGGCCTAGGGCCCCCAACCGAGTCCGCGGGGCCCGAAGGCGCACCGGCGGAGTCGGACTGCCCAAAGATGGCATGCATGGCTTCGTAAAACTGACGAAGTGGGCCAGGGGTCGCTCCGGGTCCCGGAAAGGGAGGGAAACTCGGAGTCGACCCTTCAGGCTCCGCACGCGGAGCGGCGGGAGTTGCACCGCCCGCATCCCTCGTCGCGTCAGCCGACCGACGGGGAGAAGTCGAAGAGCGACGATGCTTCTTGTGCTTCGACTTACCTGACCCCGAGTGCGAAGACTTGGATGACGAGTGGTGATGGCTCCGCGAACGGTCCCTCGCCCTCCCTCGAGAACGGGACCTCGAACGGTGCGGAACCGACTGCCGGCGCTCAAGAAGCTTTCGGGACTGCTCCCGCAAAGACTTCGGAGCCATGGTCCGGCAGTCAGAGCACGACTAGGGGTCATGGTCGCACTCCAGGCGCACAAGTTACTACTTGTGTAACGATATATCTGTAAGAGACATTAGTTAGTGATAGATTCCTTACCTTAGAATATCCCCAGGCGTCAGACTGGATCCGGAAAGTTTTTTCGTCAGCAGTACCCCTGCGCGTCGGTAGGTGGCATCGTGCGGCTCCGCGTTCGACGCTGGCGTCGTAAGCGCCAAGATGACGTCACGGAGACTACTTAGGCGCCACCCATGCGCGCTGACGTCCGTTCTGTACACGACTTTCCGCGCCAGGAACGCAGAGCCATGCAAGAAACTGACCACTGGTGCCATGAAACTAGGGCCCTGAAAGGGATGACCTGAACCCTAGACTCAGTTCGCAGAACGGAGAGGATGGGTGGGGCGGTAAGGAATCTATCACTAATTAATGTCTCTTACAGATATATCGTTACACAAGTAGTAACTTGTGCATCTGAAAGAGACACGTTAGTGACAGATTCCTTACCTTAGAATAGATACCCCAGCAATACCAACCCCGGTGGTGGGTCTGCGAATAGATTACACCAGAAAGTCACGGAAAACAGAACGGCCAAAGAAGCCGTCTCTCTGGACTTGACTGTCAAGGCAGTAATGCTTGGTAAATGTGTGCAGCGAGGCCCACGTGGCTGCCTGACAAATATCCTGCAAGGGAACGCCGCGTCCCAAGGCAGTAGTGGCTGCTGTTGCCCTGGTAGAATGGGCACGCAGCCCCACAGGAGGCTCCTTTTTTGCCAAGGAGTAACATGCTTTGATGCACGAAAGGACCCACCGAGAGATGGTGCGTTTGTGCACGGCCCAACCTATTTTGGCGCCCACATAGCCAACAAAGAGCTGGTCATCCACCCGGAACTGTTGTGTGCGCGTTAGATAGAACGAGAGCGCACGTTTTGGGTCCAGACGATGAAGCCTCTCTTTCTCTTTTGAAGGATGCGGAGGCGGAAAGAAGGTGGGCAAAGTGATGGTCTGCCCGATGTGGAAGGGCGTGACAACCTTTGGCAAGAAAGAAGGGCGGGTCGTTAAAACCACCTTGTCCGGATGAACAGAAAGGAAAGGAGGTTTAGAAGAAAGAGCCTGGAGCTCACTCACTCTTCTGGCAGAGGTGATAGCTACCAGGAAAGCCGTCTTCAGAGTAAGAAGACGTAAAGGACAGGTATGAAGGGGCTCAAAATGAGCGCACATCAGATAGGTTAAGACAAGATTCAAGTCCCATTGAGGCATTACGAAAGGCACAGGAGGAAACGTGTGTGTAATGCCTTTGAGGAAACGGTTTACCACCGGGGACTTAAAGAGAGAAGGCTGATCTGGAAGTCTGAGAAAGGCGGAGATGGCCGAAAGATAACCTTTGACAGTGCCCAAGCAGAGCCCTACTGGGCCAAGGAGAGGAGGAAGAGAAGGACCTCAGAAAGAGGGGCAGAAAGGGGATCCACAAACTTAGCTGTGCACCATGTCACAAATTTGTTCCACCTGCAGGCGTATACCGATTTAGTGGAGGGACGCCTGGCTGCCAGAATGACATCACAGACTTCAGGAGGGAAGTCAAATGGAATCAGCTGTCGCCGCTCAATCTCCAAGCATGGAGGTGGAGGCTGGACAGGTTCGGGTGGAGGACCGTCCCCTGCTGCTGCGACAGAAGATCCTCCCAAAGAGGCAGTCGGATCGGGGGATCGATCGCCATGTTGAGGAGCTCGGGATACCAGTATCTTCGTGCCCAATCCGGAGCCACAAGGATGACTTGGGCCCGGTCGCGCCGAATCTTCTCCAGCACTCTGGGCAGAAGTGGTATAGGCGGAAAGGCGTACAACAGACCGCAGCTCCACTCGCGACGAAAAGCGTCGCAGAGTGAGTGCCGCCTGGGAAATCCCAACGCGCAGAACTGATGACATTGCGCGTTCTCTTCGGTGGCGAATAGATCTAACCAAGGCTCTCCCCACTGCAGAAAGAGACCTTGCGCCACGTCCAAGTTCAGACGCCATTAGTGATCCATCAAGCACCGGCGGCTGAGTTCGTCGGCCCTGGCGTTCAGAGAACCTGCCAGGTGTTGAACCACCAAGGCAATGCCTTGATGTTCCAGCCATGTCCAGAGGCGCAGAGCCTCCTGACAAAGGGTCCACGACCCCGCCCTGTTTGTTGCAATACCACATGGCGGTGGTGTTGTCCGTGAACACCTGCACTACACTTCCCCGGACAAAGGGAAGGAATGCCTTCAGTGCAAGTCGGATCGCCCGAAGCTCCAAAAGATTGATATGGAGCCGGGACTCCACCTGAGACCAGAGGCCTCTGATCTCCGCCTCTCCCAAGTGGCCGCCCCATCCCAGGAGGGACGCATCCGTCACCACTGTGTGCTCCGGTTGGGGAAGGGAGAGGGATCTGCCATTGACCCAATCGCGATTCGTGAGCCACCACTGCAATTGTCGTGCAGAGCCCTCCGAGATCTGGACAAGATTGGACAGGTTGCCCTGATGCTGTGCCAACTGGAACTTCAGGTCCCACTGCAGAGCCCGCATATGCCACCTGGCATGTTGCACTAGCAGAATGCAGGAGGCCATCAGGCCCAGGAGCCGGAGGGTCATCCTGACTGAAACCCGGGATAGAGGCTGAAAGATGGGAATCATAGCCTGAAGCACAAGTTACTAACTTGTGTAACGATATATCTGTAAGAGACAGTAGTTAGTGATAGATTCCTTACCTTAGAATATCCCCAGGCGTCAGGCTGGATCCGGAAAGTTTTGCGTAGCAGTACCCTTGCGCGTCGGTAGGCGGCGTCGTGCGGCTCCGCGTCCGTCGTCGGCGTCGTGATCGCCGGGATGACGTCGCGGGCAGTACTTAGACGCCGCCCCTGCGCGCTGACGTCAGTTCTGTACACGACTTTCCGCGCCAGGAACGCAGAGCCATGCAAGAAGCTGACACAGGTGTCTGAAAAATACTAGGGCCCTGAAAGGGATGTCCTTAACCCTAGAAATCAGTTCGCAGAACGGGGAGGATGGGTGGGCGGTAGGAATCTATCACTAACTACTGTCTCTTACAGATATATCGTTACACAAGTTAGTAACTTGTGCATCTGAAAGAGACACGTTAGTGATAGATTCCTTACCTTAGAATAGATACCCCAGCAATACCAACCCCGGTGGTGGGTCTGCGAACAAAGATCAGACAAGGAAGTCCTGGAGGACAGAACGGCCAAAGAAGCCGTCCCTCCGGACCTGACTGTCAAGGCAGTAATGCTTAGTAAACGTGTGCAGCGAGGCCCACGTAGCTGCCTGACAGATAACCGGCAGCGGAACACCGCGGCCCAAGGCCGTGGTAGCAGCCGTTGCCCTGGTGGAATGGGCACGCAGCCCAACAGGAGGCTCCTTCTTAGCCAAAGAATAGCAGGTCTTGATGCACAAGGTAACCCAGCGGGAGATGGTCCTCTTGTGCACCGCCCGACCTTTTTGGCGCCCACGTAGCCAACAAAGAGCTGGTCATCCACCCGGAAGTGTTTTGTGCGGTCGATATAGAAGGAGAGCGCACGTTTTGGGTCCAGACGGTGGAGCCTCTCTTCCTCTCTGGAAGGATGCGGAGGCGGAAAGAAGGTGGGCAAAGTGATGGTCTGCCCAATGTGGAAAGCAGTAACCACCTTTGGCAAGAAGGACGGACGCGTCCGAAGAACAACCTTGTCTGGATGAACAGACAGAAAGGGAGGTTTGCAAGAAAGAGCCTGGAGCTCACTCACCCGCCGAGCGGAGGTGATGGCCACCAGAAAGGCTGCCTTTAGAGTCAGAAGACGAAGAGGACAGTTATGCAGAGGCTCAAAGGGAGCGCACATTAAAAAGGTAAGAACCAAGTTCAAGTCCCACTGAGGCATTACAAACGGAACAGGAGGGAAGAGGTGAGTAATGCCTTTTAAGAACCTGTTAACAACAGGGGACTTGAAAAGGGAGGGCTGATCAGGGAGCCTGAGGAAGGCCGAGATAGCACAAAGATAACCCTTGATGGTACCCAGGGCAGAACCCTGTTGGGCCAGAGAGAGAAGGAACAGAAGGACCTCAGAAAGAGGGGCAGAAAGGGGATCCACAGCCTTTGCTGTGCACCATGCCACAAATTTGTTCCACCTGCAGGCGTATACCACCTTAGTGGAGGGACGCCTGGCTGCCAGAATCACATCACAAACTTCGGGAGGCAAGTCGAAAGGAATCAACTGCCGCCGCTCAATCTCCACGCAAGCAGGTGTAGACTGGACAGGTTCGGGTGGAGGACCGTCCCCTGCTGCTGCGACAGAAGATCCTCCCGAAGAGGCAGACGGATCGGGGATCTATGCTCATATTGAGTAGCTCGGGATACCAAACTCTTCGAGCCCAGTCCGGAGCCACAAGAATGACTTGGGCCCGGTCGTGCCGAATCTTCTTCAACACTCTGGGTAGAAGTGGTATAGGCGGAAAGGCGTACAACAGACCGCAACTCCACTCGCGACGAAAAGCGTCGCCGAGCGAGTGCCGCCTTGGAAATTCCAACGCGCAGAACTGATGACATTGCGCGTTCTCTTCGGTGGCGAATAGATCTAACCAAGGCTCTCCCCACTGTAGAAAGAGTCCTTGCGCCACTTCCGAGTGAAGACGCCATTCGTGATCCATCATGCACCTGCGGCTGAGTTCGTCCGCCCTGGCGTTCAGAGAACCTGCCAGGTGTTGAACCATCAGGAACATGCCCTGATGTTCCAGCCATGTCCAGAGGCGCAGAGCCTCCTGACAAAGGGTCCAAGACCCCACCCCGCCCTGTTTGTTGCAGTACCACATGGCGGTGGTGTTGTCTGTGAACACCTGCACTACCTTCCCTTTGACAGAGGGAAGGAATGCCTTGAGTGCAAGCCGGATCGCCCGGAGCTCCAGAAGGTTGATATGGAGCCGGGACTCCGCCGGAGACCAGAGGCCTCTGATCT